>PVJD01001013.1:0-78070 GCA_004026545.1 Mormoops blainvillei | reverse complement strand
CCTTCTAAGAGAAAGGCAGAGAGAGGTTTGAGTCAGAGAAGATGGAGGCAGAGGTTGGGGTGATACAGCCATAAACCAAGGAGTGCCCGGAGCCACCAGAAGCTAGACAAGGCAAAGGATTCTCCCCTAGAGCTTTTGGAGGGAGTGCCGCCTCACTGATACCTTGATCTCAGACTTCTGGTCTCCAGAATTGTGAGAGATAAGTTTCTGTTGTCTTAAGCCTCCAGTTTGTGGTAGTTTGGTACAGTGGCCCCAACAACCGCAGATAGGCAAGACCTGAGGTGGCCCAGGTGGAACACTGTTGTGTCCTGATACTATGTCACCATCATGTCCCTGTTTGTCAGACATTTCTCAAGTGCCCACAAGATGGCAGGCACCACCTAGGTAAAACAGAAGAAAACCTCAGAGGAGCTGACCATCTGGTGTGGTCAGGTGACTCTGATGGCTACAAGGACAGTAAGGGGAGGGGATGCAGACACCCCACCCCCTACTCCATCATTAGCCTCCCCAGACAGTACCCCTTGCCCTTAGTCTAGCACCCCCTTGGCTGTACCCATGCACTGCCTGAGAGCCAATAGGACCGCCCCAGTGTCAGGCAGCACTGGTAGGCATGGAAATCACCTGGGTTCTGAGCTCCCAGGTGATTCTGACAGGCTCTCAGTACTAGGTACCAGAGAGCTCACCTGGTGGCATGCATCAGGGTCCCTCGAGTGTCCCTGGTCTGTCCTTGTTCTTACACCTCCCAGCAACTCTTCTTTTGGCTGATTGAGAGGGTCCTGAGAATTCACATGTAGCTTCTAGGTGAGACCTTGGCAGTACCGAAGGGTCGGTGGTAGTGGTGCCTGTTTTGCAGATGGGGCAGTTGGGGCTCAGAGCCACCTCTGAGACCCAAGGTCCCCCTCAGGGTCCCCCTTGGTGTCCTTGCTTTGAAGACACCAAGAGCCAGCGTGTCTGTTTTTTTACTGAGGGTGGTATGGGGCCACCCAGATGGGTTGTCCTCACCACTCTCCACCTTGGAGGGTCATTTGAAAGTCATGTACTTAGCAGACATTGTGTTCCAAATCATGTCCAGATCCCCAGCCTGGTTACCAAGGCCAGAGATAGCCACTGGGACTCTGGCGAAGTTGGGCTGAGTCAGGCTGGGGCCAGGGGCCAGCTTCTTGTTTGTTCTCTCCCGTGGCCTGGGAGGAGGACACGCTCACCATATTCACCCTCCTCGCCATCACTGTCAGGCTGGGGAGAAGAAGGCCTGGCAACAAGGAATCCGGTTCTCACCTTGGGCGGGGCACGGGGGCAGTCCTGGTGTATGCCCACCTGTGGAACTCCAGACCCTTGGTCCCTGCGCTTTTGCAGCTGTACAGGCCATCTCTCCAAGGCTGTTGTAGAGACCACTCCGAGGTGGCTGGGCCTCCTTCCCACCTCACTTTTCTCCCCCAGTCCCCCAGGGGTGTGTCCCAGTGCGGCCACACCCTCTGGGCTGAGCTGCTCTGTGCCCTACTGTCCCAGGCACCAAAAGGCCTCCAGGAATTTGGTCAGCACCCTGGAGTCTAAAAACTGTCTTCCCACGGGAGGGTCCCTCGTCTGCCTGCATCCTCCTGCGACCTTCCTCACAGTCCCACAGTGAATACTATGTGAGGTCACCTTACTTCTGCTTCTCGGCTCTGGGCAATGGCTGGGCCGAGGGGGTGGACATTTTCCCCAAGGACAGGGAGGTCCGCCAAGTACAGGGAGGTCTCACCTGGCCCAGGCTGGACACAGAAGTCACGGTGCTAGGATGGCAGAGCTGAGCCGTCCCAGGAAGGTCCCCTGAGTGAGGCAAACCTTGGTCTCTTCTGTGTATACTGTTTAAAGAGTGTTTGGAAACAAAAGCAGGACAGGAAAAGCAGGACAAGCTACATGGAAGTATTTGTCACAGAAAGTAAGGTCTTTTGCACATCTCCACCTGGGTCCTATCTGTGCTCCAGCATCACCTCTCTCCTCGTCCTGTGTCTGGAGCAGTTGTAACACTCTCAGTGGCCAGTTTCTCTCCTAGAAGAACGGCCAATTATCGAGCCTCCTTCCCAGGTGATGTCAGGGTGGGACAAGATCAGGGCCCACCATACCGTGTGCCCTCAGCAGAGGTCACTCCTGCTGCCCAAGATTCCCGGAAACTGAGAGCCAGGGTCTGGACTCCACCAGGGAAGCTGTCCGCTCCTGGCCTCTGAGGGCCTGTCCGGCACATGGCCCTCTGCATCCTGACCCGCCTCTGTTTCCACAGCTGTCAAGTCCAGAGAGAGATGTGGAAAGGGATGTCTTCCTGTACAGAGCATACCTCGCACAGGTACGCATGGGCTATGACCACCAACGTCCCTGGGATGGGAGAGTAAGGAACAACGTGCTGAGTTGGGGCGGGGCAGCTGGAAGGATGAGATGTACCGGGGGTGAGGGGGTGCAGGCTCCAGGTCTTGGCGCTTCACCGGAGTGATGCTGGAGCCCCGAGAAGCCCTCTGTGATCCAGGGGCTCAGGACATGGAAACCTTATGGCAGATGAGGGCAGGTGGAGCTGACAGCGTGCTTGTCTCTCCACAGAGGAAGTATGGTGTGGTCCTGGATGAGATCAAACCTTCCTCGGCCCCTGAGCTCCAGGCTGTGCGCATGTTTGCGGAGTACCTGGCCAATGACAGCCAGAGGTGAGTGTTGGGGGTGGGCCTCCTCCTTACCCCCTCACTTACCTATGCTTTGGTTTCCCCCACCTGCACAGTGGGGAGCAGTGATGGATTGTGCCTCAAAGGGGTCTGGGGGATCAGAGACAGGATGTGTGTAGATGTCCTCAGGAATTCCGAGGGGCTCCCTGAATGTACAGCCCTGGGCATTGCAAAGGGGGCCTCAGCATGACAGGGGAGGTGGCTGTACCACCTGCTGCTTGTCTCCCCAGGAGGGGGGCCAGGTGGAGTGCAGGTGGGTTTATACTAAACCCCACCCTAAGCTGTGGGTCCTCCTTGGCCTCATACTGCAGATCAGCAATTGCCAAATTCCTGAGGGCAACGTCCAGGAGAGGTTGGGGGAGGGGCTGTGAGGACCCATAAGTCCCACACCTTCCTGTGACCGATGGTGGGCCTCACCTGCCCACACTAGGGCCAGGGCAGAACTCCACAGAGCTAGACCCACTGGTGCTTGGCCACTTGGTGTACTGGCCTCAGTGGTTCCTGCTTCACATTTTCATGGGCTATTCTCTCACCGCAGGGTGCTCACCCAGGTGTGTATGAGCTCACACCTCTTGGCTGTGGATTGGAGTCAGGTGACCCTGCATTACCTGTGCATGGAGCATTCATACCACCCGCAGGCTCCTAGGCCCACAACAGGGGGTGGTTGCGCTCTGCTCTGTGGGCCCACAGCCCCAGGAATCCACCCCAACCCTGCCCTGTCACTCGCGGCATCTGATGCCTCACAGAGGGGCTTTCCTCAGCCTCTGCCCTTTGGAGCTTTCTAGACCAGGGTGTGTCTAGACCTTGTGTCTCTCCTGAACTTGGTGACACCATGCTTCCCTCATGGGCCACTGAAGCTGTGAGACTATCTGCTGTGACGCCTCCGCCCTCCAACCTCTGCTTCTTCGGAGGGCATCACCCTGTTACCACCTCCTGTGATTGGGCTCTTTCGCCCATGAAGCCCAAGGCTCAGGAGGCTTGCTTGTGACCAGTGGCAGCTGAACATACCCCCCAGAAGACATGTCCATGTCCTGGCACCCAGAAACTTAATGTGACCTCACTGGAAACGGGGTGTTTGCAGATGTAAGTAGTTAAGGATCTTGAGATCATCCTGGATGTAGGATGGGCCCTGAGTCCAGTGACTGGTATTCTCATAAGAGACAAAAGAGGAGACAGGAGAAGACGGAAGCAGAGATTAGGGTGAAGTAGACACATGTCAAGGACCGCTGCTGCGGCCACTGGCACCAGGAGAGAGGCCTGAGACAGACTCCGTTAGAGCCCCCAGAAGAAGCTGTCTCTGCCCACACCTTGATCTCAGATTTCTGGTCTCCAGACCTGTGAGAGAATAAATTCCTGTTTGATTCTCCAGTTCATGGTGCTTTGTGTCAGCAGCCCCAGGATACCAAGACAAGCAGCCTCCTAAGGCTGTCATTTTTCTTGCTCTGTGCTTCACTAGCCAGAGTGACAAGTCCCATTCTCTTGTGGAAGGGGAGGTAGCCCCAGAGATCCTCAGGAGTGGTGGCTGCTGTAATCATCACAGAAAAGAACCCCCAGGTACCACGGGGCATGGGGCGAGCGCTCAGGGAAGTGAGTGACGCATAGGGCATCTGTCCCAAGAGCACAAATTGCTGCCCCTTGCGGAGAGCTGACAAGCAGATGAAGCAGATGATGGAGAAAGTACCAGAGGCCATGAGGATAACTATAGTACATAACAGGAACAACATATGACACGAGCGTTGCAATGACAGCAACATGCAGCATGTCCATACCTTGTGTGCCAGGAACCAGGCAGGAAACCAGGAGGTGGCTCAGGGACTCCTCAGGCCAACCCCAAGAGACCCTTGTACATGAGCCCACTGTGCAGGGCAGGAAACAGGCTCCAGTGTGAAGTCATTTGTCCTTTAGGCACTTCTTTAGTGGGTGCAGAGATAATGAGAGACATGTCCCTGTTCTCCAGGAACCCTCATGCACAGGCACTTGGCCCATAGCACCCCAGCACCTGTATGGCAGATACGCATTTGTAGAGACGACCCTGAATAGCAGTGGCGATGCAGGCTGGACTCACACCTCACTTCTCTCATCAACTGCTCAGCAGACCTTTAAAACATGAGGTTTCAGCTCCATTTTCCAGTTAAGTAGACCATGGCTCAGGCCTGCTGGGGCTGCAGGATGTCTGGCTGATCCTTGTCCCTGCTCTGATTCCAGCTGGGCGGCCAGCCCCTGGGCCCCAGCCCAGCATGTCGCCCACCTGATGAGCTGGGCTGGGATACAGACCTCTTCAAGAATGTAGTGACATCACTAGTATGAGATTCATCTGTGCAGCCTCATGTCCCCACACAGGTCATCCTGTTCCTCCATGTCGGCAGAGTGGACACAGCAGCCTGCTAGCTCTGAGGTCCAGGGGACCTTAGGTCTAGGCTGTCATTTGTGCTGCTCGGTGGGCATGGCCCCTTCGCACCAAGTCTCCCCATGAGGCCTGGTGTGCCTAGCCTTGGTTTCCCTGTCTGTGTGAGGTTGAGAAGTGCCCCGTGGGAAGGTGGTGAGCTGGCATGCAGTGGCGCTAAACAGACAGCTGGTCCTGTTCTGTCCCCTTGCTGCTCTGCACCTTTGGGGGCCGATCTCACCTTCTGTGGGTGTGTGTGCTCCCACAGAGAGAGCACCGCTTCCGGCTGCGGGCCCTAAATGCTTTGTTTTAACAGGGACATAATTATCGCTGAGCTAGACCGAGAGATGAGCAGGAGTGTGGACGTGACCAACACCACCTTCCTGCTGATGGCTGCCTCCATCTACTTCCACGACCAGAATCCAGATGCTGCCCTGCGTGCACTGCACCAGGGGGACAGCCTGGAGTGGTGAGTGTGTACCCTGTTTGGGGTATGGCCTGGCGGGGTGAGTGGCCCTTCCAGTCTCTGGGCTGCTCAGGGCCTCTTTGTCTGTTGTCATGGGAATGGTGAGGTAGAGGCTGCTTTGAAAGATCTGCAGGGTCCAGGGCTGCCGTTCAGGCTGCAGCTCTCATTCTTGGTCCAGTAGACACTCCTTTCTGCACAGTTGGGCCACTGTTCCAAGGACACGGTGCCCAGGGCTGAAAACCCTGTTCCGAGGGCAGAGCAGAAAGTACCTTTGTCTCTGCCCATGGTTTCTGCACACACCCCCTTTGTGTTCTGGCCCTGGCTGTTCTACAAGCTCCCTGGGTACCCCTCCTCCCCGAGGCCCTTCCCTGAGGCTGACCCTTGTTTAGGGCACTCTAGGACTGGGGCTCTGGAGCCCAGCTCAGCATGTAGTCAACTCCACCCCACACCCCAAGAGGCCCCTCCGAGTCTGCACTGCATCCAGGGTGCTGTTTCCAGAGCTCTGTCCCCAGAGATTGCAACTGCCCTCTCCTGTGAGCTCTCTGTGCCTGCCTTCCTTCGGCTAATTGGTCACCACACATTGGTTACATATCTGTTAATGTCCCACCTTAATCCAGAAAGGGGTTTGTACCAGATTAGAAACAGGTATGCAGGGCCAACAAGGCAGTGGCCTCTCTGAGTGTTCTCAGGATCCCACGAGGGCTGCTCTGGGTGCTAGGTCATGTTCCAGCGCGAAAACTTGGAAATGAGCGGCCACATAAGCAGTGGGCAGTGACGGCTGTCTAGGGCTGATAGGGAGGCAGTGGGTGCAGGAATCGAAGGTGTGGTCACCTGCCCCCACGCAGCACTGCTTCTGTTACTGAATTTGGGAAGTGGCTGTGGTCGGGCACGGATGTGGTGCTCAGCCTGGACAGGGTGCCCATGGGCCTGGAGTCTGCACCCCTGGGACGCTGCGGGAGCTCCCAGCCCAAGTATGGTCAGTGGTGAGATGGTAGAGCCAGGTCCCTGGGAGGTGGAGGGGGGCTGGGCTCAGTAGGCCATGCCCAGGTTTGAAACCCATTCTGCTGGGCTGACGGTCAGCCTCAGTGTCCCTCTTTGCAGAGCAGGGCTGGTGGCCCAAACACTCGTAGGAATGTTCTGGAAGGTGGTGCCCACATGAAATGATCCTTTTTGGGAGTAGAGTGGGAGGGTACCCACTGACTGTCCTGTCCTGCAGCATGGCCATGACGGTGCAGATCCTGCTGAAGCTGGACCGCCTGGACCTTGCCCGGTAAGTCCCTCTGTGTCTGCCCTCACCTAGTGCTGCTGGGTTGGGGTCTGTGCATCAGGGTTGTCTGAATAGTGACAAGGCCAGGTCAGGACCCCACGTTCTCCAGCAACCAGACCTCTGCCCTCAAGGGGGCAATCAGCATGAGGACTGTCCCAGAATCCTCCCTGAGCCCCAGAACATGGTGATATGATTGTTTCTCCAGTTATTTCATTCCAGTCCATTGAGTGACACACCATCCTTACCCGCCCTTCCCTGCAGGGATGAGGGGTGGCATTATTTGTGCCTCAGTTTCCCTCTGTGATGCAGGTGGTGTGGCCAGGTTGGGGTGGGCTTTACAAGTGTGGTGGAGCTGGCATGTCTGAGCCAAAAGTGAGTGGCTGAGCCAGAGCCCGTGAGCCAGCATGTTTGTGTTCCCCATAAGCAAGGAACAGAGGTGTGGAAGGGGACAGCAGCCAAAGCACGTGACCCTCTCCCACTTCTCTCCCCCACCCCTAGGAAGGAGCTAAAGAAAATGCAGGACCAAGACGAGGATGCCACCCTCACCCAGCTGGCCACTGCCTGGGTCAACCTAGCTGTGGTGAGCCCTTGGCTGTGCATGGGGGGTGGGCCATGCAGGAACATCAGAGGGCCAGGAGTTGGCCCCTTGAATCCAGAGCTGCTGCTCCCATTGGAGGAGTAAGGTGTGGGCTTCCTCGGGCGCACTGGACTGCTGCTTATTTGGGGCCAGGGGCCCGTCCCCCAGAAGAATCCACCCCCAGGCCATCCTTGGCATGTTTCCCACTTCACTCACCCTTAACCGCATTCCAGGCGTCTCGCAGCTGAGTGGCTTGGCTAGAGCCAGAGTGAACGAGTCTGGCTGGGGGCTCCAGGCAGACTTGGGGCACCTCTACCCACACGCCTCCCCAGGGATATGCCCCCTCCTCCAGGGTCCAACACTGAGCAATGCTGCTCAGCTTGCTCTCTGGGCTCCTAGAACTGGGCAATTGCCAGTGTCCCCCTGACGCCTTCCCCCCACATGCCTGGGCACCTCATCTCCTGTCTCCTGGCAACAGCCCCTTTTCTGGTTTTTGGCACTTGGCTTCCATTCTCTGAGTTGCTCTTTTGTATGAGCCTTTTAAAATGTGCTCCCTATCTGCATGTCTACTCTACCCTTGCGGGTTGAGGCCTTACCCAGGCTGGTTTCCAGTATATGTTCAGCTTAGTGGGACAGACCCCCAGCGACTCTCTCTGGTGGCCTTACTTTTTTTACAAGGACATGTTGGTCTCAGTCTCCCTTCCAAGTATGACCCTGCATCTTTAGCAGGAGGACAGAACTCAGAATCTGGTGGGCAGGGGCAGGGCTACAGAGAAAAGGCCACCCTTGACAAACTGTGACCCAGTGGTCTCCACTTGACATCAGCCTGCACGCCCATGGGCTACTTCTCCCTTTGGAGCTTCAGCTTCCAGCCTATAAACGGAGGGCTTAGGGAGCCAGGTGTGAGGTGGCTGTGTGCTGTTATGGCCTGGTCAGCAGAGCGTGGGCCATGCGGGGGACCCTGCACAGGGGAAGTGTCTAAGGAGTGCCTGCCTTGGGCTGACCAGGCCAGGATCATCTCTGCAAAGTGCTGGAATGGCTCCGCCCTATGAAGGAACAGGCTGGGGGTGGGGCTGCCAGCCGGGTGACAAAGCAGTGATGTCAGAACTGTCCCCACAGGGTGGTGAGAAGCTGCAGGATGCCTACTACATCTTCCAGGAGATGGCCGACAAGTGCTTGCCCACCCTGCTGCTGCTCAATGGACAGGCGGCCTGCCACATGGCCCAGGGCCGCTGGGAGGCCGCTGAGGGCGTGCTGCAGGAGGCACTGGACAAGGTAGGGCGGATCCAGCCAACGCCCTAGGGCTCCTGGGGAGGACAGCAGGTGACACAGCCACATGGGGATTTTAATGCTGAATCAGCTAAAAATTGTGATTCAAGCAAAAGTCCTGATTCCAGCTTCTCCTGGAATTGGGAGGACCTCATCAACTAGGGCCTGAGTTGGCCAGACATGCATGCTGCAGATGTCACCTTGGCTGCCTGGTCTGGGGGTGTCAATGTAATGCCTCACTTGGGGCCTGGTCTGTACTTGGAAGAGATACCCACTTTTCACTGTGAGGGAGGGGACGGCGGGCTGCAGACAGGAAGTGGTAACTGGACTCTGTTAAGAAGCACCAAAAAAAAAAAGAGAGACCAAGAACTTCATTCTCTGGAGTGGCTGCAATTCTCTTCTCCCCACCAACATCTGAAGTCTTTCACTGTATTTTTATTTACTTTTTGAAAAGATTTTATTTATTTATTTTTAGAGAAAAGGAAAGGGAGAGGGAAAGAGACGGAGAGAAACATCAGTATGTGGTTGCCTCTCACACGCCCCCAACTAGGGACCAGGCCTGCAACCCAGGCATGTGCCCTGACCGGGAATCAAACTGGTGACCCTTTGATTCACAGACTACCACTGAGCCACATCACCCAGGGCTTCATTGTATTTTTATAACCAGAAAAGTTATCAAAAGCTTTTCCCATTTTTGGAAAACATCTTTTAATGTAATGAGAAACTGACAGGCAGTAGGAACCTTTCTCCCTGTTCCTCTCTGCGAGGGGGCAAATTATCAGAATGTTTGCGGAGTGGGGACAGGCCTAAATGGTTAGTCCAGTGGTCCTGTCGGCCGGTGTCCTTAGGCTGCACTGCTGGAAGTACCTCACCCTGCCAGGTTGCCCTGTGCTGGCAGCACAAACTGGGTCTCCGAAAACAAGGGCAGCATGGGGTGGAGCATGCCTGTGGAGGCCATGCCTCCCGGGTGATGCATCTCTGCCTCAGTTGCCTCAGCAGGGCTCCTCACCATGTCCCAGCCTTGCAGCCACCAAGGGCCCTGGCTGAGGTTCCTGGCCAAGGCAATGGCCAGCTGGTTCCCAGGGTTCCCTGTGCCTCAGAACCCAGTGTGGGCGGGTGGGGTGATGTCACCCTCCTGGAGGTTCTGGTAATTTCCCAGCAGCTTCCTGCCAAGGCCTCCAGGGAACAGGCCCAGTGGGTGGGGTCCACTTGTGGCAGCCCTGAGGCTGGCCAGTGAGGCTGCCTTTGGCCGGGCTTTGTTGCTTTGAGATTTTAGATTCTTGTGATAAATAAGCCCCTCCCCAATTGTGACAGGCCAGAGGACTCTGTCCCAGTCTGATCTAATGAGGCAATAAGCTCAGAGGGGAAACAGCTGGCGTGGGCAAGCGGGAGGGTAGGAAGAACGCCCCTGAGGTCACTGCCTTGCAGATCGGCCAGTGTGGGGAGCACTCAGCGTCTTGGAGCCTTGACCCTGTCCCACATCTGAGGGTGTGATCTTGTGCAGGTCATGGCCCCATCCCAGGACAGTGAGGAAGGGACATCATCCTGCCCAAGATGGGGGTAAGCAGGTCAAGTTCCAGGGCCTGGGGGTGCTGACCCTTCTTGCCTGCTCTCCCCATGTTTTCAGGACAGTGGCCACCCGGAGACGCTGGTTAACCTCATCGTCCTGTCCCAGCACCTGGGCAAGCCTCCCGAGGTAGGCCCTCTCCCCCAGCCAAGTGCAGAGGGGTTTTCTGGCCCTCATGATGACATCTTGGGGTGGGTGGAGGTTTCTGCTTTGGCCTTGGCTCCAGAGGAAGCTCAGGGCCTCAGGATCTGGACTTCAGAGTTGGCCTGGGGTCAGGGCAAAACCCATTCCCCATGGGCGGGTACAGCTGCCATCATTGATGGGCCCTGGGAAGCTGGAGTCACGGGTGCTCCCCCAGGGCCCCTACCCTGGCCAGGGCCACAGGTCAGCTGTTCTCATGGGTCCTATGGACAAGTGGACCCCATGTTCTCCAGCAACCAGACCTCTGCCCTCAAGGGGGCACTCAGCATGAGAACTGTCCCAGAACTCTTCCTGAGCCCCAGAACATGGTGACATGATCGTTTCTCCAGTTATTTCATTCCAGTCCATTGGGGCCCCAGCCTGTGCCACCTCAGGGTGTGGGATAGGCAACCGGATGGGAAAGGGGCCCAGGGAGTGATCCCACCTTATCTGAGGGTGGGGAGGGAGGAGGATGCTGGAGCACTGCTCATTTAGGTGACTTGCCCAGCTGGCCAGGGGCCTCGCCAGGGCTTCGAGGCCGCCACTCCCTGGCCCTTGTAGAAGAGCCCTCGGCAGCCTCAGCTAGGGTGGTGCCAGACAGAGAGGACAACCTTCCCACTCCAGAAACAGACCCAGACTCCTAGTCTTGGGGAGATAGAGACAGAGCCAGACAAATGGCCAACCCCACACTGTCACAGCTGGGCCGAACTGGTGGGGTACGCCTGGCAGCAAAGGCTCCGCTGGGGCCCAGGTTTCAGTCCGCAGGCCTCTGGGTGCCTCAAAGCCATCTCCCTTTCCAACCCCATCCCCCTGACTTGCCCTCTGTTCTTCCTGACCTCCCACCCTCTCTCAGGTCCCTGCCCCGCCGGCTCCTTTGAACCCTGTGGTGCATACCCCATCCGTGTGCCAAGCTAGGGTTTTGTGCCAGGTCCTGTTCCAGGTGGGGCAGTGGAGGGCATGTGAGGAGGTCAGGGCCCCTGGCAGGGAGTCTGTGGGTGGCCCTTGTCCCACCCCATCCCTGCCCTGTATGTCAGAGCCACAGGGGGTCCTTGTGTTCAGCTAACCCAGCCTCACGTTCCCCACAGGTGACAAACCGCTACCTGTCCCAGCTGAAGGATGCCCACAGGTCCCACCCCTTCATCAAGGAGTACCAGGCCAAGGTGAGCCCCAGACCCCCCGGGCCTGCCGGGGAGGGACCAGAACTCAGGCTCTGACTCAGATGTCCTCCCCCTTCTCTCTCTTTGTCCCCGCCTCGTGCTGAAGGAAAACGACTTCGACCGGCTAGTACTGCAGTATGCCCCCAGTGCCTGAGGCTCACCCAGATGCAGTTTCCGCAGTGGGAACGTGAAACCCAGCCATGCTGCCCTCCCCACTGGGTACCTGCCTTCAACCTTTCTCCCTCACTTTGGCTCGCCAGAGGCAGAGGTTGGAAGCCCAGCCCCCTCCTGTCAATAAAAGTCTCCACTCCAGGTATCCCCATCAGATCCGTGTTTGCTCTAGACACTTGGAAGGGGGTGTGTGGGAAGGAGGGGCCTGGGCACAGGGTCCTGGAGACCAGGATCTACGAATAGCAGCTACAGGGACTCCCTTGCCCCTCAAAACAGCAGAACTGAGGGTGGCACAGCGTGTCCCCCAGGCCCAGTTCGCATCCAAGGGAACTGAGGCACAGAAAGGTCACAGCCTCCATGGTGGGCATCAGAATTCAAACCCAGGACCCCCGGGTGAGCTGTAAGGTGGTGAGGGCCTGGAAGCAATCAGGCTTGCCCTTGGCTGAGCAAGGAGGGGTGTGCTGGGTCCTCGTGGAACTAGACGTCAGCCCCCGCCAGGCCCCTGCTTCTTACTGCGGCCATGCCTGAGACCCGCTGTGGTTGGGGCCGTGGTGCTGGAGTGCCACAGGGGCCAAAGCACCAAGCTCCCTGCCCAGAGAGAGAGCTGCGTAGCGATGGCCCTGCGAGATAAGGAGAAGCAGGACAACAGAGGGGGCAGTGGCAAGGTGGGTTCGGGGCCCCCTGGGATGAGGTCGCCATCAGGCTCTGTCCCCCAAACAAGAAGTTGCTGCCAGGCCAGGGTCTGGGGGACGAGCATCCTAGGCAGCAGGAACTCGCATACAAAGGCTCTGAGGCCACACTGGGCTCCCTGCACTGGCCAGGGCTTCTTGCCCTTTGTCCCTGGACCAGTGTCTGAGTCCTTCCCAGGGAGCAAATGCAACCTGGGTTCCCAGTGCCTGGCCTCACCTGCCTCAGAGGTGGCCGCCCAAACCCAGTCCCTGGCTACCAGGGCAGGACACTGAGCCAGGGACCCCCGTCAGTGGAGCTGGCCCCCGGGCCCTCCCTGCCTGTCAGGGAGCTCAGCAGGAGAGAGGCACAAAGAAGAACTCCCTTGGCAGGGCCATCCGTGTGGGGAGAGGCCTCCCCCTCAGGTGGGGCAGGAAAGGGGCACCATTCCAGGGACCTCAGCATCCCCTTACCAGTTCCCTGGTGCCCAACTGCCAGCATCAGGAGCTATTTTCCATTCTGGCCCTACACCCCTCCATTGGCGGCCTCCTGCCTGCACCCTGCCAGAATGAAACTCGAGGCTGGGCTGGGCTGGTGGGCAGGAGCCCTCTCCCATTACTGATGAGCGCCATGGACACCAGATAGTGCTGGGTGGGAGGACAGAGATGGGTTGTTAGGAAGATCCAAGGCTGCAGCACAGGCCGTGCTGGGCCTATGGGGGCATGTCCAGCCAGCCCAGGACCTCTGAGCCCCTCTGCCTGCCAGGCTGGCTATGGCATTAGTCATCCAATGGGAAGGATGAACCCCCTGTACACATGCACATTCAAAAATAGAGGTACAGCAGGACAGGTGGTGACCAGTGCCAACGAGAAGACTGATGGGGGGCAAGCTAAGGGAGGTACACTGAGCAAATGACATTTGTAGGTAAAGCCTGAAGTTCGAGGAGGAGGAGGAGGAGCCCTGCTAGGACCTAGAACAACATTCAGGGCAGAGGAAACAGCCAGTGCAAAGGCCCTGAGACAGAACCGTGCTTGCAGTATTGGAGGAGCAGGGAGGAGCCCAGTGCGGCTGTAACAGGGCACAAGGTGGAGAGGAGGACAAGAGGGCAGGTGGTGAGTCACAGAAGCTGGACTTTTAACTCAGTATTGGAAACCATGAGGACCATGGGCAGAGAAGTCTCCCTCTGACCTCTGTGCACAGTAAGGAGGAAGCCAGGGTGAGACTCAGGAGGTGACCCCAAACCACATGAGTTGTGCAGGTGCAGAGAAGTGACAGGATTCAAGAACATTAGAAGGTGAGGCCACGGAATGTGCTGTAGGACTGGATGGGGCGGTGGGGGTGGGGGGGCGTCGGTGAGAGGAAGGAGAAGAAATGAGGTCCCTGACTCCTCCCTCTTTTCACCTGTGCACCATGTGGGCCGGTCAGGCTGGTGGCTGCATGGGACCTAGACCAACTCCTGCAGAGCCCACACTGATGCCTGCACTCTGCCCCTCAAAGGCTAGGTGATAACATCCTGGGTGGGGGAGAGGAGGGGCACAGGTGGGCAGGAGTCCTTGGGGCTGGGATGGGGGCTGTCAGTGCCAGGTGAGGTAATGTCCCCAATAGATAACCAGTGCCCTCAGCGATGACTGTTGGGGGGGCTTCAGGCACAGAGCCTAGTCAGGGGATGGTGGAAGATTACCTGGGGTGGCCCCAATAAAGCCTGGTCTTGATCCAGCTTCGGAGCTCCCCTCCAAGTGGGCACTCACTCCCTTGGCCTCCCTGCAGGCCTGTGTTAACCTGCTGCAGGGGAATCCTACCAGGTCCCCAGAACCACCGAGAGCATCAGGTGGCCTTCAGGCACACCCCAGCCTCTCAGGCCCCCTCGAGGGAGCCCCAGATGCCTGCAACCCCTATCTCACACTTGGAACCCCTGCAGCCTGGGGTAGGTGCAGAGGAGCAAGTCTGAGAAGTATCCACGCTCAGGTCCCTAGACCAAGAGCCCTGTGTCGGGTGGAGGACAGTCTCCACCAGGTGTTCTTTTTTCACTCAAGTGGGCTATGAGAACAGAGGCCTTTATTTACACTAAACCTACTGAATGTAGTGAGGCCACTGGATGCATCCAGTGTGTGCCCGGACTCGGAATGGTGAGGTCCGAGGATGGGACGGAGAGGCTGGAGGGGCTGGGGAAGAGGGAGTGCCCAGTCGAGGACACTTGCCTACTGGTGACCACCGTGCCCCTTGTTGCGGACACAGCGTGGAGCGTGGGGGGGGGGAAGCCCTGGCAGCTCCGCGCCTGGGTTTCCCCCACTGGAAAATGGGGCCGAGCGCGGGCCGGCCTCCAGAACGCGGCGCGACAACTCCAGGACTTAAATGCCAGTGGTCCCGGCCGTTAAAGCCGGAGGACCCAGCACCTGCCCGCCCCCCGAACGCGGACGCCACGCCCGGACCCAGCGTCCCCCGCCGAGGCGGAGCTTGCGTCTGCCCCGCCCCTCCGCCCCCAGGGCTCTGGCCGGCGCGCCCCGGGCCCAGCTGCGGCGCGTGACGCGAAACGCGCGGCTCCGGCGCGGGCAAGCGGAGGCGGCGCACAGGGCCGGCAAGCGGGCTGGATGGCGGCGGCCGGGACCACGGCGGGCCCCGCGGGGCCGGAGCCCATGCCAAGCTACGCGCAGCTAGTGCAGCGCGGCTGGGGCAGCGCGGTGGCGGCGGCGCGGGGCTGCGTGGACTGCGGCTGGGGGCTGGCGCGCCGCGGCCTGGCCGAGCACGCGCACCTGGCGCCTCCCGAGCTGCTGCTGCTTGCCCTCGGCGCTCTCGGCTGGACCGCGCTGCGCTCGGCGGCCACCACGCGCCTCTTTCGGGTCAGTGCGGCTAGGGGTCGGTCTGAATTCCCGGGCTGGAGGATCCCGGGGCACCGCGCGCCCCTTTCTGTCCTTACGGGCTGGGTCACTGAACGTGGGAGAGCCCCGGGCTGTAGGAGCTTGGACGCGGGTTCTTGATCGACCGCGTGCCCCTTTCTGTCAGTGGGGGATGGGGGTGGGAATGGATGCGGAGGTGTGGCCGGGCCGGGGGAAATCCGCTACGTGGGGACCCCGACACAGGTGTAGTGTTCGTGATGTGGGGGAAATCGGAGCACGACCCATTCCGTTCAGTGCAGGACAACCGAGGGCTCAGCGCACGGGACTCTCGGGGGGCCCTCAGAGCCCGAGCTGGAGCGGGGTCTAGGGTGTGCGCGGCGAGCAGGGCTCCCTAGTCTGCTGCTACCGGGAAGGGGCTGGAGCTGCTTGGTCGCTGCCTCGCGCCTGCCTGGAGTCCGTGCCTGCCTCTAAGGAAGCGAAGGCCTGGGTTCACCTGCCACGCTGGTGGTCACAGCCTCGGGGAGATGGCAGGGCCTCGGTCTTAAAAGCTGGACTGTGTTGCCTCCCAGGGGCCCCAACGGAAATGCCCGGTTTCCAATGAACCTGAGGAGGCCGCCGCCCCGCCTGGAGAGTGACCATGGGGGTGACATTGGCGCCAGGCCTCTCTCCCATCCTTGGGGAGGGGTCTCCTGTGGGAGCTGCTTGGAAAGTGTTTGGTCCCCTAGCTCGGCTGCGACTCCCCCGTGGACCAGCTGGAGTCACCCCGCCCCAGTCTGGCTGGAGGTGGCAGGGGTACGGGGACAGAGTGCCCAACGCCAACAAAGGGGCCTTTCTCTGCTGGCCAGGAAGAGGCTGGCTCTTGTTAAGTCGGGATAGGGTGTTGTCTAGCTGCCATTGTCCCCACCCCCATCCCCACATCACCCAGTAGGGAAGAAACCTTGCCTCTCACCCTACTCGGGGGAGGCAGGTATGACAAGGTCCCCTCCATAGTTAGCCCTGGTCCCAGTTGGGGTTTATTGTTTCCCCACCATTCCAATTTCCAGCTGGGAAGTTGGAGGGCCAGTAGGGGGAGGGCCAGTGCTCAGGCGGGGAATGTGGTCTCTCCAGGACTGCCAGGGCAGAGTGGGCTCCCTCCCCACGTTCTTGACGGAGCTGAGTGCATACAACAAGGCTACGTCGCCCCCACCCACACGCACACTTTTGGAATCCCAGGAGATCGGGATCCTGCCCTAGGCCCTCCCTCCCCGGTCTCGCCCCAATTCGAGGCTCGCCCTTCCCTAGAATAGGTGGAGGAGCTGCGCGGTTCTCCAACGCTCATCTTCTTGGCAGGAGCCTGGTTGCCAGGGGTTACCAGCGCTGGCTCTGGCTGTCTCCATGGCAACTGGAGGTGCCCCAGTCCCCTCAGCCTCTGCAAAGAGGGCAAGGCCTGGTCCAGCAGCTCTGGAGCCCTGACCCACCCAGGACCCCAGAGTCAAACTTCTCTGTAGCTCACCAGTGCGTGCCCCCACATCCCTCATGTCTTCCCTGATGTTCCCTAAGGTCACCCTATCTCACTGGGCCATCCATTCCCTGCTTCATTATCTTTTTTACAAAAGAAGTAATGTCCCTATGTCCTCCCCCAAATACCCACTCTATCTCCCCCGGCTCCCTGTTCCTCTCTGGTCTCCCCAGATTCTTCCTCTGAGGCACCATTTCCCTCAAATTTCTCCCTGCTTGGAGTTTCACTTCCCCCATAGGCCCCCATATTCCCCTCCATATTCTCTTTACAGGTTCACCCCCACAGTCCCCTCCATGTCTTTGAATCCCTTTCTCGTTGTCATAGCCCGAGCTCCCGGTGACACCCAAGCCCCTTGACTTCCCTGTGCAGACCCCATTGACCGCCCTCACTTTATGCCCGCATGCCTCCCTCCTGGCCCTCACAGCCTACCCTCACATTTCCCTCAGGTCCCCCCCCCCAACTCCACTCCGCACACCTCGGCCAGACAGCTGGGTACTAAGTTTAGCCTTTGGCAGGCGCACGTGGGCTCTGATTACTCCAGGCGGCTGTGGGTACAAGCCGCCCCTCCCCAACTCTGCCCTCCGGGAATCCCTAGGCGTTAGTCTTCTCACCCTGGAGGAGCGGCCCCCAGCTCTGATGGCCACCCACCTTCTCACCCACAGCCCCTGGCCAAGCGGTGCCGTCTCCAGCCTAGAGATGCTGCCAAGATGCCTGAGAGCGCCTGGAAGTTCCTCTTCTATCTGGGCGCCTGGAGCTACAGTGCCTACCTGCTCTTTGGCACCGACTACCCCTTCTTTCACGACCCGCCCTCTGTCTTCTATGGTAGGGCTCCTAATGGTGTGAGGGGTGGTTCCGCTCTAAACGCTGAGGAGAAGGGTACGTGAGTGAGGCAGCACTCATCAGCCGTCCCACACTGGATGATCAAGGGGCCCTTGGGACAGGACAGGGGGCACCTGGCTCTGTTAGGGCTCAGGGAGGTGTCCTAGAGGAGGTGACCCCATGAGTGGGCCCAGGTGGGCGCTCGGGGTGCCAGGAACAGTACATGCAAAACCCCTGGGGCGTGCACAAGCTTGGTGCATGAGAACGAGAGGAGGGTGGCAGAAGTTTGAGCATCATTCCGAATGGAGTGGTTTGTGGATTATAAGAAGCTTTCCTTGGCTGCCATGTGGAGACAGCAAAATCTTGGGTAAGGATGATAGCAGCGCCCCACGGTGGGAGGCGAGAGACCAATGTGGCTTGGACCAGCTTGGCAAAGAGATAAAGATGGTGAGAAGTGGCTGCGTCTGTGGATTGGGTTAGATGTGGGGGTGGTCAAGGCCTGAGCTCTGGGCGGGATGGGCAGGAGGTTGACTGCAGGGTCCCCCTATTACCAGCGGGCAGGTCACCTGTGATGGGCGGTCAGGCTTCTCTTTCCCCGTGCTGACCACCCGGGCTGTGTATCATGGATGTGCTTTTTGCTATGTGATGGAAACAGCCTGAGGAAGCCCCCAGTGGCACCGCTCGGGGTCCGGGAACAGAGCCCCTGCATTGCAGGGCCCTGGTAACAAGCGCTGGGGCTACTGGGCACCCATCTGTCCTCATGGGCCCGTGCTGTTCACATGGTCATTTTCCCGTGTGCGTTTCCCACGTGGTAAATTTCTAGAAGAGAGGTTTTAGCTGTCATTCAATTTTCCTTTTGCAAATGAACCATAATTGAACTCTTAAAAAATTTCAGGCATGGAACTGCCTCTGGCTTCTTATAAATTAAGCTATGATCCCATGCTTGCAAGTTACTGTAGTTTGCCATATAATACACTCCCATGTACAGTGTGCACCCATGTTTTTGGCCCAAACTGTCAGGCAAAAGGTCTTCTGTTTTAATTTCTTCATTCAGTTATTTACTTATATTTAGAAACAAAACCGATTGTCGTATTCCAGGGTATTATTTTGCATGCAGATATCGTTAGTGCTTTTTTAGAGTTACGCTTTTAACACATAAGCATAAATAAAAGAATTTAAAACGTTTCTGTAGACATGGAATGAGTACTACCCGTGTATAATGCTCATCCTTATTTTTCCCTTAAAAATTTGGGCAAAAAAGCGTGCGTTACACACAGCAAAATACGGTAGCTGCTGCTTTTTTTCTTTTTCTTTTTCAAAGATTTTATTTATTTTTAGAGAGGGGAAGGGAGGGAAAGAGGGAGAGAAACATCAATGTGTGGTTGCCTTTCATGCGCCCCCTGCTGGGGACCTGGCTGTAACCCAGGCATGTGCCCTGACTGGGAATCGAACTGGTGACCCTTTGGTTCACAGGCCAGCACTCAGTCCACTGAGCCACGCCAGGCAGGGCGGTTAGCTGCTTCTTTGCATGCTCATTTATTGAGTACCAGCTGGGTACCAGGCTGTGAGCAGGTCAGAGAAAACTCCCAACAGACACTGGAGTACAAAATCTCTTAACAGGGATAAGTGCTGTTGAGAAAATTTTGGGGGGAAAAGGGAGAAGTATGGCGTGTCTGTGCGGGGGGAAGGGGCATTTTCTACACCAGTTGGGGGTGGCCCCACCAAAGGTGACTTTTGAGTGGGACCTGGAGGAGCCCAAAGCAGACAGGAAACATTCCTGGTGGATCAGCAACAGAGAGAAGCTCACCTGGCCAGGGCACCGAGTAAGGAGGGTGGGTGTGCAGAGAGGGAATTTACCACAGGTCCGTGAGCAGAGGAGGGGACCTGGGACAGGAACTGGACACGAGGGGCCTCCATCCCGGACAGGGCTGAACAGAGAAGTGGTTGATTTGAGAAATGATTTGAAGGCAGAGCTGTTGCTGCCAAACCAGAGGTGTGTGTGTGAGGGGAGGGTGGGGATCACACCCGGTTCTGGGGCCCCTCAGTGAGGTGGGGGCCAGGAGGGGTGGGTCTGGGGGAGACCAGGAACTGGCTTTGGGAAGCCCAGGGGCCTGATACTGGAGGTTGGGGAAGGGGATGAGGAGGAGGTGATAAGGGAGCATTCAGAGCAACAGGTGGGACATATGTAGAAAGGAGGCAGGAGGTCCATGGGCAGAGAGAGCCCTGCCCTCCAATGAAGTCTGCGTGGTGAATTGTGTGCCCCCCTCATCCCCTCCGCCCCTCTCAGGTCTGCTCATTTATTGAGTGCCCACTGTAAGGCTCACCCCCTGTAAGTCTTGGTCATGCGATAGATGGAAAATTTGGTGTCCTGTTTCCACAGTGGGCTTTGTACATCGAGACACTCTGCACACCTTCCTTCTCAAGAGATACAGAGGCATCTGGCCATTGTGTGTGTCTGTGGTGCAGAAGCCTCCACCAACTGCCGCGTTCTCACCCAACTGCGGCGGAACCGGGAACTCTGGGGGTTGGGGGGAGGGGCCCAGCTGGAAGTGTGGTTTGGCTGACCTGCTTTGAGAAGCCTCTGGACGTGTGAAAGTGGGGGGACATTAGGTCTGATCCATGGGGAGTTTTGCGTTTTTTAAATTAGGTAAAATGTTCATAACATAAAATTAGCCATTTTAGCCAGACAGGAAGAGACAAATAGTTTAAGTCCCCTTAACTTAAGTGGAGTCAGACCGAGAGACAGACTGGAGAGACAGAGACAGGGTCTAGGGGAGGGGGAGGGGGAGGGGGTGTTTAACAAGGACCGAGTTTCAGTCCTATAACAGCAAAGGTGTCCTGGAGAGGTAACCAACTGGGGATGGTTACACAACAGCGTGAATGCACCTGGTACTGCCGAACTTAAAAATGGTTAAGAAGGTTGAAGTTTATGCGACCGCTTGTTTCTGGTTTCTTTCGCTGGACATCATGTTTTCGAGGCTCATCCACACTGTAGTGTGTCATTGCCTTTCTTGCTTATGGCTGAGGCATATTCGACAGTGCGGATGGACCACATTTTGTTTATCCTTCATCTGTTGAGAGTCGTATCCACTTTTTGGCTACTGTGACTACTGCCACTGTGGACATGCACCTACAAGTACCTGTTTGAGTCCCTGTTTTCAGTTCCCTAAGCACACACCTAGGAGGGGAATTGCTGGGTCATGGGGTCGGTATGTTCACAGCCCTTGAGCTCACCGCAGGGAGAGGGGACAGTTGGGAGCACACTCAGAGGCCCGGAGGATCTGGGGCAGCGCTGGGTGCCTGGACCAGGGTAGGGGTGGTGGGGAAGTGAGCCAAGACGTGGATCAATGAGGGGCCCCCGGGTAGGGGTCTGGGTGGATTTTGGTTGCAGGAGGGGCTGTAGCACAGGCGAAGGATGGTTATGAGGCAGGGGCATGAGTGGAGTCTAGGAAATAGCCCCAGGGGCCATGAAGGTCCGGCTTCTGTCACTGAAGCCAGGGGTGGGACAGAGAAGGAGTGGCCAGCGAGCAGGGTGTTCCAGGTCAATGGGCAGAGCCCCTGGACACGGTCATAGGTAGAGAAGAGAGGTGGTGGGAGAGCAGGGGAATCAGCATTGCCAAGAAGGGACGAGACCTGCGCGAAGGCGGGCACAAGTGCCAGGAGTGGAGGAGGCTGTGGGGCGGGGGGGTGGGCAGGGTCCACCTGGGAAGAGCCTGTACCCCTCAGCGTCGACTGGGCCTGTTATCTCTGTGGCAGCTGCTCTGCCAGTAGCATGAGTGGGCAGCAGCCTCCATCCACTTGGAAATTTGCTGGTGGGAGATGGCGCGGGGGCCTGGAACGGGGCATGCCGGTTGGCTGGAGAGTGCCTGAAAATGAGGGAAGACAGGAAGGGCAGCCAGTGCAGGGGTAGGAGCACCTTTTTCTATAAATAGGAAACAGTTCTAGGAAATAATACCTACTCATAAGAGTAATAATAATAATAATAACAGGCAGAAAAACAGTAGCCATTACACCTGCAGAGACATGCGGCCTGCCCTGGCATGGGGAGGACTCACACCTGGCTTGAGGGCATGTGCGGTCACTTGCGGGTTCCAGAGGCCCTGCAGGTCCCTGACAACATGGTCCGGCTCTCCCCAGACTGGACACCAGGCATGGCGGTGCCACGGGACATCGCAGCCGCCTACCTGCTGCAGGGAAGCTTCTATGGCCATTCCATCTATGCCACGCTGTACATGGATGCCTGGCGCAAGGACTCGGTAGTCATGCTCGTCCACCACGTGGTCACTCTGGTCCTCATTGTCTCCTCCTATGCCTTCCGGTGAGTGCAGGGGTGCAGGGGGCACTGTGTGAGCAGGGGTCAGAGGCTGGCCCCGGGGAAGAAGCTAATGTCTCAGGGGAGGGGGCATCAGGGTGTCCATGGGGGAGGGTTCCAGAGAGATTCCAGAGGGATGGGGTGAAAAAGGTGCAGGGAGCCCCCATCCCGTCCATCTTCATCCATGCCTGTCCAACTCCGCCCAGGTGGCACCCTTGGCCGGGTCACATAGCAGGTGTTTCCTGAACACCTGCCACATGGCAGGTGCTGCTGGGAGCCCAGCCATGGACACAGCAGACAAACGCTGGCCTCCTAGCGCCCACACGTGGCCCCTGAGCCTGTCCAAACTACGACTGCTGGTGGCTTTAAAATTCACCCCAACTTCAAAGGCAAAAGAAGTGAAAACATCTTGCCCGTGCCTTTGTTACATCCATTACATGCTGAAATGACAGTACTTTGGATATACTGAGTTAATCAGAATATATTATTTTAATTTCCCTCTTTTTTAAACATGGCTGCCAGGAAATCTAAAATGAGGTGTGCACTCATGTTCTGTCCCTCTCAGACTAGCTGCATTGGCCGCACTGTCCAGTATAGCAGCTGCTGGCCAGAAGTGGCTATTTCAAATTTAATTAAGCTCAAATAAAATCACATTCTGTTCCTTAGCCACACCACCCACATTTCAGCTCTCAGGGGCCACATCTGGCCTGCAGCTCCCATGTTGGATAATGCAGGTTTAAAACATTCCTTTTGTTCTAGAAAATTGTATTAGCACTACTGTAGAGGGTAAAATCAGATGATAACACCGCCCCCCCTCAAAAAAGGAAAAAGAGTAACAATTTGTTTGACGGTATTAGCTATGGAGAAAAATCAAGCCAGAGGGTAAGGGCTGCAGGGGTGGCGAAGGTTAGGTGTGGTGACCTAGGGGACAGGTGAGCAAAGACCGAAGGCGGCGAAGGAAGGCCCTGTGAACCCGGGAGGCGCGTGTTAGGTCCTGCGGGCAGCGTGTGCACAGGACTCGCAACAGGAAGGCTAAGTGGGGGCAGACACATGGTGAGAGAGACCCGTGGCCACCTCCAGTCTAAGTTCAGCACCCTTGGCTCAAGCAGCAGTAAAGGGAACACTGGGGAGGGACGGGGTGTGGGGGACAGCTTCCCGACTTCCTCAGATCCTAGGAGGGACGCAGTGTTTCCTGGGCATCTGCAGCCCACAGCGAAGTTCAGGTTCATTGTATAGACCTGAGAATGTCAGCGAGTTTATGGGGGATCTGGACATAGAATGGCCCTGGCCTGTGAGAGGTAGGGGTCATGGAGGGTCAGAGATCATGGAGATGAGGGAGGATTAGAGAAGACACCCTCAGGGAGGCTTCTGAGCCACCTGGGGACAGTGAGGGCCCAGGAGTGGGGCTGCCACCAGGTGAGTACAGTCTGGGTGCTGCCGCTGACCTGGCCCTGTTGGAGGGGGTGGCTCTGAAAGGCAGGGAAGGTGTGCCCAAGGGGCCTGTCTTGAGGGCCTCGGTGCAGGACCCCATGTGACTCGCCTCCTCTCCTCTCCCAACTGGCTTCGCTCCCCAGGTACCACAACGTGGGCATTCTGGTGCTCTTCCTGCATGACATCAGTGACGTGCAGCTGGAGTTCACCAAGCTCAATGTTTATTTCAAGTCCCGTGGAGGCTCCCACCATCCTCTGCATGCCTTGGCTGCGGACCTGGGCTGTCTCAGCTTCAGCCTCAGCTGGTGAGCAGGCAGGGCAAAGGCTGGAGGGATGGGGCTTGTGGGAAGGGGCAAACCAGGCGGGAAGGAAGTGGGCTTAAGAGAATGGGCGGGGCGAGATGGGGACGGGGCGGGGCAAGGCAGTGAAGGAGGTGGGGTTTGTTGGAAGGGCAGGGCCAGACGGGAAGGAGGTGGACCTGGTGGGAAGGGGCGGGGCCAGTCAGGGACAGAGATGGGCCTGGTTGGAGGGGTTGGGGCCTGGTTGAGAGTAGGCGGGGCTATGCAGGGAAGAAGGTAGGCCTGGTGGGAGGGGTGGCGCCAGTCAAGCAAGGGCATAGCTAATTGGAAGCGGCAGACTCTGTCAGGGAAGGGGTGGGGCTTGGTGAGGTGAGAGGGGCCTGGCAGGGGAGGGGAGGAGATGAATGGAGCAGGGAAGGATCGCTGTTGGGCAGTAAAGACAAGAGCAGCGGCACCTAACGACAAGAGCAGCGGCACCTAACGACAGGGACGCGTGGGGATGAGCAGGGACAGATAGACGAGGCCAGATGGCACTGGACAGGGACTGGGTGGGCCTCCCCGACCTGTTCCTCCCCACCGCAGGTTCTGGTTCCGCCTCTACTGGTTCCCGCTCAAGGTCCTGTATGCCACATGCCACTGCAGCCTGCGCTCCGTGCCTGACATTCCCTTCTATTTCTTCTTCAACGCACTCCTGCTGCTTCTCACCCTCATGAACCTTTACTGGTTCCTGGTGAGTCGGCCTCCCACAGCGCCTTGCCCACCTGCTTCCTCAGCTGGCAGTCCCGCCCTGGTCCCCTTTCTCTGGGAAGCGGTCCAGGTGCAGGCCCCTCTCAGGCATACCGCAGGAGGGGCATGTTAGGCAGTAGGAAGAGCACATGCCAAGGGCCTGTGGCAGAAGTGCATGGCCGCCAGGAGGGCAGCACGGCACGGGAGGCTCTTTTCTCACCTGTGCCTTCCCTCCCACAGTACATCGTGGCTTTTGCTGCCAAGGTGCTGACGGGCCAGGTACGGGAGCTGAAGGATGTGCGGGAATACGATGCAGCAGAGGCCCCGAGCCACAAGCCCAGCAAAGCTGAGTGAGTGTGGAGGGGCTGCTGCCCCGGGTTCGTTCCTTTAGCCACCTCTGTCAGTCTGAGTGCGCACTGTGGGCGGGCCCTGGAGACAGCAGCGGATGAAGCCGTAGTGGACGCTGCCCCCGGAGCCTACATCCAGAACAAAGACTGCAGTAAAGTCGTGGATGACGTAGTATGGAGTTAGGACGCTCTAAAGACAGATATCGAAGAGGTGATAGGGAGGTCGGGGTTGGCCGAGGGTGAGGGACAAGAGTCAGGGTGTTGTCAGTGATCAGTGAGGGCCAAGCCGAGTGGCTGGCGTGCTCGGCGTGGCCGGAGCAGGTGAGTGGGGGCCGTGGGGGCGGTGCGGAGCAGCCGCTGGGCAGGCAGTGGCGGTGGGGAGGAGGGGTGCCGTGGGTGGCCTGGAGAGCCCGTGCTCTGTCCGTACTAATGCACCCCAACCCCACAAATGGGGGATGGGGCTGGGAGCTGGGGGTTCAGACCCAGTCCGGCCCAGGTGGAAGCCCCAGGGCAGGAGAGAAAAGGAGGCCTCGTCAGGCATCCTGGAGACAGGGCACCTGGGACTTGCCACCTGTGGGATGTGAGCCCAATAGTAGCTGAAGCCCCTGCGGGGCCCCAGGAGTGAATCGAGCCAAGTTTGGGTGATAAGCAGGGTCCAGGGTGGGCAGTGCCCCAGAGGCAGCCTGAGGGGTGTTCGAGCAAGTGGGAGGTCAGGGTGCTGACCAAGCGGACCTCCAGTTTGGCTGCTGGGGAGACCTCAGTGACCAACTTAGGAATGGGGGTTGTGGGGAAGCAGTGGGCTCCCAGCTCAGTGAGGTGGGTCAGGAGCGGGGTGAGAGGGATGAGAGGAGCAGAGACTTTAAAATCCCCAGGAAGGTAGGAGAAGGGAAGCAGTAAACCAGGGCAGAGAGTGGGATCAAGGGAGGGCTCTCAGGGCCTGTCCAACCAGAGAAGCGCTTTGCACCCACCAACGTGGGCCCGCAGGCAGGGTGTGCCTAGACCAAAAAGCCAGCACCCGGGATAGGGAGGGATCGGACGGTGAACGGAGATCACAGACACAGAGGGCTGGGCTGCAAGTGAGGTTGCCCCAGTGGTCAGATCCCAGCGCCGTTGTAGAACTGACCAGACTTGCTTTGGATGTAGGTGAAACTGAAATAAAAGAATCAAAGATGACCCAAGACTTCTGGCTCGAGCTGCCATTTACCAAAACGGGAGTCAGACAGGGCTCTGTGTGCCAGCTGGGGGCGGGGTAGATGTCTGCTGTGGCGGGTGTTTGATCATCGATGTTCAGGGATCACGAGTCAGGAATTCCACTAAGAAATCAGTGAGGTTTAGCAAGGAGTCAGACTGACCCTCAGAGGTGTCCCGCAACAGCAGTGGCCAAGGTAACTCCTGGGGCAGGGAGGACAGGCTTCTACTGGCCAGACCTGAGAACTTTTCCTGCGGTAGAACAGTAAGCCTCTGGTGGAGGGTCCTTGTACTTGCAAAGCCCAAGGCCCTGCCATAGCCCCCATCCCGCCGGTGCTCCCCCTGCTCTGTCTCCCAGAAAATGGCCAGCAAGAGGGCAGAGGGCCTCGCACTCCACCAGCATTCCCACTAGGATGGCAGAGCGTGCCAGGGGACACGCTGCCAGGATTGACCCTGTGGCCACCACCAGCAAAACTGGATTCCCCACGGATGGCTGGGGTTAGCAGAGTTGGGTATAAAGGTGGGGTGGTCAGGATGCCTCAAAATCATCAGGTCGTGGAAAACAAGAAGATGGCGAAGACAACGCAACGCAGGGTCCTGGACCAGAGAAAGGACCGCTCTGGAAAACCTGGCGAAATCCACATCAAGTCTGCTGTGTAATGTGTAGCGGTGTCCCAGCCTTGGTTGCCTAGTGGTGACAAATGTACTGTGGAGTTGTAAGGTATTAACATTCAGGAAGCTAGTGAGAGCTAGCTGGACACTGGAGCTGTCTGTACTGTCATTGCAACGGTTCTGCAAATCTAAAATTATTCTAAAATAAAGTTAATTTAAAAATTAAAAGGCATGAGTGACCATCAAAAAAACCATTGGATGTTACGTTACTGTCCTGGGGCTGCTGTAACCAGGAAGCACAGACTGGGTGACTTAAAACAGCAGACATTTATTCTCCTGCAGCTCTGGAGGCTGAAAGTCTGGAATCAAGGTGTCTGTAGGGGCTCTAGGGAGGCTCCTTCCTGCCTCTTCCAGTTTCTGGGGCTCCAGGTGTCCTTGGCTGTGGCTACATCACTCTGATCTCTGCCTCTTTCCTCACATGACCTTCTCTCTGGCTTTTTTTTGCGGGGTGGGGGTCTTAAATTCCTTCATTTAATTGTATCTGCAAAGACTTTTTCCAAATAAAGTCACATTCACAGGTTCCAGAGCTGTGGCCCTCTCTTCTCAGAGACCACCATTCAACCTACTACGGCTGTGAAGGCTCAGATTAGGTGCAGCTGAAGGAGAACACCAGCAAATCAAGAGCTGTGAAGAAACGACCCAGAATGCAGCACAGACAGATGGAAGCTGTGGCAGCTAGAATTCTGAGAACGACTCGATCCCGCTGGATTCTAATAGGAGACAGGTGGGGAGAGACGATATAAGAAGATCTAATGCTGAGAATTTTCCAGAAAGTGGCAAGACATCAGTCATAGGCCGGATGAATAAAAAGGCATCCATGCCCCAAACACGTGATACTGAAAACATGAAACAGCCACGGAAAAGAAGAAATGACCCACGCAACAATGACAGTCTAATGGCAACAAGGGACACTGGAGGACTGTGGAGTAAAGTATCACCTCAAGTGCTAGAATGAAGTGCCACGTAACCTGGAATTTCGTACCCAATTTTAAAAACAAGAGACATGAACAAACACTAAGAAGGTTATAGTTCAGAAAACAGGAAAGCTCTCTCAAGAAGCAGATTAGCAGAGAACTAATATATATCTGAATAAATATTTTATTTATTTTAAAGATTTTATTTATTTATTTTTAGAGAGGGGAAGGAAGAAAGAGGGAGAGAAACCTCAATGTGTGGTTGCCTCTCGCACGCCCCCTGCTGGGGACTTGGCCCACAACCCAGGCTTGTGCCCCTACACTGGGAATCGAACCGGCTACCCTTGTGTTCGCAGCCATCACTCAATCCACTGAGCTGGCTAGGGCAGAATAAACATTTTATTTTTTAATAAAGAGTATATATAGAAAGAGGGGAAGGGAGGGAGAAAGAGAGGGGAAGAAACGATGTGAGAGAGAAACATCAATAGGTTGTCTCCCGTATGCACCCTGATCAGGGACCAAACCTGCAACCCAGGCATGTGCCTGACCAGGAATCCATTGAACTGGCGACCTTTTGCTTTGCAGGATGACACCCAGCTGACTGAGCCACAGAAGTCAGGGCTGAATAAACATTTTAAATGCCTAATTTGAGAAAGATAAAATAATCAGAACTAAAATATTAAATAGCAAAACAGGATTGGGGGCTTTGCATTTTGCAAGAGGGTGGGGGTTACCTTTAGGCTGTATAATGCACTTATGTTAACATTATCAGGGGTAACAAAAAACAGGTATGAAATAAATGCAAAAAAGGAAGGATAGAAAAGGCAGCATAAGTAATGCAAGTAAGAGAGTAGAATCTCAAATATTAGGCCTTCAAAGAAACATACAATAAGCACGACAGTTATGAGATTGGCTTTCTTTTTTTGAAATCTACCTCTATACTGTTAAAAGACTTCAGCTGTAGGGTACATAAAAGTTGCGAGTGAAAAAGGACAGGACGAGAAATTCAGGAGTACCTTGTTTTCCTTAAATTTTCACTTACTGATTTGTGAGAGAGAAACATGGACTTGTTGCCCCACCCATTTATGCATACATTGGTTGATTCTTGTATGTGCCCTGACCAGGGATTGAATCTATAACCTTGGCATATTGGGATGACGCTCCAACCAAGTAGGCTACCCAACCAGGGCTTAGGTGTAATTCTTGATCTAGAATGTTCCACATGATACAGTCCTGAACCTAATGGGACCATGAGAGGTACAGTTCATGCTTTATGCTCCTCACCCAGCAATTCACAAGCAGGGTGAACAGATACTTTTTTAAAATTTTCATTTAAAGATTTTATTTATTTATTTTTAGAGCGAGGGGAAGGGACGGAGAAAGAGGGAGAGAAACATCATTGTGTGCTTGCCTCTCATATGCCCCCAGCTGGGGACCTGGCCTGCAACCCAGGCATGTGCCTTGACCGGGAATCGAACCAGCGGTCTTTTGGTTCGCAGGCCGGCACTCAGTCCCCTGAGCCATGCCAGCCAGGGCATGATACTCTTTTTTAAAACACAGAGTGTTTTTTGGAATTGACCACAGCAAGCCACAGGGGTAACTCAAAACTGGGATCCCACAGACCATAAAGATGAGAATTCATTTAGGTTTGAAAACAATAAGAAAATGACAACTGAGAACCACTTTGAGGCAATTCAGGAGAAACAAACCATATGGCAGTTAAGTCGCACTGATCCCTTCCTCTTCTGGCTCTGTCTTCACTCCTGTTTCCTCCCTCTATTCTCTCTTCTGATCACCGCCTCACCAACAACTGGGCCACTGGTCATCTGGTAGACCATCCTCCTGGACCGATTCAGCCCCCTGGACTGTCCCCTGTGCCCTGGTCATGACCTGGCATCTTGGTCTGAAGCATGTCATCCTCTTGGAGGCTTCTGGGACCACCATCCACCACGGGGCCCTCACCCTGTTCCGGCTCTGCTGACCCACCTAGTGATACGTTGCTGCTTTATACATCCTGTTTCCCAGCACTGCCCATGCCGCGTCCCAAGGTTTGTGACCCATGTGTCTAGCTCACAGTGAAGTGCCAGCATGGGCCGGAGGGCCCTCGGTGATGCCTGCACAGTGCCAGCATGCCTGCTTTTCCTTGATTCTCCCTTCTCCTCAACTGTCAGCTGCCTTCGCTGTCACCCCCTTGGCCTCTGTGTCCCCCCCCAAAACAGCAGTGAGACATCTACCCTCACACTGGCTGGCTGCTTCAGCGGATGGTCCATCTCCCTCCAAGACCACCATCCAGGGCCGGGGACATCCACCCTCTGGCCTGCTCAGGGCATGCTGATCAAGGAGAGAGACCCCCTTTCTCCACCCTTCTGTGCCAGCCTGGCCCACTTCTTTCTCTCCCTTTCGGCAGTGCACCTCCATTCTGGAACCCACCCCACTCCTGGGTCCTCCTCCCACTCCCCCCTGAGGCCGCTCCTGTTCAGCTCCACTGAGGCCTTCTTAGTGTTAAACCTGGTGTCACCTCCCCTTCTTTTTGTCTTTTTATAAATGTTTCCTTGAGACAGAATTCACATACCACACAATTCGCCCATTTTCTGTGTATGATTAAATGTTTTTGGTCCATTCACAGAGCTGTGCAGCCACTACCACGGGTTTAGAACGTTTTCATCACCCCCAAAAGAAACCTTGCACCCAGCCCAGTACCCCCCTTAAGCATCCGCCAGTCTGCTCCCCAGTTCTCAGTGTTCTTTGCCCCACCTCCTGGTGCCTACTGCTCAGTCTCCCCTGAGAAGTGGCCTCCCCCACTTCTAGGGCCCTTTCACTTAACCCACCCCAGCTTCCAAGCTTCCGTCCCAGCTCCCAGTACTCCTCTGAGCGCCATTCTGTCTCCAGCATCTGCTTGACATTCTAAGCAGAATGTCGTCCTTCTAAAATATCCCAAATCAACATCCAGCCCACCCTACACTACGTCTCTTGAACATTTGTCCATCACAGTAGATGGCAACTCAGGATGAAAACCCTGGGAAACCCCAGAAAGTCCCCTGCTCCCCCCCCCCCTCCTCATTCTCCAGGAAATATCCAGAATCCGTCCAAGTTACTGGCTGTCCTCATCTCACACCATCTTCCTCACCTGATTCTTTCCCCATACTGGAGCACTGAAGCAGAAAAGCCTGACTCATATCTAAAGAGGCCCTCCCCGCCCCAGAGAGGTACTAACATTGTTTAAGAAGGAGGAGGGGTACTTGGAAACTTGTGCATAAAACAATTCAAAATCACCAGGAAAGCTCTGATAAAAAGGCAGGGGGGCAGAGGTACCAATCTCTGTAGGCATTAAACTTTCTGTAAAAGTACAGGAATTAGCCCCGGCTGGTGTGGCTCGGTTGGGCATCGCTCCACAGAGCAAAAGTTGTGGGTTTGATTCCTGGTCAGGGCAGGTGCCTGGGTTGTGGGTTCGGTCCCTGGTTGGGGTATGGGAGTGTGGTTGGGGTGCAGGAGTGCGTACAAGAGGCGGCCAATAGATGTTTCTCACGTTGATGTTAGTGTCCCTCTCTTTCTCCTTCCCTTCCTTTCTCTAAAATCAATACACATGTCCTTGGGTGAGGATAAAAACAAAAAAGTATAGGAATTAAAGCTGCGTGAGAATGGAGCCAATTCATCACACTTGGGCAAATAATAAAAGGTCGCCAGGAGGGAAGGAAGGACTGTTGGAACACAGTGGGGACACTTGGTGACCATCTGGAGATTATCTTAAATCAGCCCCCAGGGCAAACTCTGATGGATCAAAGACGTCACAGAAGTGGAAGCTGTGAACTCCAACTAGAGCCAGAAATGGGACACTGTGTCATCTAGCAATTGAACTATGTATAAGAAAAGTCCAAAAACCTAGAACCACCTCCTCCCGGTGCTTTGTCTAAAGGGCCAGCAGGCAAAGCCAGAAGACGAGGGACACATGGAGGTCCGTTTAGGGCTTATCTGTAACCTCACAGATGAAAGGCTCCTGCTGGTTCAGCAAGAGAAAGAGCAGTGACCCACAGGAAAAGCAGCAAGGATAGGATTGGTGTGCTCCCAGGAAGGGACAGCCAGCCCAAGGAAAGGACAAATTAAAGTGACCGAGACCATCTTCTCCAGGCAAGTCTACGCTCTTATGTGAAAGGGCGTCTGCTGGTGTCTATAAGGCTATGCCCCAGGACTGGCTAGGGCTGACTGTAGGTTTTTTACACTTTCTGACGTCTAGATCGTAGAACATATTACTAGCTGAAAAAACTTAATACATTTGTATGTAAACTATACTGTAGAACTCAATTCTACAGACACCAGTATAAAGAGTTCCTGTGAGCAGGGACAAGAGTGGCCAATGGCCATGCCATTAGGCTGCACTGAGATGCCTTCTGGGCACCAGCCGGCTGGTTACCAGGATGAACTCGGAGCTTTGCCCCAGGTGGTGAGGAGTAGGGGCCAGTCAGGTGGGCCTGGGCACAGGTCCCCTCCCCATCAGAACCCAGAGACTAGCAGGGAAGGTGGAATTTATGGAGAGAAGTATGCACAGGAGAGATCTCAAAGTGTCTTGTTTTTGGAAAATTGAAGACGTCTTTATAGAAGTTTGAAATATGCAAACCACGCATATTGTATAGAAGTTAGGGGCCATTCTCTGGGATCTTCAGCTGTCCACTTAGTATATGGATTAGAGTTTTAAAGTATCAAGTAACTTGCTTTAAAAACATGGAATGAAAGGGGCTGCAGCAGTGTAGACAGTGGATGGAGAATGACGGGCAGGGAAGCCTGGACTGTGAGCCTGCCAGGGCCTCTGCCGCAGGTGGGGCTGCCCTGAAGGGTGGGAGGAGCCTCTGGCCAGTTCTGCGTTTTGGGGTGGGGTGGAGCATAAAAAGTGCAGGGTTAATCCAGGTTGAGGCGGTGGGGCTATGTCAGGTAGAGGTGGGAAAGTGACATTTGCACTCCAGTGCCTGCCGGGGGCCCTAGGGTGGGAAGGAAAGAGGGAGGGGAAGATTTAATTGTCGGGAGCAGCCGAAGAAGAAGCTAGGATGGAAAAAGGGATGTGGACCGCGAGGCGGGAGGCTGGGGTGCACGAGGGCGCGGGGTCCTTAAGCTAACTCTGGGCCGGGTTCTGGCCCACAGGAAGCCGCTGAGGAACGGTTTGGTGAAGGACAAGTGTTTCTGAACCCTTCGACTCCCGCCCACCCCCCAGGACCCAGCCCCGGGCAATCTTGCCCCCTGGGACGGCTATGCCGTTCCCCCTGACCCCAGCCTGTCCAGCTCCACCCCTCCTGGGCCCTGGCCACTCCCGGGGCCCCTGTCCCACAACCCCGAAACCCCGCCCTGGAATCGGTCCCTGCCAGGCTTCAGGACCGAGGCCACGCCCCCCGGGACCCTGACCCTGCCCAACCCCGGACTCCTGAGCACTCATCCGGTCGCCGCCTGTGAGGAAGATGCCACTGTTGCTCCACTGCCCTGGCCACCTCGTTCTCCTCCTCCTCCTGGCCCTGCTGCTGCCCTCGCCGCCCCTGGCCCATGCCCCTGTGGCCCCGGGCCCCACCGCTGCTCTGCTCCAGGCTCTTGGGCTGCGTGGCGCGCCTCAGGGCGCCCCCAAGCCCAGGCCCGTACCTCTCGTCATGTGGCGCCTGTTCCGCCGCCGGGACCCCCAGGAGGCCAGGGTCAGCCCGCGACGGACGCCCCCGGGGGCCACCCTACGACCGTGCCACGTGGAGGAGCTGGGGGTCGCTGGAAACATCGTGCGCCACATCCCTGATCGAGGTGAGTGGGGCAGCTGAGACCCCTCTGGGCGCCCCAGCCCACCATGAACTTTCAGCGGCCGAGGGTCCCGTACCCACCCAGTGCAGCCAGCCCATGAGCAACCTGGGCTCCTGTACTCCATCCCTCCTTCTTATGGACACCTGTGGGGACCAGAATGAGTGGCCACAAGGCTGGGCTGCCTTGCACCCGTCAAAGACCCTTACTTGCAGCTGAAGCCCTGCCCCCACTCTCTCCCACTCCCGCTGCTTCACACCATTTGAAGCCTTGCTGCAGATGACACCTCACCCCAGCATCGCTTCCCCAGACCCTTGTTCATCTCTGCCCTCTGCCTGTGTTCCCCACACCGGAAAGCCACGCTGCATTGGGCAAATCCCTTCCTTGCAAGTGATGTCCCGCCCCCACTCCATCCCTCCCCCTCCTTCACACCATTTGACGCCTTATAACAGATGGTGTGCCCTCAGCTCCAGGCGCTCACCTTCCCCCCATCTCCCCAACTGAGAACCCCTCGAGCGCAGGGGGGCACTGCGCGGAGGGTTGGGGGTGGGGGAGACGCATCCCGAGCCGAGCCTTTTTCCGGCCTTCCTAGGTGCGTGCGCCAGGATCCCGGAGCCTTTGGCCGCAGGGCAGTGCCCGAGGTGGACCGTTGTCTTCGACCTGTCCGCTGTGGAACCCGCAGAGCACCCGAGCCGAGCCCGCCTGGAGCTGCGCTTCGCGGCAGAGGAAGCGGCGACGGGGACAGAGGGCGGTTGGGAGTTGAGCGTGGCGCGGGTGGCGGAGGGAGCGGGTGTGGGTCCGGGGCTGCTCCGCCAGGCTGTGGTATCGCTGGGGACGCCAGTGCGCGCTGAGCTGCTGGGTACCGTCTGGTCCCATAATACCTCAGTGCCACGCAGCCTCCACCTGGTGCTGGCGCTGCGCCACCCGGCCACCAGCGCCTGTGCGCGCCTGGCCGAGGCTTCGCTGTTGCTGGTGACCCTCGACCCACGCCTGTGCCACCCCCTAGCCCGGTCGCGGCGCGAGGCCGATCCCGAGGTGGGTGGTGGCTCCGGGGGCTCATGTCGCACGCGGCGGCTCTACGTGAGCTTCCGAGAGGTGGGCTGGCACCGCTGGGTTATCGCGCCGCGCGGCTTCCTGGCCAACTACTGCCAGGGACAGTGCTCGCTGCCTGCCACGCTGCCTGGGCCCGGTGGGCCGCCTGCGCTCAATCACGCCGTGCTGCGCGCGCTCATGCACTCGGCCGCCCCCGGCGCTGCTGGCCTGCCCTGCTGTGTGCCCGCGCGCCTGTCACCCATCTCCGTGCTCTTCTTTGACAACAGCGACAACGTGGTCCTGCGGCACTACGAGGATATGGTGGTGGACGAGTGCGGCTGCCGCTGACGGAACGGGCATGAGTTGGAACACAATAAACACTGGGTGGTTTGAGCTGCGCGTCTTTCGGTCTTGTCACCTGGGGCTGGGGGAAGACTGCTGTAGCCATCCGATGGACATCAGGTTGGTGGGGACACGGGACTGGGATCCTATAGTGGTGTCATCTGCCCTCTTAGAGCACCATATCCAGGTGGCTCTACATCTAAGAGCAGCACCCTGAGAGTCCAGCCCACCCCCGCAGGGACAGGTGCAAGGGGCAGAGGAGCACCCCCACCGCCCCGCCCGTCTATAGATCCTGCCCTTCCCCGACCTGCCCTCTAGGCAGCAGGCCCCAGACCAAATGCTCTCCCACCCCCTGCAGTTTGCCTAGCCCTGTGACGTACACGAGAGTTGTTTTAACATTTTATTGGTGACAAAAGAGCTTAAAACAAATTGACCGAAAATCAGAAGTGACGTTGCCTTAGTACAGATGCTCCTTGATTTGGAAAACTCAAAAGTAACTGCTGCTAGAAGGTGAACAAAGCCAACAGCAAAGAGCGAGGTAGAGCACTCCAAGGAAGGAACAGGGCAATGGGCAGGCACACAGGGTCACAGCAGAAGCCTATCCAAGCCCAATGCCTCTAGGTGGCCTACCAAAAGGGGACCAAAAGCCCTAGCAATGGGAGTAAGAGGCCTCGCCAGAAGGAAGGTGCCTGGGCGTCCCCGTCTCTCCATGTACCAAATGGCATCTGGAGGCTTTGGAATAAGAGCCAGTGTCAGGCGCATGGGGAAAGGATGCTGGGGGTCATGGTCACTAAGACCTGGGTAGGCAGGAAATGGTCCCCAACTGGATGTCACCAAGGAGACTTAACACCTACCCCCAGAGGGGGCCAACCACAAGAATTTCCACAATGTAGACCCAGGTTGATGCCCGTCTGTACCAGCTGAAGCGACAAACTCCTCCAAGCACCTTCAGCATAGACTCAACTTATTTCTGATACTTTTCCCAAATAAATTGGAAACCGCCCCAACTCATTGAAGCTATGCACACAGACAGAAGGGCTCCCAATCTGGGAGTGGGATGGAGTAAGGGGGGCAAGGCGCTCAGCTTCTCTGATGACTGCGGGGGCTGTGGGCGCCTCCCTGGAGAAGGATCTTCTTAGCTGATGTCTTCTACCAAATCCTCAGGAAGGACCCTGGGGAAGAAGACACTGGGCAAGGAACAACCACCTTCCCGCCCCCTGGCCTCACGGCTAGTTCTGCCGGGGCCCTTCAGGGGGCTGAGTCCAGTGTGTGTGAGAAGAGCCTTGCTTCTCGAGTCCAGCAGAGCCCGTGGGCCCAGGTGACGCTTCCTCACCGACCTGACACGTGGGGAGAAGCTGCTGGAAACTAAACTGAAAACAAAAATCTTCCTCTCCACGATCGCGTCACAGATGTTCATCCTAACCTCGTTTTGTGCGGCTCGTTTAAACTTCATTTCTGGAAGCTTCTTGCATCTCCCAGGTCCACCACTAAGATTTGAGAGATAAACTCAGTAAAGTATATTTTTCAGTACTCCTTTGAAAGAATCTTTAAAAAACAAACAGAAAACCCCAAACACCGTATTTTCTTTAAATGAAAACCCTCTTAGAACACAGGCAGCATGACTGCGAGGTCTCAGACGGCATGGACAGAATCCACGCCTCGGCGGGGCTCTCCAAGCACAGCTCTAAGGAGCCTGCTGAGCACAGAAATGCGAGTTGTTCCTGATAAAACGTAGTCCCCTTTCAATAAAAGAGAAAAAGAAAGAAAGAACAGAGGAAAGGGCTACTCTGAGATGAGGGTCTTCCTCCCTCCGCCTGGTCGAAGACCCAGGTGTAGACACGGCGAGCTGGGCCTCCTTGGCGAGCGGGCTGCAGGGCTCTCGGGCGGGCCGGCCCCACCTCCGCTCTCCCTCTGTCTCCTCGCCGCGGTGCCAGCAGTGGGCACTATCTCGGGCTGCTCTCCCTCGGGTGCTCCTCTCCCTCTCCTGTTGCTCACAGTGGTGCTTCAGTTTTAGCAGTGGAAAACAGGTATCCATTTATTTTTATTTTTTATTACCCAGAATAAGATGCTGATGGACTAAGCCACATAGCTTAGCTCTTCTGCCACCACCTGCAGAGAGAGAGGGAGGGAGGGCACGAGGCTGTCAGAGAAGGTGGGAGCTGGCCCTGCCTGGAAGGCAAGGGGCACCCTCTCTCCACTTCCACTTTGCACCTATGGTCACACCTGTGAAATGGGACCTCAGGTTCTGGGCAGCCCTCAGACCAGTAACTTCCCAACCAGCAAGAAGGAAGCCAAGAGCTAAGGCTAGAGCCTGTGCTGCTAATGGTGGCTTGCCTTCTCCCAGCAGCACCAGCACCCAGCAAGATGCGGACCGCAGGGCGTGGCACTGGCAGGCGTCTAAAGGCACCTCTTGCAGGAAGTTCCCTGTGCACTATGCACCAGGACCCATCACCCTCACCAGCTGCCAGTCAGAGCAAGGGATGCGTCCTCCTTCCTGCCTGCCCAGAGGGCTATGGAACGCGAGATGTTCTCAGGAGTTCTAGGACTCTAAGCAGAGGATATGACACAAGGAGAGATACAGGGACCTGAACTGAGAAGTCACAGGATGACCTGGCCCCTCGGGAACTTGAGACTCCCACAACATTTCCTGAGTTTTCCCACAAGTCAAGGTCCTAGTGAAGCCCTCCTCTGGGACTGGCTTGCCTTCTAGTACTGGGAGAGCCCCGTCACTCCACCATGCTGGTATGCCCGCTCCCCCTGGTACGTGGAGTCTTGAGACAGCGCCACATCAATCTGGGACTTAAACTCATCACCAAGGTAACTGTCCTGAAAAACAAAGTTGGGAAGATGGGCGGCCAGAGAACTAGCTCACATCCTTACAGCCTTGAGAGTCTGCTGCGTGTCCAGCCCCTCCCAGCCCAGAGAAGAATGTAAAAATGTGGTTCTCAAGCCTGAGTAGCAGAAAACCCACGCTGGTTATGTCACCACTGAAAGAGGTGACCCTGGCTTGCTTGAAGGGGCAGTGTCATGGATGGAATGTTCTAGACCATAGTCCCACTGCTGAGGACAGTCAGGAAGGCCATCCTCCCCGAGTCCTTCATGGGGAGAGCGAGTGTGCATGGAAGGCACTGTGGGCTGGCCTAACTTTTCTGAAGGTGTAACATGTCAGTTTCAGTGTGGCCAACTCACCTGGGATAGCTCAGGCTGGGAGAGGCCAGGCTGGCTCATCTGGGAGGGTTGGCTCATGGAGATGTAGCCCTGCGTCAGGGCCCCCTGAGAGAAGGGCTGCGATGCCACATCCTGGCTGGCCTGGCTGCTGGGCAAGTTCGTCTGGCTGGGACCAGGAAGCCCAAAGCGGTTCTTCTGGCGTCCGCCACGACCTGTCTTACCTTTTGGGGTGCCCCGGCCTGAAAGACAGCGTCCAGGGTTCCTTGAAGGAGGTCTGAGCCTCACAGACAAGCAAAATTGCTCAAGGGCCTGGTGCGTGCTCACCTGCAGCTGGCCCATTAGCCTGTCCAAAGTACCCGGGCGGTGGCATGGGTGGCATGACCAGGTTGAAGGGGATGGGAATGTTCATGGCGGCCACATGGCTGGGGCCAGCACTGATCATGCCGAGCTGGTCGTGGGTCTGGAAGTACATGTTTGAGGGCCGGCCTGCAAGACAGGGTGGATGGCGAGTTCCCCACGATGTACAGGTGAGCCTGCTGCCCACCCCCAGTCAGCTATTCTGCCCACAGTGGAATGCCTGTCCTGTCCTGTCACTGTTCTGCCTGTAGTTGGTTCTTGAGGTGTCTCCACGACAGAGCCACCTGTTGCAGATTCTCATTGTCAATCCCCTTCTAATCTGCTGGGAGATGGTGCTTGGGAAACTCCCTCTTCTCCCAGGAGATTCTGAGAACCAACAAGTATATGAACCTGAGAAATAGAGAACTACCACACAGTATTTCAAACAAAAACAGTCCTTTTTGTGCCAAATTTTATGTTCATACTACACACACCAAAAAGCAGAACACCTAATCTCCAGAGACCAGTGGACCCGCTGAAGGCAAAGCTCCCTGCGGTCAGGACCTGAGAGCACGGCCTTCTGAGTTGGCCCCTGAGGACTCAGGAAGGAGCCATGGGCCTTGGACACCCTCAGTTACACAGCGATTTGCTGGATGTGGTGATGAGACGTTTGCTGTTAGAGAACACGCCCCCAATCTGAGCCAAGTGGCCCCAGGAAATATGGGATAAAAGAAAGGGGGCTGCCAAGATAACATGTGAGACAGGCAGCCGGGGCATACCTGACCTCAAGATGGACAGTGAGCCCTGGCCAGGTAGCTCAGTTGGTTAGGGCATCTTCCCAATACACCAAGGTTGTGGGTTTGATTCCCCATCAGGGCACATACAAGAACCAACCAGTGCATGCAAAAATGAGTGGAACAACAAATAGGTATTTCTCAGATCAATTACAAAAAAGGGAAAGAAAAAACAAGGACAGACAGTGAGCACGTGAAGGGACGAAGCTCACAGCAAAAAAGCAGGCAGAAGACACTGCACTGAGTCTTTGGGCAGTGGCCGCCCTCTGTGGGAGCTGGGGTGGTGAAGGGTCCAAGCAGGCAGAGACTGGGGGGGTGGGGGGGTGAACGGGAACCGTCTATAGACTGACTCAGCAGGAGGAGGTATTCCAGGCAGCAGGGGACAGGCTCAGCCTTGGGACATACAGAGGTTCCACACAAGAGACTATAACATGCACCCAACTCTGAGTTGTAGCAAAGCAAGTGGTGGCTTCAGGAAGGAGGCAACAGTTGAAAAGAGGCTGCAGGCCACCTGGGGGACCTGCAGGTGTGACTGCCCATTGAAAAGGGGAGAAGAGGGTAGGCGGGGTGGAGCACTGGGGCAAACAGGCAGAGCCGTGTTGTTTAAGAACATCTTGTTTTTAGAAACTGACAAAGACCAACTCTTTGATCTCAGACAAGGGAAGCTGAGAAGGAAAACTGTTGTCAGGCAGGTTTCTGTGGACAGACACAGTGCAGCGTGGGAAGGGTCAATATCCCCAATGCTGGCCCAGTTTCCCACAGAGAGGACTTACCCTGGCTGCTCCGATCATAGACTGATCCTGGGATGATGGCCTCCCGGGCGTCATACATGGCTGTAGTCATGAAGCGGGCTCCCTGCAGAGGGTTTGGGTAAGTGAAGAATGCCACCCTTCTTTCAAAGACCCAGCCTTTGATGCTCAACATTCAATCTTTGGCTTTGGTTCAAGCAGCACTGTGCCCCTCAACCTGTGTCTGGTTCCTAGATGCCCCCAGGACTTAGCATTCCATACATCCCCAGCCCTCAAGACACTGGTGCGGGGGGGCGGGGGGGGGCCAGCACACACTGCTCCCCTTCACACATTGACATGCACATGCTTGCCACAAGGCCACGCCAGCCACTGCCCGCTGCCAGGTGCTAGAATGTGGGCTTGGGGAAAAGCGGGTCCTGGCCCTCCCTCCCACTGACTAGGGCTCACAGGGTTGATGGTGTTGACCAGCTTCCGGGGCTTGCTGAACTGCATGAGGCTCTCCCGCAGGTTGTTCAGGGGCCCCTCCACCAGCACCTTCTGCTCCTTATAGTAATTCAGCAGGTGGTTCCACAGTGGCTGCTTGGACAGCGCCTTGGGGTTGCCCACAATGATGACCCCGTATCTGCAAGGTGTGGGTGCAAAGAGTGTGGTGCTTAGGGCCACATGGCAAGAAAACATGCAGAACAGTCCGAGGCCAAATAAATTCAAAACCTGAGTCCAAAGTCCCTGGGGGCCACCCTCTGCCTCCCTGCCTAGAAGCCTAGCCCAGCCACAATGACTGGCACTGAAGCCCACCCTTCGAGTTATTGACACTGCACTCCGTTTATTTGGGGGTGGATTCTAGGGGCTCAGACAACCAAACACCCCTGCGGGTATGTTAGCTCAGAGACTAGCTTCCTTGTTGCAGCGTCAAGTCAGCTTTCTGAACGGCCACAGGGATCCTGAAAGGAAAGGCACGTAACCTGATGCCCAAGCCTGGGCCTACCTTCTGTGGACACTCACCCTTACCCAGCTGTGTCAGGGACCTGCTCCCATGCCAGCCACCTAATAAGATTATACCACAGAAAGGGGGTAACCATGAAAGCCAAGTGCCCTGAGTGGGGAAGGAACTGACATGGGAAGGTGAGCCCGACCACTGGCTGGCAGAGGCAGCACGGAGGCTACCCTGTTTTCTAGGTCCCTTCTGTGCTGTTACTGTTATTTCAGAGCAGTTATACCCCAGACCCAAAAAGAAAACAGGACCAAAACGTTAGACTTGTGGGTTCAAAACTCAACAGGGACACCACCCCCCTGCCCTCACTGGGTTTGAATCTCAGGTCACAAGGGCTGAGACTGACACTTCATGAAATGAAGCCGCAGAAAACCATCAGGACACAGAAACCCGCCGGTGAGCCTTTCTTTCTAAGTTGCTGTTGTAGCCCTTGGACCTCAGGCATTGGCAAGCCCTCTCCCGCACCCTGTGCCACCAGCCCAAAGTGTAGGTGCGGTGTGAGGACTATTAATGAGAGGACCAGGAAGCACAAATCCTCCCAGAGCCAGTTACTGAGAAAAAGTCCCTCTGAAGGACTCTAAGGCAGGATGGTGGCATCTGCCGCCTGCATGCAAGCCCAGACAGGACTCGGCCCTTGTACCTCGCTCGGGTCAGGGCCACGTTAAGCCGCCTGGGGTCATTCAAAAACCCGATGCCTTGGTGCTCATTGGCTCGCACGCAGGAGAGGATGATGAAGTCCTTCTCACGCCCCTGGAATGCATCCACGCTGGCAATCTCCACCTCCTGCAAGGGACACATGGTCATAGTCAACCAGCAGGCAGCCCTCAAGGACCTATAGGCTGCACAAAGTGCATCCACATGCATCACTGAGTCCCACCCAGCAGCCCCGGTTCCCAGGCCTGCTCCCCTGGCTTTTCCTCTTTGGTTGTCTTTTTAATCTCAGTAATTTGTTTCCCAATAATAGAGGCATAATCGCTCATTAGAAAACCCAAGACTGCTCCCCAAGACACGTGTCATTGTCAGAGACATTACTCTGCATTCTGGTTCATTTCTGCATGGATAAATAACTGTGATATTCCACAACCTCATGACAGACACACCTGGACACTTTACCCTGGTACTGACCCAAGAGTTGGCAGTGTTCTCATGACTATGAAACATTCACTACAAAGCAGCACAAATTACAGCCCTACTGGTCAACTCTGGAGCCTTTTCAAGTTTTGTTCTGGAAAGTATCCTCAGAAAAACACCTTTATGCATGAATCTTGGCCCACATTTCTGACCCTTAAAGGCAAAGTCTTGACATGCAGGACAAAGGCAGAAAAGATGGTAACAATCAAATGCAAACCTCCCTGGCCAGGCGGTCCAGGTCGGCCTGGCAGGGGAGGACGGAGCTCGTACCTGGTACAGCTTGGTGTGCAGGGAGCCACTGAACTGCATGTACTGCACCAGGTAGGACCGCTGGCCCTCATAAGGCGTGATGATGCCAATCTGGTCCGGCTTGGCACCTGCCTTCAGCAGCTTCGTGGTGATCTTCTCCACGTTTGCAGCCTCCGTCCTAAGGAAACCAGGTGTTCAGTTCCCGGGCTGCACCTGTGGGCTCCTGAGACCTGAGGCTGTGGGAGGCGCAGGGGCAGCTATGCCCACGACGGGCCACCCTGTCCTGGACCGAGGGAGTCATGGAGAACAGAAAAAGTTCACCACACGTGGGCACAAAAAGGATCAGCTAAACATAAAAACTATACTGAAAAGTAAAATGAGAACATGCTGTGGGGTGAGAAACCTGAATAGAACAGAGTGAAGAGGGCAGTTTCAGCCCAGCGTTACATACACTGAACAACAGCTTGGCCAAACTGCCACCAAAACCAGCTGCTAGGGTGGCAAACCTCTGCTTACCTGTTCAAGTAGGAGGTACCCGAGCTGGCAATCTCCTCCTGGCCTTGGGTCACATAGAAGAACATCGGCTTATCAGGTTGGGGCCACTGGAAGTCAAACCCCTTCTTCACTCGATCCGCTGTCATGGGGGAGGGAAAAGAGGAAACACTTCTCCTCAGAGAAGAACAACACAGCCAGAGGCCACCTGAATGGGTTCCCTGCTCAAGAGGCCAGGACTGAGTGAAGCCATGCACATGATGGAGCTGCTCACTCCTTGAGCAGGTCCCACTGGTCAATGCTTTCTATAGCCATTTTAAGAAATCTACACTCACCCCCATGAAGACATTCTCCTGTTTCCTTCTAGAATCTTTACTGCAATCCTCAAAGGACCCAGAAGCCCCTACAACCGGCTTCGGTGGATAACACTCCTGAGCAACCTGTCCAGTCACAGGCCAGGCTGGAGGAGCTGCATCTAACCAGCATATCGGTGAGAGAACACTAGTATTTCTGCATCACGGTAACCTAATGTCAATGTGAGAGAATATGTGGTATGATGCCCTTCACGACAAGCTGAAAATGAGGTCAAGTCCATCTCTATCATTCGAGTGAGGCCAGAGGCCAGCTGGTGAGTACAGTGGCCTGTTAGTTTAGGGGCTCCTGGCAAACATTTAATGTCCAGTGGGACTGGGGCTGGTCTGTACCATCTGCCAATTTCTACAGTATAAAAACTCCCACCACAGCTGTCAACATGCCCCACTTCAGTGGGTCTAGGTGCCAGCACTACCCTGAACAGGGGGTACTGGAGACTGGGCAGGTGCGGGTTATACAGATGTGCTCGCTTAGTGAAAACCCACTAAGTTGAACAACGCTTAGGATTTGGGTGCTTCTTCACACTTCAATAAAGAATTTTAAAAATAAACTAACTGGCCCCGACTAGTGTGGCTCAGTGGGCTGGGCATTGTTCCCCATACCAAAAAGGTTGCCAGTTAGATTCCCCATCCGTGTGCATGCCTGGGTTGTGGGCCAGGCCCCCAATTGGGGGTGTGCAAGACGCAAACAACTGATGTTTCTCTTACACATCAAAGTTTCTCTCCCTCTCTGCCTCTCCCCCTTCCCCCATCTCTAAAGATAAATAAAAAAAATTTTTTTAAATACATATTAATTCAGTGCTGTCATATGCTGGGCATTGATACCACCACCAGTCCCTGAACTAGGGCTAAGTGGTAGCTTTCCAAGGAGTGCCAACCACACTGGAGAATCACAACAAGCTCCTTATGGCCTGGCCTTTCCTGACCCCAGCATCCAGTGGACCAGCAGCATTTTAAGTATTGAGGTGATGACAGTTACAGTACAACTCCTAGGACCTCCAAGCATGGCAACTGCATGGCCCTGGATGGGCACAGTGTAGACCTCTTCATCTATGAAGTGGGGCTGCTGGAGTTAACAACACACTAGGTCAGCGGTTCTCCAACACTGGTCTCAGGTCCCCCATACACTCTGAACAGAGTTGAAGAAGCAAAATAGCTACTGTTCCCATGGGTTACATCTACTGATAGTTACTCTATTTTAAAACCTAAAAATTTAAATTATCTATTACTTCACTTAAAAATAGACCTGTTGGGCCTTGGCTGGTATGGTTCAGTTGGCTGAGTGTCATCCCATTCTTGTAGACTGAAAGGTCACAGGTTCGATTCCCAGCCAGGGCACATACCCAGGTTGCGGGTTTGATTCCCAGTCAGGGCACCTACCAATAAATGTTTCTCTCTCACATTGATATTTTTCTCTCTCCCTTACCCTCTCTCTAAAAGCAATAAAAAAAAAAAAATCCTCAGGTGGCGATAAAAAAAATAAGTAAATAAAAAATAAAAATAGGCCCACTGGCCCTGGTCTGGTAGCTCAGTTGGTTAGAACATTGTCCCAAATGTCAAGGTTGTGGGTTCGATCCCCAGTCAGGACATATACAAGAATCTACTAATGAACACATAAATAAGTGTGACAACAAATCGATGTTTCTCTCTCTCTTCCTCTAAAATCGGTAAAATTTAAACAAATTTTTAGCCCTGGCTGATGTGGCTCAGTGGATGGAGCACTGGCCTGTGAACCAAAGGGTCACTGGTTCCATTCCCAGTCAGGGCACACGCCTGGGTTGTGGGTCAGGTCCCCAGTCAGCGGTGTGCAAGAGGCAACTGAGATACATCAATGTTCCTTTTGTTCTCTTATCCCTTCCTTTCCCTCTCTCTAAAAATAAATAAAATCTAAAATAATAATAATAATAATAATAATATTTAAATTAAAAAGGACCCAATTTCAAAAAAAAATACAAAGAAAAAATTACATAAAAATAAGCCCATTATGTCTTTTTTTTTAAACAAAAATTTACTGTATTTCCCGCTAAATATGCACTTAGTAAATTCGTGCAACTCATTACACTACCTGGTTTGCTGAGATCTGCTCCTGCATGTGGTCTCCTGGGAGCCAGTGACATGTTCTGTAGCCTTTCCCATGACTGTGGAATTCACCTGGTTCTTCACCAAAGCTGGTCTGGAGGTGCCCCTGCAGGTCTATGCTGAAAGCCTTTCTACCCTGTCCTGCGCTCGGGACAGCCTTTGACCCAAGTGATTTTGCAACTCCCTCACTGGTTGCTGGGATAGGAGGTATCTACTGACTCACCTCAAGACATTGTCACCACCTCAACCTCATCAGAAAAACCACTCAGCATTGGGAACACTCAGTCAGCTCATGCTAGGGGACATGAGTTTTCTAAAATACTAATTTTTGTTGAGTCCTCAAATTTTATCACTGAAAATAAATACTGTTGTTTTCCTTGAAGCCATGAGCTTGCTTTGTTTCCAGGAAAACGCGTGACAAATACACTCCCATTTGAACAACCACTGTGTCTGTGAGCCCTTCTTTCAAGCATCTTGCACACCGACCAGTGTCACAAAGATATGTACTTAGGGGGTTGCTTGCCATGAGTGTGTGGCAGTGATGGCACAGAGCAGTCTGGTGACACCATCCAGAATCCTGCAGAGGTCCCCACTAACCCCCAGTACTGTTTATGTACCGTCGATGAGTGTCAACACAGCGAAGGGCACCTGCCATCTCGGTGTCACTCTGAAAGGAATCTTGCCTCCCATTTTATGGACCCCAAGGCACAGGCTCTGAGAACTGGTCATCCAGCACTCCAGAGTGAACATGCCATCCTGCTGACTATGGTGCCTCTTGGAAGTGCCCCCACATACAAGTGGTTGCTAGGCAAAGCCACTCAGGAAGGAGCTGGCCGAAGGTTTCATGTACACCCCCCACCCCCTTCCAAGTATTACCTGCGGTGACACCGTTCTGCAGAGAACCCTCGTAGAAGATGTTGGACGGGAAGGCACTGAGTGCTGGGTGCATCCGATACTGGACTTGCAGGCGGATTGGACGAATGCCCAGCACCACCAGGCGCTCAAACAGTGACTGAGACAGCCCGGCCTTGGCTGCCTTCTTGCACATCACCACAGGGCCCAGCTGGCAGTGGTCACCCACGAGGATCAGCTGTTACAAGAGGCCCACGTAGGTGAGAGGTTCAAGCATGAAGGAGCTAAGACGTCCATTCTCAGAAGACTAAGAGGCCTGGGGTCCACATAATGCCCCAGCCATGTGAATTCCAGTAGTAGGATACTGACTGGGCATGGGAAAACTGCCCACCACAGACATGAAACACACTCAAGACTTGCATTCAGAACTCACACAGAGGCACCCTCAATGACCCCCTCAAAGGGCTTGCCATGCATCCCTGGGCTCTGCCAGGGTGCCGCACAGCCTCAAAGGATTTTAAAAAACCCAAACCTCCAGCATTAAGAATCATACAAAACTGGAACAAGAGAAAACATACACCAGTTTTCAAACAAGGCTATGATGGAAGTGTCAAGGCCCACCTGCTTGGCTCCGAGGACCACGGGGACCATGCACTCTGGCTCGGTGGCCTGGGTGCTCTCATCGATTAGAATGGAGCGGAACTGCATCTTGGCAAGCCTGGGGTCTCCCGCACCCACACACGTGCAGCAGATGACATCTGCATTCTACGGAAGAAGAACGAGCGAGCATCAGGGGCATCTGCAACAATACACTACCAGGCCCAGGAGGGCAGGCAAGCAGGATAGGACAGGATGCCACGATGGCCCCTGCTCTCCCTACAACCAGAAAAATAAGCTCTCTCCCCTTGACAGCGATCACTGTCCAGGCTGCAGTGACATGAACCTTTGAGATGCTAAGTGGTGGAGCCTTACCACAGAAAACCTCTCAGCACAGATGGTTCAGTGCTTGAGACAGCCTCCGAGGGGCAGTGCTGAGCAAGGAACAGGCACTGGGCTGGGATCCACTTTTGGTTGGTTTGTCAAGAATTAGCAAGCCCCCCCTGAGGGAGCAGATCAGGATCCCAAGCACCCAGCAGCAGAGGAGCTGGCAAGGAGCAGAAACTACTTAAAAGTCGTCTCTGTGTTCTCAGAGTAAGCAAATAAAGCAGCATATCTAAGCTTTCTTCCAAAAGCAAATAACGACCTCGGTAAAGGGGCCTCTGTATGCCGAAAAGCATCCCCGGCCCAGGCCCTCACCATGAGCAGCTCCCTTTCCGCTGTGCGCTTCAGGGCTCGGTACCGCTTCTCATCGGCGGACGATAGCTCCCCAGTCTCGTCCTTGAGCTGTTGCAGCTTCTGGAGCTCTGGCATGCTGGAAGCACGGGGGCATGTCAGTGGGCATGAAGGACTGTGTACCAGGGCCACAGAGAGGAGACCCAACCCTCTCGCTTGCGGTTGGGTACCTGACACCCACCTATCCATGTTCCTGATTTGGTTGTGCAGGGCCAGGAACGACACCGGGGAGTCGATGGCCTCGCGGCTCTTAGCGCAGAGCCGAACGACTTTCAGTCCAGTCTGATGGATTTTTTCAGTTAGCTGATCCACAGCTATGTTACTTGGAGCACAGACGAGCACAGGCCTTCAACATATGACAAATAAATGTCTTAGGGCTCATCCAGAGGAGATTTACAAAATGCTAAGCACCCAGGGCTGTTGTGTTGAATCACAGGCAATGCGAACAGCTCAAATTAAGACTAATGCCAGGGACGGCACAATGAAGACGCTGAAAACCCAGCCAGTCCAGAGCTTCCTGTCCCCACCCAACTTTCACTCAACTTGTGTAAAGCTCTGCTGATAACAGATCTTCACCCTCACCCCTCATCTCACAATGAAGACTCTCCAAGCTGAGGTACACACTGCAGAGCGCCACCTGAGTGAACTGACCAGTGTCAGTGCCGCCTCTGGGAGCACCAGACTGGCTTGTTAAAAGCAACCATAGGCCTGACCTAACACAAACAACGCAAAACGCAACAAGCAGGTAACCCTCCCAAGATGTTCTGCGGTTAAGTCTATGGGCCCCTACCCATTGCCCTGCCGTGCCAGGTGGTAGACAATGGTGGCCGAGGTCACAGTCTTCCCTGTTCCTGGTGGTCCCTGGATCAGGCTCAGTGGTCTCTGCAGCACAGTCTTCACGGCGTAAACCTTCAGATACAAGTGGTCGTTAAAGATGCAGATGCCCTGGGAGCCCCCAGCCAGCAGCTCTGTGTGTCAGGCCCTGACCATCCCCAGAACGAAGAGAACCTGAGAGTGGTTGAGGTCAGGCAGCCCCTGTGCTGTGAAGCGCTTGGGCAGCTGGCACTTGATGATCACATCCTCCACCTCATGGCCGAGCAATTTGTGGTAGATATAGCCCGACACAGAGGTCTCATCCACAGCGAAGGTCTTCAGCGCACTCTGCATCCTGTGGGGGAGTAACAGGTCAGCCACATGCTCAGATGGGCTGGTGGTTAAGGCCCACCCCCAGGAAGGAAGAATCATGAGGAGCTGGAAGCTGAGGCGGTCGCACCTGTCAAATGAGGTGGACTTCCACACGAAATCCACCTGGAAGTTATGTGTCACCTCCACAGGTGCACCCACACTGCTCCGCAGCTCAATGGCAATCTCATCGCCATAGTCTGTGTAGTTGAATTAAGGTTCATTTTCGTCATAAGCTGGCTATATCTTCTGAGAAGCCCTTGTTTAGTGACTGAGACACATCCTCCCTTTGCACCAAAAGGTAACAATGAAGCCAGTGAGACCCATGTTCTCACTGACTGATTCTGCCCATGGCATCCGGGTCCCCTGTAACCACCCCCAACAATTACCCCGTGAGCCTCTGGGTGTCACCCAGGATGCTGGGATGTATTGGCCACATCTAGAACCCAGTTTCTTTTTAAAAATATTTTATTTATTTATTTTTAGAGAGAAAGGAGGAACAGCAGAAGAGTGGGGGAAACATTGAGGTGCAAGTGAAGCATCAGTTGGTTATCTCCTGCACGTCGCCTAACCAGGGGCCTGGCCCGCAACCCAGGCATGTGACCTGACCAAGAATTCAACCGGCGACCTTTAAGTTTGCAGGACCATGTCCAACCCACTGAACCACATCAATTAGGGCTACAGCCCAGGTTCTGACTGTGAGCTTCAGAGAGCCCCCTAAGGTACAGATCTCAAAGCATCCTGGCTTCAGGCAAAGCAGCATTCTATTCACTTTCCATACATGGTGCACCCTAAGGAGTCTGAATAAAGAAAGAGGTCTGTGGCTTGAAACTAACTTAACTCAAAGGGGCCCCAATTGCTGTGGCCATACCCACCACCTGAGGCCCCAGGGACTGGTTTCCACAGTGGTCCACACACAGGTCTCCTGTGCTAGCTGTTCTTCACAAAAAGGATACTATCAGGGACCTTGATGACGTGGCCGATCCCTTTCCACAGGGGTGCCAGATCCCCTTTGTACCGCAGGCATATCTCATCCCCCTGCATGAGCCGCATGTCTTCCAGGAGAAAGACAGCAAGAAAGTTAGCGTTTTCAACATGTGCCTAGGCTGCCACCATGAAGAGTTTAAATTAAGGGTCACTTTACAAGGGCACAACTAGGAATTTTATGCTACTTATAGTCACAAATATTTTAAAACTTAAAATCACCTCTTAACCAAATTATGACTAAATCCTCATTACCAGAGTCAGTCTTGGGTAAAGTGAAGTAGGCGATTCTCTTCTTGTTAAGGCCCAGGTCCCACCTGACCGTGATGTTATCTTGAGTCTGAGCACATGAAAAATAAGAGCCCTGTTAGCCTGCGACACAGACACGGCCTAGACTCCTGTGTCTGGGTATCCACAGGCTTGTGCCCTATGGCAACTTCATGAGCCACGATGCCGGGGTGCAGCAGGCAGTACCCAGCAGCCTGAAACTCCAACAAGGGCATCGCTGGGAGAGAAGACATTAGAATTCCCAGAACCCCCACAAGATGGCCAGGAACCTCCATGCGACGTCTGCTCTCAGAGGTCCTCAGAGGGAGAGAAGGAAGCTGAAGGCTCAGGATACGGCCCGGGAGCCCCAGGGTTCTGGCTCCCTAGGCAGGCTCTTCCTGGGACCAGCACAAGGAGTGCCCACCACATGCCATGGCTCCTTGGGTCCGACGCTCGTGGCTACAGGCAAAGGCTGTGAACCCGACTGTGAAGGACTTTTGTTGGATTTAATATCAGCTAACACTCAGGCTGGTGTCCAGCTCTGAGTGACGAGGCATCTGTCCTCAATCCACGGCTCCGTCTCTATAGTCATCACAGCGTCGGCAGCCTGCAGGGAAAACTACCCTCCCCATATCTCAGGAAAGATGTGTTAAAATCACCACATCGTCCTGCACACACCACATCACCTGTGACTCTTTCAGCTTCTTGTCATAGTCGGCCTCCAGCTTGACCAGAGGCCCGAATATGTTCTGGTACTGATAGGCATCCTCATACCGCAGGAGGACGTGCTGCGGTTCCTCGTCCACCCCTGGCTTCTCCAGGTCCTCCAAGGTGGCAGAAGGATTCTCCTAGAAGACAAGAACCACACCGAGTTCGTCCCTGGTTTCACCTGTGTATGAAATGGACTATATTTGAGCTCACCAGTCACCAGAGGGACAGAGGCACACCCATCGCTTCTCAGAACAAGCCCATGCTGGGCTAACACAGAGAAAGGTGCCCGCAGTCAGTGGTGTCGACCCTGTGGGAGAGCCCTCATGTCAGGAAGTTCACGTGGCACAGGGAACTGGATGCCCGCCAAGGCCATGCTCCTGCCTCAACTGCCGCTCCTAACGATCCCTAACAAGGTTACGCCAACAGGTAAGTCTTGGCGACCGCACTCCAGGTGCACATGAACATGCCCACACTGTCGAACGGTCGCATCCTCCACCACCTCCGGGCCCTGAACTGGAAGGGGTGGCACTTGTTCCAGGCTGCTAGAAAGACCACTGGTTCCTCTGGCTGTGTGAACAAAAGGGGAGATGAAACCCACCTCCCCATTTCCTCCTGATCCTACACTATACCAATAAAAGGGCTTTGTGCTCTTTCCTGGCAGGGACAAAACAATAGCTGGGCTGCTGAAATACGAAAACGGAAGTTAAAAGGCACCTTGCTAGACGATGCCTGAAACATATTTTAATTTGCACTTGAAGTAAAGATACATTCACATTTAAGATTTCTGGTTATAAGGGTGCTTAATCAAAACTTTTAGCTTTGTCACTAAAACTGTAAAGTCTAAACAGCCAGAACCACAGAGGGGCTTCCCTAGAGAAGTGGGTATGCACGCAGGGCAGCTGACCTACCACGCCACTGGGGGCTCCTCTCCTTCAGCCACTGGGCTGCACATCTCTGACCTTTGGAACCCCAACTCCTTTCCCACTGCACGCTCACCCCTGGTCTGATATTGCTCTGGCTCAAACACATTAAAGGCTCAGCAAGATTTTAAAATGCACCCACAGTCCTATCTACTCAGGCCCTGGCTCCTCCATACAAGCCCACCCACAGCAGCCCAGGGCCACTTCCTGTCAGAACCCCTCCAGGTAGAGAGACTGCAGAGTCTCCCAGGAGTTCCTTCCAGACTCTCCTGTTTATGAAGATCGCTCCCCACCCCCCACCCCCGGTCTACAGGAAACTGGTGCTGAAGCAGATTGCATTCTCAGCAGGCCTCACCTTCCACAGCTCCTCAAGCTTGTTGATCTGCTGGGCAGTAATCTGCCGGGCCCGCAGCTGCTCCTGCTCTGAAGGGATCTTGACCAGCCAGGACAGGAAGCAGCGATCCTGGATCAGGGGCTGCCACTGCGAGCTGTCCCAGTTGATGTCCTTGAGGCTGCTCTGACTGGCACAGGGCTGCCTACAGAAGCCCCGAGGGCAGGAGAGCCCAGGTAAGGATGACCTCTGCCCCAAGACTTACCTTTCACCCCAAGGTGCCAGGCCCTACCTTTTATTATGGGATCACATTACCTTTAAATTGTTAGTAATAAATTGGATTTCCCCATACACTTGAGCTCTGAACTCTTAAAATTCAGAACAGACTCTGGTTTTACAGAATTGTTTTTATGATTTAACCAGAACACACACCCAGAGTTACTCGACATTCCCAGCTCTCCAACAAACCCCAACCCCCTAACATCCTCACACCTAGCCGGTCAGCAGAAACCATGAAGTCAGAGCTGGCCCCCAGAGAAATTGGGGCGCCCTCACCTGCACAACAGCACCACCACCGAGTCGGCCTTGGCAGGGATGAAGCCGAGGAGGAAGACGTTGCGGCAGCCACAGTTGTAACACTCCAGGACCGTCTCCCCAAGGGGCCCATCCTTGTGCAGAGTCACCTCTTTGCATTTTGCCCTCACCAGGTGATTTACAATGTGGCTTAAATCAGGAAATGATAAATAGTTAACACCCAAAGTTTGGCTTTTCACCACTTCCAATTCTCGAGCCCCTGTTAAAAGTTCCGGTACCATTCACGGTCCATTAGCAGGGGCGGTCACACCTCATCCATCTGGCATCCCAGGAGATCAGCCCGCCCCTGAACTGGTTCCCCACTGAGCGCAAAACTCAACCCTCCTCGAACCACTTTTAAGGAAAAATTTCCCAACACGTTTCACATAGTTTCTGCCTTTTTTTTTTCTTTTTTTCAGTTCCTGCTTTCTTAAATCCAACTTATTGGGCCTCACTGGATCTACAGCTGGGGCCCCAGCTGCTGCCCCTTTCCCAGCTCCTCTTGCTCCTTGTGGCTTCCCTGCTGCTTCTTTCAAAGTCACTTCTTGTGGCCCCTGTGCTGGCTGCCAGGAGCAATGCTCCTCCTAATTTGCTGCAGGCCAGGAAACTTGATAAGCACACGTATTAGAAACCTGAGGACAGTAAAAAATATCGAATAGGGGGCTCAGGGCTACTCTCAGGAAGCACAAGGGCCCAGTGAAATCCTCTGAAACCCCGCTGTCTTGGCCTGGCCAGGACTCTTGCCATCGTTCTCATGTCCAGGCTACAGCTCACCTAAACCAGGGTCTATGCCAAGCCAGTCTCATTGGGGCCCGTGGGTGGTACAGGCCCTGCCTCAGGCTCTCTGCAGCCTGGGTTTGTGGAACACTCCTTGAAGCAGCCCTCCCTTCACATCAGGAAACCCCTCCTGTCACAATGTTAGGCTCAGATGCCAACACTTTCTGGCCCCACAAAGCCCATCATCAGATCATCTAACCAACAATCGCTGCTCTTGGCACCCTCCAAAGTCCCCCTCTCCTCTCTGGAGCCACCATCACCGGCCATGTTCCCAGAACCTGTGGTTTCCTCTTGCTCTTTCTGTGCCCACCTCACCCCACTACACTGGCAACAGGCCACCCGTCAGCTTTCACTCAGGCCTTGCAAAGTGCACGCACTGCTGGTTGACTGAGCCTTCCCTTACTTCCCAGATCTTGGCTCTGCTGACCAGGAGCTGGGGTTGCCAACTAAGACAAGTTTTGTTTAATTGCTTTTCCTGCAGGAGAGGAACTAATGCAAACATGGTGACAGTTAAATTGCCCAGAACATTCTGAAAATGGGACATGAATCTCTTTTGGTCACCCTGAAGATGTTTTTTCCTTAAAGTCCTTTAAAAGCATCATCCACTTTCTTGCCTTGCCCAGAACCCCACAATTCACAGCCCAACTCTGGGATGACTCAAGATCTGACCACTCTGGGTCCTCAGGCAGCGTGGTGGCGAGGTCCAAACCATGGCTGCTAAAGGCACAGGAAGGGTGGGTGGGCGCTCTGTGCATATAAAGCTGCCTGTGGGTTTCTGTCACTTTACTTCTCCAGAACATGAACCTCAGATGATGCTGCTTCCTTGCTGGAGAATGGAACCCTGTCCCACTGGACCTGTGCTCTGCTTCTTGTGGCAGTGGAGTGAGCCAGAGGTGGAGGCCAAGGCGTTCCAGCACTTGAGCCTGATGGACGTACTCTCTCCAGAATCCAAACACTGCTCACACCCCAACACCAAGCACAAGCACAAGCACGGGCCCAATCACAACTGCTGCTGATCAGAAGGGAGCCCAGAGCCACCACTGCTTGGAACTTAATTTAATCTCATATTCAGGGTCTGGGTTGTGTTAGCCTCTGAACTACTCGATGAGCTCAGGACTGAGCCAGCTGTCTCAGGAAGCGGCTCCCATGGATGCCCGTTACTGTCTTGGGAACATCCTCCCTGGGTACCCCGTAAGGAAGATGAATGGGTGTGCCAGGAACTCAAGTTGCAGAAAAATATAAATAAAAACTGGGAATGAGAATTAAGCCAACCATACTGGCATAATAAAAAGAACCAGAGACTAAATCAAGGGTAAATACATTAAGGCATTCACACACCACCATCTGTTTCAAGTTAAACCCGTCACAGAGGAGGAAAAAACCCAGGTTTGTTAGCGTGATTTTATATTGTGCTTCACTTCAGCATTTCCATAATTTACACACAAATCTGAGCACAGTCTGATTAAAGACACATGCGCAGCCTGATACCTACCTGCCAGAAGTATTTCCACGTCCGTTACAGAACCACTTCTTGCTGGTATTACAGTAAACCACGCAAGCAGGATCATGTATTCCACAGTAACTAAAAAAGTCAAAACATGAACAGTTAAAGCTGGAAGGTCACTCTCTGGTTTTAATTTGGCAGAATGTAAAATTCTTTCCTCTTACAACATTTTTATGTTTTTCATTAAACACATACTCAAACCCAATGATCCTACTAACACAATTCGATCAGTTAACTGTTGAGGCTTCCTGGCCCTGTGAATGCAGGAAGGGGTTGGGGTGCTGTGGAGAACCTCAGAGATAGCCCAGACAGCAGCAAACCTCCTTCCAAGTTGGGGGACAAGCTCTGTGCGAGGTGCCAAGTGAGCCCAACACCCTCAAGGCGACCTAGACACCTTCGAGGCCTTAAGTTTCAGGAACGTGACTTATAAGCAGAGAAACCGGTGTCCATGTGTAGCTCTGGGCACATGGAAGATGAGCTGTAACACTTCATTCACCGTGCAGCAGAGGGCGCCATGCTCCCAGGAACGCTCAACTCAGACCCAGCAGCAGAGGGTCCTTAGAGCAGAAAGAGCTCAGCTCAAAAGGAGAATATTAGGAGATCCACCCCCCAACCCCTAGGCCTCATTTTTCTGAAAGTCAACACACCAAAAACAAAAAACATTGGCTCTCAACAGAATTCCGTATGTGTATGAAGCCAAGACTCAGTCTGAGACCAGAATGTGCTTAGACCAAGAACCTTCTCCCACAACACTTCACACATGGGGACAGCCAGGAGGGCCAGGGGTTACGCACTTTAACCACCTGCAGCTTCACCAGGATTGGCAACTGTATATATGACAGGAACACTAAAACATCACTCATACGTACACAAAAACATCTGTACATGAGAGTGACCAAAGTGCCAAAATAAAGTAAAAACCTCGGAGAAGGGGTATGGCATGTGGCACTCAGCCCCTTGGTGGGCAGACCCCAGAGGGGCAGCATGCCCTAGGGGCAGGCAGGGTTGAGTAGAGGCCCAGACCCAAAGCTGCCACAACTGGCTAAGTGCCCTGAACAAGATCACCTCACCTCTTTTGGTCTCAATTTCCTCTTGTGCGTGTAACAAAAAAGCAAGAATAAGTCCAAACATAAGGGATAGGTCCTGCTCTCGATGAGAATTCCAAATTTGGCCAACACACAGGTATACCCACTGACTATTCACTTCCAACTTTTCAGGAATCTTGAACACATTAGAGGTAGACATTTTAAAGGATCTGACAGTAATCTCTCTGTGAGAGAAATCTTAGTGGCTCTATTTACCCTGTAAACCCAAATGCTCACCCAATGAAGAGTTCCGATGAGTGAGTGGGACAGATACCAGAAACACCCCTAGAGCCCGAGGAAGGCAGAGGCGGGAATCTTTCCCCACCTGCTGAAACAATCAGGGGTGACAGAGGGTGCTGAGCCCATCCTCTTGCCCAATAACGTGTGTGCACAGGCCTGAGCAACCTCCTCATTACCAAGTGTTCAAGTCCCTGGTCTCGGAGTGGTCTCTGTGAAGCCAGCAGACACACTTGGAACGCAGAGGCTCTGGGACACCTCTGCCGTTGGCGCTCACCTGCAGGCATGTACTGGTAGGTCCTTTGTGTAATAGGTATCCTCTTCGTCCTCTTCGAAGTTCAACTCAGCCAGCAACTGGCTGGTCTTGGCCACGCTGTCATCCACGGCCCCATTCTGCAGGATGCCCTCAGGTCCTCCAACCTACCGCAGAACAGCAGCATCACCAGGCAAGCCTGCAGCCTCCAGGCCTTGAGCATGTGGCTTCTCCCCAAGTGAGCAGTCATGGCAACCCTCCTGTGAAGCACTGGCCCACTCTCCACTTTGAGACAGTTCAGTGTCTTCTGCTTTGACTTTTCACACTCTCCCCTTCCCTACCAAACCTACCCACACCAAAACAGGGCACTGGTGGTTTTGGTTATCTGCCCTGACTCCTGAGCAGCCAGACCCAACCCCCATGGAGCCACGACTAACACAAGGATGCAGAGGAAAATGCTTCATTCCCATCACTGAGGGTCACAGGAGCAAGATAACTTTTTAGAAACAAGCTAAAGTCCTCTCTGAGGACAGCTGCACAACATCAGGCCAGAAGACCTGGAATCTCACACAGTGAAGGGTCCTTCCAAAGCTAAGGCACCCAGAAGTGATGGTTGTGAGCCCTGAAGGTAGACGTAGGAGAGCAGCTATCTCCCATAGACTTCTTTTACTGGTACCCTCTCCGGAAGGTAGCCCTTCTTGATTATGGATTAGAAACGGAATGTTAGGTTAACCTTCCAAATTCAGGCAATAATCTTACTAAATGTATTACCTTTTATGTTACAACAGCAAAAACACACAAACAGGCAACTTAAAGTAACTAAGCCATGAATTTCACAGGCACTTCTGCTGAGCTAAAGTGCATTTGGGAGCACACAGACTCAGCTCCCCCAGGGGAACAGCAATCCTAATGTCAAACCTCAGGAACCTCAGGTGGTAGTCAAGAGTCCTGACATCTCCCATGGGCCATGGCCCACATAAGGCTGGGTCAGACAACAGGAGCACTGTGTGGTAATGAAATGCGGGGAGCAGTGACAGGAGCCCCAGTGCAGACACCAGCCTGACACAAAAGGACAAATACTGTGTGATTCCATTTACATGAGGTTCCTAGAGGAGTCAAGTTCATAGAGACAGAAAATTGAATGATGCAGAGCCCCTGCCACCCAGAACCCGGGGACTAAAAACCAGATCCAGCACAGCTTGAGCCAGTGGTGCCCACAGGGGCTTTCCCTATCCACACCCTGGCTGAGTCACCTGTAGAAGCCTAATGACAGCGATTCTTAGGAGGGGCATTCCAGATATTTCAAAGGTACATTTGGGGTGTCTGGAAATCAGCATCCTTTTGTAGGAATACCTATGTCTGTAATGGTTTCAGCCCAGATCAGAACTCCATTCCACAGTGTCAGCCACCATGTTACTATGCTTTTTCAGGAAGGCGACAAGAAGATTAATTACAAGGCTGTATGTTTTGTTTGATACAAAATTTTTTTTAAAGAGGAAAAAATGAAAATCAACTTTTGGATTTTAATGTAAAAAGAACAATGCTGTAACATCATCTTTATGAATTATCTCCTTTAAAAAACTGTGGTAAGATACATACAACATAAAATGTAACATCTTAATCACTTTTAAGTATACAGTTTGGGGGTATTTTTAAACACATTCACAGTGGTGTTTAACCATTCCCACCATCCTTCTCCAGGACTTTTCATCTTCCCAGACTCTGCCCGACCCCCAACCCCGGCACCCATCATTCTATTTTGTCTCTATGAACTTGACTCCTCTAGGAACCTCATATAAATGGAATCACACGGTATTTGTCCTTTTCTGTCGGGCTTATTTCATTTAGCATAATATCCTCAAGGTTCATCCATGTTATTACATGTGCGAGTTTCCTTCCTTTTTAAGGCTGAATAATATTCCACTACAGAGATGTACGAAATTTTGTTTATCTAGCCATATGTCAGTGGACACTTGGGCTGCTTCTACCTTTTGGCTGCTGTGAACACAGGTATAACAAGTATCTCTTAGAGACCCTGCTTTCATTTCTTTTGGATATTCTCCCAGAAGTGGGGCTGCTGTATCACACAGTCGTTTTATGTTTAAGTTTTTGAGGAATCACCAGGCTGTTTTCCTCAGCAGCGGTACCATTTTTACATTCTCAACACAGTGCACAAGGGTTCCAATTTCTCCACGTCCTCATCAACACTTGCTATAGTTTTTCTGTTTAAAATAAAGTCATCCTAAGGGACATGAGGTGGTGCCTCATTGTGGTTCTGATTTTCATTTCTCTGATGGCTACTGATACATCTTTTATCTCTTCATCATGTTCTTCTTGGCCACTTGTATATCTCCTTTGGAGACATGTTTATTCAAGTCCTTTGCCCATTTTTAATCTGATTAAATTTTGTTGGTTATTACTTCAGAGAGTCACCTCTCCATCTGACAATGCTTCTCCTGACACATGTAGTGGCAAGCAATGCTGGTATGGGGCTGCCAACAGGATCGGCACTGCTGGCTCACAACGTCTCTTGGTGTGACTGTACCTAGGCACATTCGTGTTGGTTTTCTGGTTTTCTGAAAGTGTGTGACCAGCTTATGGCACCTGATTTCAACTCATGGCAGTGAGGTGGAGAGAGATATATCTGTGTGTGTGTGTGTGTGTGTGTGTGTGTGTGAGAGAGAGAGAGAGAGAGAGAGAGAGAGAGAGAATATATATCATGTTGCAGGACAGGACTGAGAAGGTGGTTTAGAATGGGATCAGCCTGCAGGCTACCTTCTTGGGCTCAGAATCATATTTATATTTTTAAATTATTGGACTAAATATCTAAAAATAACCTCAATTTTGCTTCTTGTCTGATAAAGTATAGAGTATTTACTATCTAGCCCTTCAAGAAAATGTTTACTCACTTCTAGTCTAGAAGAACTTCTAAAATCTCTCATCAGGTTGCATAAGCTATTGCATATAAAGGTTTATTCTCAGTGAAATCTGAATCTTTACTTTCCTGAAACATCAAATTTAGTATGTGAAGTAAAAGAGGAAAGTGCACACCACCTGCATGGCTGTCATCCTACCCACTCCTGCCTCATACTTCACCTCCCCTCCCCAGGGGGAGGGATGAGGCACCTTAGGAGCATGTGAGGCTCCTAAGGGAGCCTGATCTGCTGTGCCATGTACATCCACGTGGCAACCCTCTCTAAACTACACTGACCCCTTCAGGCTTAATTAGGGACCAAAATCTAGGTCCACACGTGGAACTCCAGGGAGACAACAGAATATACAGATCCAAGGTCAGGGGGATGCCTTGCACCCTCACTAAAGCTGGGGAGAAGTACAGATCCCTCAAGGCCCAGGGGCCCTACAACTGCCTGGCTGGGGAGTGTGGTGGGGCCCCTCTCACTTGTGTGCCTGTGTGCGCACATGCTCCTAGCTCCCACCAAGCCCCACTCCTGCCCAGCTGTAATCTGGCCACAACACAAACTGACCTCTATAGCTAGGTTGTTAGTTTCTCCCTCTACTTTCTGGAAAGTTTTAAGGTAACATTAACTTCAAAAATACATTTGACCTTAGAAACTGTAATTAAATGAGAAAGCAATAGAGAGTACCTGGCATGGAGAAGGCCCACAACCCATGTCAGGTGACACAATGGAAGGAATGCATGGTGTCCTCGTCCTCAGCCGGCACAGGACTGAAGTCCTCCAAGGTCGTCAACCCCTCAATCTCCAGCCAGGATCACTGGATCCTGCTGGGCTCAAGGGGGCAGGGCCTCCCTGCATCCATGGGCACCCCAAGCCTACCTGCAGGTACCCCATCACTGGAGAAACAGTTCCCTCTCCTGTGCTCTGAACACTCACTATCTGAAGTCTATCTGTGAGCTGCTGAGCTGATCACAGCCTGCAGGGATTTTCTGCGCAAGGCAGTTCCATACTACCCACTACAGAACTCAGGCACACATCAGAGCAGTAGGAAGAGGGGTCACTTCATTCCCATAGAGGAAAGCATGTACACTGAAAAACTACCCCTCGATGTGCTGGAAAGAACTTTTGGACCACAGCTTTTACTCCAAACTTCGTAAGCATCATGCCATTCAATATGAAACATACCTTTCTGTCCCCCAGTCTCTGAGTAAGCTGGTGCTCTGGGGCCTTAGCACTCACTGTCCCTTGGCCCCTGCACAGCTTGCTCCTGGTCCTTCCGGTCTCCTCCCAGGGCACCTCCCAGGAAGGCCTCCCCTGACCCCATCTGAAGAAACACAGTGAGGCCACTATGCCTGTCTTGCTCCCTGCTACAATCCCAGGACCCAGAACTGAGCCCACACTCCAGGATGCCCTTAGTGTTGGTTAAATAAATACATTCCATCCAAAACACAAAGGCTGTGAAAAGTGACTCATCATTTATTCTTTTATTCTCAAACTTTAAATATAAAAGAGACAGTGGGAAATCACCTTTCCCTCAGGGTGGCCTGAGGCAGAGAGGAGCTGCAGGGCCTCTGAACCCCACTTCAGGAAAAGGATACAGAAGGTTCAGCCTCCCCCTATTTTTGAAAAAGTTTTAAAATGAAATATCCACATGCCCGGCACCGGGATCTACCAGCCACTCTCATTTCACTATGCCCGATTTCTCCTCCTCACTCTGCACATACACTTTTATTTTCCTGATTGAATTTAGAATCATTTTTTATTTTCTTCTGCTTTGCAAATATTGCCTTTTTTTTTTTAAACAAATTGAAGGCAAAACCCCTCAGCAGCAAAAAGATTACGACTCACTAAAGGCTCCGATGATGGTTAGCACTATGTAGTAATAAAGTAGTTTTAAATTAAGGTATGTGTACTGTTTCTTTAGACATAATGCTATTGTACACTTAAGAGACTACAGTATATTGTAAACATAACTTGTATACACACCAGGAAACCAAAACATTGGTGTGGCTGACTTCGCGGCAGTGGTCTGGAATCACACTGTCGCCAAGGCATGCCTGCACAGGCATCATGCTCAAGAGCAATACTGATACAACACTTCTATCTATTACACACAGGCACAATTCCCCAGTGTCCTAATAATGTCCTTTATGGTTGTTTAAATTCAAGATCCACTGAATGATCACACATTATTGGTGATGTCTCTTAGTTTCCTCTAATCTATTAGTTCTAACCACACGACACTGACGAGAGTTGACCATTTTGGATTTACAAAGGCATGGTCCCACCCAACAGAGAGTTGGGTTCCAGATAAAAGGTACCTGTCCTCCTCCCCCTTACAGTGGACCCTTGTTCCTGGTCAGCACGCTGAGTGCCCCCCCTGCAGTTCATGCCCATGCTCTAAGCATCCTGGACATGTCCCCAGCCACCCTGAGCTACGCCTGCCTGCCCAGCTCTCAAAGAAGCCTGAGACTGGGGGGAAACCCACCGAACACCTGCAGGGAGAAGAAGCCAGCATGTGTCCAGAGGCAGGACACCACATAGGATAATGACCCCAATGGAACTCAGATTAGTGGTATGAAAAGAAGGGGGAAGGGCTTCCCTGGAGAGCAGGAAAAGCAGACATGACAATCACATTAACGTTGGACCTCGAAGCGGTCCTGACCAAGCAAATGCAACACTTTCTGATCAGTAAAGAATCTGACTGTGAAGAAAAGCCCCATGTATTAGATGATCCTGGAATACTTTGGCCTTATTCACCTGACAACAGCAGTACAGCTACAAAGGAAAGGCGCCCTTTCATGTTTCTAGAAATGCAGATTAAATACTGTAGGTCAGTGGTTTGGTATGGTAAGGTGCAGTGACACTTTAAAACACTTCAGTGAAGAAAAACAAAAAAGGGGAGAGAAAAATCTTCACAATTGTCAAATCAAGACAGTGGATGGACAGGATTTTCTCTCACTACTTACACATGAGAGAAACCATAATAAACATTTTTACACAATACAGGTGGTTACCAGGAATCTGCAGAAGCTCTATCAAATGCCTCTTGCCCAAGGTGAGGAGAGCCACCTCTCCAGGCTATCATCCCTGGCAGCTGAGCTCTTCAAGGAGCTGAAGTAGACTGGCAGGTGCCATCTTCAGTGCTGAAAAAGGGCTCACACAGTTCAGCAGGCAGCCTACATCTGCTCTGTTTAGAAGCCTCCTGGCAACAGTCCACAGGGATCCTGAGAAGCCTGGCTCAGCCATCCAGCTCGCAAGCTGCTACTGGACCAACACACATAAAGAGGAACAGGACCCTTTGCCAGCCGCAGGTCCACTCCTCCTCCCATGTTTATCAGAGGAAGCAGCATTCTGCTCTCAAGGAAACTTTTCCAGCAAGTAGAGTACAAGGACCTCCGAGACCTGGAGACTTGGCTGGACTCACTTTCCCCTCTGCACCTTCCAAGGCCACACTGCTCTGGGTCTCACTGAACAACACAGCCGGGCGTCATGGCTCTGTTCTGCAGGATGGACTGTCCTGCACCACCACAAGATCAACCCGCTACAGTGATCACCACAGCTGCCAAGAATCTGAACTCCTCAGCCGTCGGACTGGTCACTCAGGTGAGGTCACTCCCTTTTCAGCAAGGCCTCTCGCCCTTCTCAGACCTCTAAAGGGTATGCTGACCAGCACTGCCCCCATGCACACCTCCAAACCAAGGGGAGCCCTGTCTCAGCCCCCAGGATCCGGGCCCTGATGAAAACCATGGACAGGCCCCTGGCCGGTGTGACTCAGTTGGTTGGAGCGTTGTCCCCTGACTAAAAAAGCTGCGGGTTCCATTCCTAGTCAGAGCACATGCCTGGGTTGTGGGTTCTATCCCCAGTTAATCAGTTGCGAGAGGCAACCGATTAATGTTGCTCTCTCTCCTTTCCTCTCCCTCTAAAAGCAATGGGGGTGGTGGAGGGGAGGGGGGAGCAGGAACTGTGAGGACTCAGGAGCTACGGGGCATCCAGTGCAGGACAAGCATGTGCCCAGGAGAAGGAGTGACTACTGCGGCAGCCTGGTACCATGGTAATTTACACATTCTCTTGAGTGCACGAAGGCACACATTCAACCAGAGCACCCTCTGTCTGAACTCTCCGCCTGGCCTAGGCCACACTCTGCTGGGTCTCCAGCCATCTGTTGAAGAGCCCTTCCCCTCAAGTGAGGTCGGGGCACCCCTCAGCAGCTACACGAGGCTCCAGATCCAGCCCAAACTCTTTGGCATGGCACATCAGACCTCACCCACATCCACTCTTCCTCCAAGCCCCAAGCAGCACCCTGTGCCCACCCCTCTGCCCAGTGGGCCACACGTTCCCAAACCACTCACAAAGTCTCTCCCTTTGCAGGGCAGACCACTCCCTCTTCTGGGCCCTCACCATCCCTAAGGTCAACCTCAGTCTAGGCAGCACCTGTCATTTCTAGCAAAGCAGCTACAGTTGGCAAAAGACTCACGGCCTGTTGTGCATGAAGACAGTAGAGCAAGCAGAACTGCTGAGGGGGCAGGAGTCAGTGACTGGCTGAAGGGGCTACGCTGATCGCTTGCACAGAGGGGACAGAAGTAAATGTAGACCAACCCGTGAGGGCTCTCAGGTCTCACCTCCTGCCTCTGAACCCCAGTTCAGGGTCCAGCACATGGGGCAGTACATCTCAATGTATGACCTGGACCAGCTGAGTATGGGTCACCCAATTTCCTTATGGTACAGCTGTTGACCAAAGACTACAAAGATTAGCAAGAGCAAAACTGGAAGAGGAAAGAAAAGGCGGCGTGAAGGAGAAATCAAAGGCAGCAAGTGACTAGGGTGATGGTCAGACAGTCTTGCAATCATCCCTCAGTGAAGCTACTGGAAAGATGTCTCTCTCTGGTATGTGGGAGCTGGACTGAGAAAGAACTTCAGAATTTAGTTAATAATGGTTTGTACTGGCGCTAATTTTCCCCCTAATCTTCCTAAATCTGGGTAAAGTAGTACGTAAACTGAATAAGAAGTCATTTCACTTATTCACCATTAACTGACACAAAACCTCCCTTTGTTCTAATTGCCAGTCGAGTCCTCACCATTTGGAAACAAACCTGGGATATCCAACAAGGGGAAAATGATAGATGAACGCTTGCCAGAGCTCCTGCAAGGTTACCAGTGTCTTAACTCTAATTTTATCAAGGTGCACTTATATCACACCTGAACTGTATATTCACAAAACCAGATGGGAAAAGCCCCCCTCCAATTTTAAACTCACCCCTTTTAAGAACCCCTGGACTGTATCAAACTCACTCCTCCTCATCATAAGCTACGAACCAATAATCAGAAGAGGATCTCTTCCCCTGATGGTCCAAGGGTATGTCGGAACAGCCTTCCATGAATTCTGAAGAAAGCAGGAGTATGGTTTTGAAGACTAAGTAGCAACTCTTTATCCCAGTCTCTTCCCACTTGAAAAGGAAAAAGCAGCCCAAGTTTGTGCACTCAGTACTGTAACTGAAGAAGAGCCTTTGTGTATCCAGTCACCTGTTTAAAGCCACTGAGTTGCTTCTACTCAGGGGTTCTCATGAACGAAGCTGCTGTAACACCCTGAGCAGCCCCACATTTGGGCAACTGCCTTGTTTCTCTGCTGGACCACAGAGCTGTGGGTGATCACCCCACCAGCAAGGTAGGAGAGTTCCAAGTGGTATTTCCAGCTTAAAAAAAAAAAAAAAATAGAGATAGTCGAATGAGTGGGAAGTGGTATCTCCATGTGTTTTTTACCTTACATTGAGATACAACTGACATTTTAAAAAATGCTGTTTAAACTGTATAATTTTATATACTTTACACACGTCAACATATGTAAACACCCACAATAAGACAATGAACACATTCACCACCCCCAAATCCCCTGATGCTGTCATCCCTCTCTCCTTTCCTCCTCCCCACCCGCCACAGACCTGCCTTCTACAACTCAAAGTTAGCTAGCACTTTCAGAGTTTTAAGTCAATAGAATCATCGAGTATACACAGGCAGTTCCTGACATGATTTTTCTGACTTTTCAATAGTGAGAACACAAGGCACATTCAGTATGAACTTTTGATCTTTTTCTGGGTTAGTGACATGTGGTATGATACTCACTCATAAGGCTGGACAGCAGCAGTGAGATGACTTTGCCCAAATATAAGCTAATGAAAGTGTTCTGAGCACATTTAAGGTAGGCTACACTAAGCTATGACGTTCACTAGTTTAGGTATATTGAATGCATTTTCTAATTGTATTTCCAACTTACGACAGGTTTACCTGGATGTAACCACATCATAAGTCGAGGAGCATCTTTTCTTTTGTCAAAGTGCTTCTTTCACTCCATGTAATTATTGGGAGATGCACCCACACTGTTGGCATATATCAACAGTTCACTCTTTTTTTTTTTTTTTTAAGTTGGGTAGTATTCCCAACTCTTAGCTTTTTATTCTAATTCCAATCTTTGAAGGAGACACAATTGTAGCAACAGTCAATAAGAAATATTCCTACTACACAGACCAGAACAGTTGTAACACTAGCTATCAGACAAAGGACTTCTGAAATTACTGTCCCCAGTCCTTTGGGGGTGGGGAAAAACCCAGGAAAGGGTCAGCCGCTCAAACGAAAACTGTCTAAGGACACTTGCAGGACTATGTCAGCACCCTTCACTCCAGGATCTTCAGAGATTTGATAAAAATCAGTTTTATTTTATAACCAAGAAAATGAGTGTTACTTGAACCAACTCAAGAACTCAGCAGGATTCACTTCTGCCTGCTGTTCTCCCATCCTGGGCAGGACCAACATTTTGCCTCTAAACAAACATTAAGGTAAAACCAACTGCAAAGCTGGCAGTCGAGACTAATGTCAAAAGTGGCTGCACACTGATAAACAGTCTGGCAGCACATAAAAGAATTATGCAGTTACCATACGACCAGCAATTTCACTGAAGACATACATCCACAAAGAAACTTGTACACCAATGTTTACAGCAGCACTATTCATAACAGGTAAAGGTGGAAACAATCCAAATGTCCGCCAACAGATGTGTAGATAAACAAAATGTGATCTGTCCATACATAAGTGGCTGCACAGCACTTGTACTTTATAACCACTCATTTAAAAAGATCAAATCAAAAGGCATTCAGGATGGGAGGTATTCTGAGTCTCTGGAAGCCCCATCATATAGTTGGTTACAGAGATAGCTCCTGAGGACAAACAACGAGAAATCTTCTCAAATGCTGTAGGCAGCCAATGCCACCAAGTGGCAGAGGGGATAATCAACTTTTTTTTCCACTTTCTGATTCTATTCAGACTTTCCTGCCCTCAAAGTTAGGGCCTCCTCTTGTGACACAAAGGATATTACTCCCCTCCCCTATACACAAATCAAAAATTAGGCTACGGCCCTGACTGGTGTGCCTCAGTGGGTGGGCGTCATTTCACAAACAGTAGGGTCACCAGTTCGATTCACAGTCAAGGCACATGCCTGGGTTGTGGGCTGGGTCCCCTGACTGGAGGTGTTGCGAGAGGCAACCAATCAATGTTTCTCTCCCTCTCTCTCCCTCCCTTCCCCTCTCTCTAAAAATAAATAAATAAAATCTTTTTTTTTTTTTTAATACAAGTGGGTGGCTCATCAGGGTTAACTAAAAGTAAGGAAGGACAGTTCCATTTGACATCATCAGAACTCAAGTAAGCTCAACTGCAATGTTTATGCTCAGTGGAGAGTTTTAATCCTTTTATTTTGTACAGCTCAGTGTTCAGGTGCAGGGAAATAAATCGATTATTTCAAAGGAAAAAGAAGGACATGCCTTCAATTAACTGAAAACACAAACTACAAAACTAGAACCAGAGCTTCCCCAGGTTTGCTATCTTGTATTGGCTAGTTAAAAAGATCTGTAATAAAACTATTACCTTTCACAACCCTGGGCTGCCACAGATCATGGCACACGGCTCAACCAAGAGATCTTTATCCTTGGCCTTCCAGACACGCTGAGCAGAAGTGAGAGACAGCACTATCAGGTCCATCCATACATTAGTCCAGATTTCATATATGTTTAAAAGTAACAAAACTAAAACTGCTATGCCCCATTTTACAGCTGTGGAAACAGAGATGTCTAGAGTCTGAGAATACAGATATGATCACACCCCCCCCACGGCTTATTCTTCCCTCCAAGCAAACTCTCCCCCTCACCTCCCTCCATCCACATGTAAACAAAACCAAAAAACATACAGTTCTTGCACACCTGTTCTCCCTGCTGTCCCACCCATCAGGGTTTCTATTTTAAGGAATCTGGGGTTAGAATGAGTCAAATGTTTTCTGCTTCTATTAGGGGCTAAAATAAAAGAAAGTCCAAGTAGGTGGTCTACCCACGGGAGTGACTCAACCAACTAGACTCCCAACCAGAATGCAAGCCCCCTTCTGCCAGGTGTGAGCTCACTGTGGCCAACTATGGGGTAGCTCCCCCAGCCCTGGCACTGGGTCCCATGTCATAAGACACCTGTGACAAGGTGAGTCTTATAGCTCCTCCCTGACTTGAAATTTAGGAAAATAAACCTGAGGGAGGTGCCAGGCACAGGGAAACCTGGTGAATGGAATCTGACATACAGAAAATGATGGCAACATTCCCCGGGACTCTAGCCAGCCCCCTCTCCCACCTCTGGGAACCGGACCCAGGTCCAGGAAGTGTACTCCTGATACTTCTTATAACCCAAACGCAAATTTAAAATACCTAAGCAGTTTTCACTAAACGTTCACATCATTAAAAACAAAAAGTTTGCGATGTGGCAGACCCATTTATGTAAAACCCACTATCACTGCCCACCGGAGGAACAAACTCAAACCCAACTTTTCCAAGGCAGGGCTGGAGAGTTATGTAACACTTCGGTTTCAGCAACAGGCAATGCAAGAAGGAAAAACAAAATGCAACCTGCCTCTAAAATAGTATCTATAGCCAGAGAGCATGGAGTTCTCCATCAGAAGCAAAAATTCCGTTTCTGCCCCAGGAGCCTCCACCTTCCCCGCGCCAGGGTACCTGGGCCTGGGGAAATCTGATCCTGACGCTCTGGAGGTGTGAATGGGGGTTGCCCAGGTGGCTGCGACCACAGGTGGAGGAGTGGGGCAGGGCTCCGGTTCCGTCCGAGGGAGGATCCGGGTAGATCGTCCCGGACCCAGATCGAGGAGCACTCGGGGACAGGTCACCCCGACCTGGCCGGAGACGAACCTAGGGCAGGTCACCTCGGACGGGCTCAGAAGAGGATTTGGGGCAAGTCACCTAAGACTTGGCTTGAACTAGGTCCGGACCCGGCCTTAGAAGTACTCAAGGCAGATCACCCAGAAACAAATAGAGACCGACCCGGAGCAGGCCTACACTGCACCCAGTACGAGTATGGGAACCGGGACAGGTTACTCACAATCTGGCCAGTAAGGGGTCCCGAGACAAATTATTCCGGACCCGGCCGGAGTGAGGGGCCCGGAACAGGTTACTTCGGGGCCGGCCGGGCAGGTTAACCAGCCGGAGGGGGGAGCCGGAGCAGGTCCCTACGCGCTGAGGCCCGGCCCGTCTTCCGGCGCCGCCATGTGCCGCTCACCTGGGCGTCAAGCTGTCCGGCCGCGGCGCCCGCACCCGCGCCGACCGGGACCCCCGGGCCACCACCTCCGGGGCCACCGGGGCCTCCGGGAGGCGTCTGCGTCTGGCTGGGTAGAGTGAAGTCGGTGAACTCGAACTCGGAGCCCTGCGTGTCGGCGCCGAGGAGCTCGGCCTCCTCGGTGTCCAGGAAAGTGAGCGTCTGCGAGCTGGGCCCGTACGCCTCCACGCTCATGGTGCCGCCGCGCAGGGCCCGCAGGCCGTCTCCGCGTCGCACTCGAGCCCGCCGCCGCGCTGAGGCCTAGGCCGCCGGCCTCCGGACGCAGCCGTCGCCTCGTCTGTGCCCCTGAACTGGACCGAAACGCCCACAGAGGCGCGAGCCGGACCGCGAGCCTCGTGCGGAGCCGCCACCTCCCCGCCACCTGTGAGCCCCTCAGCGCCGCCGCTCCCCTCCGAGCCGCCAGCCGCTAGCAACCCCCAGCAGGAACCGCCGCCGCTGCCGCCGCCGCCGCCGTGCGCGACGCCGGCGTGCGTGCGCGTGCGTGAGCCTGCCGTCAGCGCAGGCGCGCGCGCTCCTCGCCGAGGCCTCCTACCGTGCGGGGCCGCCTAGGGCTGAAGGAGCCCGAGAAGGCGGGGCTTCCAACTGCCTTGGCCTCAACGACGCGAACACTTGGCCCCGCCCCAGGCTCCGCTTCTTGTCGCCTGGGCGGCGGGCGATGCGGACGTGGTGGTCTGCGTCCTTTGGCTTAATTGAGCACTAACTGAATCCTCTACATAGGTGGAACACTGTCACGAACATAATATGTTCGTGATATGTCTTTCCTGTAAGCCAGGCAACTGCTGGGCTAGCTGCCTGCTCAGCAGCCGGGCACCAAGGAATAGAAAAGAGTCACACACAGGAACTATGCTATTCATTCAGTTTTTATTGAATGCAGGTTCACTCAAAGTAGAACATCAGCGTACGTCTATCCTGCTCACGCTCTAACAATCTAAGAGAAATATAACATACACACAGAGCAATCATTGGGGGATAACGAACCCAAGCCCAAATGCCTCCTCGGTCTGCAGGTCCAGGAGACAGCTCGGTGGGCAAGAGAGTTGTCCGAGTCTTGTAAGGAAGCATCTCTGGAGCCCAGTGGGCAGCAGGACAGACGAAGTCCCCAGTCCAGCACGGCAGAGCCTCCAGTGGCTGAGGCCAAGGGAGATCAGCATGGTGTGGAGCAGCACTTTGGTGTGTGGAGCTCGGCTGTCTTAGCAGTGGTCTGGAAGCTGCCTCAGTTATATCTTGCAAATGGTATACTCCACCCTTCTGGGTCTTTTTGATAAATGTCTGGGCACCTCTGATGCCAAGGGTGGAATTTTCCCAGGAGCCTATGTGTGGTACATGGCTGTTCTGCTTGACAGTCCTGCTGGCAAGTGTAGAATTTCCCCAGGATGGTCCCACTCTGCAGACATGGCTATCCTGCAGATACCTTAGGCATGCCTCCTTTCCAGATATGTCTGTTCTGACCATGTGTGAAGATAAGATATTTTAAGTGTGTCTCCTTGCCAGATGTGTCTGCTCTGACTTGGGTAGTTTCCTTCTTGAACCAAAGTGTCATGGCTGACTGACAGTCATTTTGGTTGCCATAAGTTACTCCACTTTGTTTTATATACTTTATGCTATATTGATCAGATCAATGCCATTTTATTGGTCCTGCTCTCCGCAAACACCTAGCTGGGGAAGCATGGTAGGGACAGTGCATCTCCATCTCTTGGAAATGTCCCTTGGGCCTCAGTTTCCCCATCTGTAAACTGGGGGGTTCCTGTACATAATAGGTGCTCAGTGTGCATTTGTTGAATAAATGCATGGGGACACCCCTTAGCATGAAGTCTGGTGCATGGAAATGGTGTCTGCAGCTTCAGACAATAATACTCAGAGACATGTATAGCAAAGCAATTGGGACTACTTGCTCTGGGGTGAAACCCACACATGGTCGCCTACTGGCTGTGTGACTCTACAAGTGACTTCACCTCTCTGAGCCTCAAGTTTCCTGGAAAAAGGAAATAATAATCACTAAGATGGGATAAAGACAGAATGAGCTACTAGTCACTCCCTTGATTTTTATGAAGTTCCACATAGACAGGGGTTGGCTCTGTTAATCACAGGGTCTTCCCCACGCAGAGAATAATAACCATGCAGAGTAGGTGCTCAGTAAAAGGTTGTCCAAGTTCAGCTACTGGTTTGTGAGCCTTGATCGCCTTAAATTCTAAGGCTCAGTTTCCTTTTTTGTAGAGTGTCCCGGAGAAGCCCCCATTTCCCTTTCTGTCCCAAGATGCTTGGGCTCTTTTAAATACTTGAAGTCAGCTCACAAGGCTCCTGGTTTGTTCCTGATCTGCATGGTTCCTCATTTTCCAGTATTCCTGTCATGACACAAGAGGTTTCTTTTTCTTCACATCTTCTCTGGCCTCCTGTGCACTGAAATGTAAGGATATGGGAAATGAATGATTAGGTTCTCTTCCCTCCAGGAAGACACAGTTTAAGAGGGAATATCAACAAGCCAATAGATGGTTTCAATAAAATCCAAAACCCATCCATCCATTCAGCACAGATGCCTTAGGATGGAGCCCAGACACGGAATGTGGTCTGGACCAGCTGATCCCCAGGTCCCAATGACACAGTAGCCAGGATTCCAGACCTCACTTAGCCTTCCTTTCCCTGTCACCCAAAAACCTGTCTCTCCCTTCCTCTGATGGAGCTCTCTTCATAACCTGTGTTCATCTTAACTGTGATTAAATTATTGTCAGTGTGATAATTTGTCTAATGGGCACCATTTTTTTGTAGAAGATGCTGGGGCTTTTTCACTGGCTGGTGTACCCCTACATCAGCTGCTCCAAGTATTGGCTGCGAACAGCTCACAGCCACCCGTTGTGAATTGCCCTGGATCAAAATGCCTCATCAGGGAGGTTCTGCCCACGCACCCAAATACACATACACACCCTAGGGAAACCCACAGCAAGGACTGCATGGTATGGAGCCCACAGGGCTCGACCTCTTGCATCAAAATTGGACCATTCTAGTGGCTACCAAGATCTAGGGCTACCTTCTCACCCAGATCAGACTGAGACCTGACTCCAACTGAGCCCACTTCCTTGTCTGCTCCTTCCCTAACTAGTCTTGTATCCCTTACTTCCTCACACATTGCTCTCCAACTCATAGGATCCTGAGACCCATCTCAGGCTTTGCTTCTAGACAACCCAATTCAAGCCAAGGTAAAAGCCAGCTCTTTGAGGGCAAGAACTGTGTCAGTCGTGTTTGCTGTTGTACTCGCAGGGTCTGGCACCACAGGGAGCACACAGTGCTCAGCAAATATTTTACAGGACAATTCATGAGCCTTTGTCACTGCTCGGAGAGAACAGCAAAGGGTCCTATTACCCATGGTTATAGGTTGAAGGGATGACTGAAAGGATCATCACATTTTGTCAAAACCTTCCATTTCCAGTCACCTCTGGCACATTTCTCCCATGACTCCTCCCAGAAATGGCTATCATGACACTATTATGTGCTGGATGGTGAGGGAACAGAAGCCTCGTACAGGCTGCTGGATATGCAAACTGGTGCAGCCACTTGGGAGAGGCAGTTTGACAGTTTCTTCAAAAGTTAAACATGGCCTGGGCTGCTTCTCTCTTTTGCTCAGGCCTGTGGCGTCAGCAGGATTGTCAGGTGTTGCGGTATTGTACTGCCAGGAAGCTCTGGAGCCACCGGTGAGATCAGAAGGGGCACGATAAGCAGTGCAAGAAAGCCCTTTTGGGCACAGCCCTGAAGGCCAACCATTTTGGAGGTGCTTCCCATGCAAAGGGAATTGTGCTGGAAAAAGTAGGCCTTGAAGCCAAGCAGCCAAATTCCTCCATGAGGAAGTGTGTCAGGGACCAGCTGATCAAGAACGGCAAAAAAAAAAAAAAAAATCACAACCTTTGTACCCAATGATGGCTGATTGAATTTTATTGAGGAAAATGATGAAGCTCTGTTTGCTGGATTTGGTCACAAAGGTCAGGCTGTTCGTGACATTCCTGGCATTCTCTTTACGGCAGTCAAAGTAGCAATGTCTCTCTTTTGGCCTTATACAGAGGCAAGAAGGAAAGACCAAGATCATAAGTTCTGATGGTGAAAACACAATAGTAATAAATTTTCATACGCCTAAAAAAAAAAAGTTAAATGTGGACCCACCACGGGAGCCAGCCTTTCCCCTTTTTGGCATTTCCCAGAGAGAAATGAAAGCAGACCAGTGTACAAATGTGCACAGCAGCTTTATTTGCAATCATCCCAAACTGGAAACAACCAGAATGTCCATCATCAGGAGAACGGATGAACATACAACAAAATACTTCTCTTCGATAGAAAGGTGTGAATTGCTGACACTTGCAACAACACAGATGTACCTCCGAGGCATCATGATGAGTGAAAGAAGCCAGACCCAAAAGGCTACATACTGTCAAATTCCATTTATAAGCTATTCTAGTGCTCGCTTCAGCAGCACATATACTATAAGCTGTTCTAGAAAGTGAAAACCAATAAATATAAACAGACAGAAAACAGGTCAGAAGTGGTCTGGGGAGAGGCTGGAAGGAAGGATGGCAAAGGTAGGAGGGAATACATTTGGGATGACAGCTGTGTTCACTATCTTGATAAAGGTGACAGTTTCACAAGTGTAGGCTTCCATCAAACACATTGAGTTGTACGTGTTAAACTGCAGCTTATGTGCAGTTGTTGGTATGTCAATCATAACTCAATAACACTTTTAAAAAGTAATGTCCATGACAGTTAGTATTATATGAAAAATGTGTGTGTAAGAAAAATACAGTGTGGGGCAAAAGTAGATTTACAATTGTTCGTATGAAAAAATAATATAATAACTAATAAGTAATAGTACAAGAATAAACTCTGTTTTGTGTACTCACAACTGTAAACCTACTATTGCCCCACCCTGTATAACAAAAGAATTAAAAGCTGTGACTCACAGATCCTTATACACCCATGTGCATGGCAGCACTAGTCACAGTAGCCAGAACGTGGAAACAACCCAAATGTCCATCAGCTGATGAATGAATAAAAATATATGGTCCAGTCACATAATGGAATATTATTCAGTCATGAAAAGGAGTGAAGCACTGGCACAGGCTACAATATGTATGAACCTTGAAAACATCCTGCTGAGTGAAAGAAGCCAGACGCTAAAAACCACAGGGTATATTATTCCATTTCTATAAAATATCCAGAACAGGCAAATCCATAGCAACAGAAAACAGATCAGAGGTTACCAGGGGTTGGGAGAAGGGGAGATGCTTAATGGATACTAGGTTGCTCTTTGGGACAATGAGAAGTTTTGGAAGCAGAATGATAATGGTGATAACTGCACGACATTTTGTGAATGTACTTAATGCCACTACATTTTACAGTTAAAATGGCACATTTTGTTATATTTTACCAAAATAAAAGTTTAAAAAATAAAATTCAAATAAAAAGAAAGACGTAACACATGGCTGTGTTCTAACCATGTAGGATGGACTGTTGCTGAGTTTAGGTTAACTAGAGCAGGTCTGGACTCACATCCTTACCCTGCCATCTGCTCGCTGTGTGACCTCTCTCAAATGTCTTGGCCTCTCTGTGCCTCACCTGTGAAATGGGATTCTAATGGTCCCAATAAACCATAGTGTGTTATGTAAAGAGCTTAGGGCAACACCTGGCCACTAGCTCTCAGTGTCAGCCTTTTGCAAATTCTCAGTCTTTTTTACTTTGTCTACATTTTAACAATTCATCACTGAAATTAAAAAAAACAACAAAACTAAACGAAACTTAAACATTTCAGACCACACAAAGTCCCCCGGGCCTCTATTTCAGGTGTGTGCTTCTCTCAGCCCAGGTAGATCTCGGTCAATCCTAGGCCCATCCCACTTGGTGACTTAAGCCAGCTTGAATTTATTTACAACTGTGCCCCAAGGGCTGGCCTAGCCTCTCCTCAAGTTCCATGCTGGCCTCCAAGTCCAGGAAAATGGAATCCTTCTCTTGTAGCAAGAGAAAGCCCTTGAGGATAAGCAGCCCGTGGCTACCACAGGGACGCTCTAGGACTTTAGGAAAAGGACATTTAGGATCCTGCAGCTGCTCATCCCCCCATCCAGCCACCAGCCTCTTTGAAACTCTCTATTAGGTTCCCAGCTCCACAGATGTGGCCCTGGCGACCACACCCTTACTGAGAGGCAGCTAGCCCTGCCAGACCGTGGACTGGACCCTGTCTGGGGCCCTCCCAGGGATAGTGGGCACTTGTGGGTTTCTGTGGTCCCCCCTTCTGCAGCCCCATTCTTGCTTCAAAGGAGCCCCTTGTGGGACATAAATGTGTGGCCAAGGCCCGGCAATGCTGGTGGGAAAAGAAAAATACAGTAGGCATGTGTGTATGTTTTATTGCCTCCTCTGCTCACTGAACGGTCTCTTTGAAGGTGACCATGGGTTCACAGCAGGCCTTGGAGGGGTGGGGGGGCAGCAGGCAGTCACCTTGATTCTAATTCAATCACAGGTTGCTTTTTGGGAGGATGTGCTGAGGTGTCTGGGGAGGTAGGTTTTGGCCTGGCCTCAGAGCTCTGGTTCCCACAGAGACTCAAAGCTGCCATTGAGGGTGGCGGGGCCATCCAGGGTCTCCCAGAGGAAGACAGCCCTCTGGGGACCCCCTTCATTCCCGCACCAGGATGCATGCTGGCATACATTTTGAGTGGAATTTCACTGTGGCTATTTTAGAAGGTGTTGGAGTAGGAAACTAACTAGCACCTACCAGTGCGTCCAACCCCATGTCACTATCTCTAAATGCAGATAGCAGTGTAACCTCTTCCAGCCGCGAGATGGACAACAGGCAAAGTCATCAGCATTCAGTAACTGGTGCAGTTTGTTAGAAGGTGATAAGGTGTGGCTCAGTGGGTTGCACATCGTCCCGCAAACCGAAAGGTCGCAGGTTCAATTCCCAGTCAGGGCACATGCCTGGGTAGCGAGCCACATCCCCAGTTGGGGCCATGCGAGAGACCACCGATAGCTGTTTCTCCCATACATCAATGTTTCTCGCCCTCTCTTTCTCCTTCCCTTCCCCTCTCTCTAAAAGTAAAATAAATAAAATCTTTTAAAAAAATTTTATTTATTTTACTTTTAGAGAGAGGGAAAGGGAGGGAGAAAGAGAGGGAAAGAAACATCAATGTGTGGTTGCCTCTCGTGCTCCCCCTACCGGGGACCTGGCCCGCAACCCAGTCATGTGCCCTGACTGGGGAATCGAACGGGCCACCCTTTAGTTTGTAGGCCAACACTCAATCCACTGAGCTACCCCAGCCAGGCTAAAATCTTAAAAATGAAAAAATAAAAAGAAAGAAAGAAAGAAAAGAAAAGAAAAGAAAAGAAAAGAAAAGAAGAAGGTGATAAAGGATTGAATGGAAAATGGACCACATCACACCCACTAGGATGGCTGTAATCCAAAATGGAAAATAACAAGTGTTGTCAAGGATGTGGAGAAATCGAAACCCTTGGGCATTGCCAGTAGGAACGTAAAATGGTGCAGCTGCTGTGGAAAAAATCTAGCAGTTCCTCAAAAAGTTAAATATAGAATGACCATGTGACCCAGAAATTCCACTTCTGAGTATATATCCCAACGAATTGAAAGCAGGGATTCAAAGAGATACCATACACACATGTTCACAGCAGCATGATTCGTGATTGCTAAAAGATGGAGACAACCCAAATGCCCATCGGCGGATGAACAGATAAACAGAAAGTGGTTAGGTTCTATTTTCTTTATTTTGAGGACCCCCGTACTGTCTCCCACAGAGGCTGCACCGTTTTACATCCCCACCAGCAGTGCCCGAGGGTTCTAAGAGACCTGCGTCCTCATCAGCAGTTGCTGTTTTCTGCAGGGTTTTTTGATAGTAACCATCTTAATGGGGGTGAGGTGATATCTCATTGTGGTTTTGATTTGCATTTTCCTGATGACTAGTCAAGTGGAACAGCAAATAAAATTGTAGCATAAACATATCCCCAGTACTATTTGGAATACACTTATCCTAAAAAATTATTTGTTTATCTGATTTCAAATTCAGCTGGGCATTCTGTATTTTTGTTGACTTGTTTTTTTCATTGCGGTGAAATATACACAACAAAATTACCATTTTAACCACTTTTAAGTGTGCAGATTTATTGGCATCTGGTATATTCACAGCGTAGCACTACCACCATTTCTATCTAGTTCCAGACTTTTCCATCCCCCCCCAACAAACAGAAAGAGCATCTACATTTTATCTGGCCATCCTCGGCCTGTGGAAAACAGTGAATGCATCTCCTTGTCCATCTCATGGGTACATGAATTGTTTCTGGTCCTTCTTTCTCATCGAACTAGAAAAGGATTCAGGGACCAAACCAATGGCAATGTGCAACATACCTGAGGCTTTGGGAATATTCTCTGGCCCGGTCTCCCTGTCCATCCTCCCTGTCCTCCCTGTAGCTGGGTGGGGTGTCCGCTCCATCAGGCCTGCAGCAGTCCGTGATCATTCTCCGGGGCCCATCTGGTGTCTGCATGGCTGACCAGGGGATTAAACAAAGAAGTCAGGGACCCCTCCCTGCATCCTCTAGGCCTTTGATGGTGGCCTAATCTTTGTGGATGGGATATTGTTTCCATTTTACTCCTTGGGCTAGGGGTGGGGGCAGCTTCAGAGGATTCCTATGGCCCCTCCAACTCTTATATTCCCCTGGACAGTGACTCAATGGTGGGAGGAAGTTTCTCTGACTTGTAAGCATATTCATTCCCATCAGCTCTAATCACACACTTGGGGATGGACGAGCTGGTCCACTGTGAGCTGGACTTCGTCCAAGGCTCCGTTCGCTACCTGACTCCCCACCACTGTACCCTCAGGCTGCGGGCAGCTGTGGCGATTCCTTGGTCTGTGGGTATCGATGTCAGTTCATCCCATGTCTGTTAGTCCTTGAAATATCTGGGCACCTCCTTCTGCAGTGGTCAGTCACTGTGGGGAAGGACTGCATGGGGGTTTGTCACAGCACAAACGCACCACTGAGTCCTCCCTCCTGGCAACTGACCAGCTTTTCTGTTCAGTTCAAGCCTGTTAACCAGCAAAGGGACCAAGACCCTTTCCTGGGACACCCACCCTCAGTGTCCTGCTCTTCTGCTCTTGCTTTTTTCGGATTGTGGGTGTTAAATAGGCGGCCGTCCCTCCAACTCACCTTGGCCTATAAAGGCTTAAAAAACACACTAACAAGGTATCTAATAGCCCCAGGCCACATCCCTAGGATGACCCACAACCCGTCTTAAAGGGCCTGCCTAAGAAAACATAGGGTTCTCAAAAGAACTGCCTGTTTATTGCAGCTACACATAAAGATGGGTCCCCATTCCCACCCTCTGGGGGAGGGGAGCAACTGAACTTCCCTAAGTGCCAATTAGCAAGGCCAGATGGGTTTCACGTGGACCAGCCCCTCTTCCTGCTTTCTCTAATTTTTCACCTCCCTGACTCTCCAGAACCCCCACTCAATCCCCTCCCTGTTCCCTCACTGTCTCCTTAAAAATGCTCACTTCAAGTTCAGTTCACTCTGCATGCACTGTACCTTTTTCCTTCTCATCGTAGTAT
>PVJD01001012.1:0-316273 GCA_004026545.1 Mormoops blainvillei | reverse complement strand
GGGGGAAAAGGCTGGCAGGTGGGTGGGCTGCCAACATGCCCCCTTTGTGGTTTTTCTTCTCCTTTTCTTCCACTCCAACAAACCCAAGGAAAACTCCCCCTGTGACATCATCGCTGCCCTGCAGTGCACCTGGGGCGCCGAAGGTTTCTTCTCTGCCCCACGAGCAGCCAAGGCTCCCTCCTGTCTCCTGTTGTTTGCATCCTTGGACACCCTCGGGCTGTTCAAATGGGTCCTTCCATTAGGTTTCTCCGGGAAGCCCTCCAGATGCCTTCAGCCCTCAGAGAGCCTACCCATGCTTCGGCCTCACAGGTAGGCACCCAGGAGTGCTTTGTCCCACCATGCTTTCCAGCTACCTTTCTAAGCCTCACTCTGTGAGTGGGCCTTCAGGAGCCATCGGCCTGACCATGCCCCCTGACCCCTCTCCCTGTCCTTGGCCCAGCAGCTGTCGTCCCCGCCGTGGGCTGAGCCATTCCTCCCCAAAGCAGAGCATGGAGGAGGCTCTGTAGCCTCACGGAGGGCAGGGCTGGGTGTTGACCCTGCTACTCCAAATCCTCCTGCCGTCTCCCACCTCGGGGCCTTTGCATTCGCGGGACCTTCTGCCTGAAAAGCTCTTCCCAGAGCTGGCTCTTTCCCATCCATTCGATTCTATAACATGTTACCGTTTCAGCAAGGACTTCCCCGATCCCCTTTCTACAGCTGGACTCCCTATAATTCTTTTCCTAAGCTCTCATGTTTCCTTCACAGAGCTTTCCACAATGTGCAATTATTTCATATCTTTTTAGGGGTCCATTTCTCCCAATGTAACAAAGCTGTTCCATGAGAGCCGGGGCCCTGGATGCTGTGCTCACCCTTACACCACGGTGCTTCGCGCGGGGCCCCGGGCAGATGAGGCAGTCGGGCTGGCTGAATGAACGAACAAAGGCATGTGTGAGTGATCCGGTGAATGAATGCCTGCGTCTGGAACCCAGCGTAACCTCTGGGTTCCTGTGGGTCCAGCCGCCCTTTATCCTTCCTCATTGTCTCTACTGTTGGTTTACCGTGGCTTCTGTTTTGTCCCTTGAGCCCCGCCGCTCCGGCTGGGCCAGGCGCCACGCCCTGAGTCACAGCCCGCCGGTGCCCCAAGCTCGTCAGAACCATCGTTTCTGAGGGCGTGATGGGGACAGGAGGCTTCCCCTGCTCTATTCCGCTGTGTCCCGTGGGGTGTTGCTTCCACTCTGAGCTCACTTGGACAGGGAGACCAGTCCAGCCCCATTTATCTGTTTGTGTCTCCTCCTCCTTTTAGTGGCCCAACCCCCAGCTGCCCTCCATGTACAGATCTCCTACTAACTCAGCTTATGCTTCCCTTCCTTCCTCTTTTCTCACCTCCCTCAAGAGCTGCAAGCTTGCCAAGTCGCCCCCGCCTCCCCTCCTGGTCAGAGCTGGGATGGCAGCAGCTGGGGCTGAGTGACTGTGCGCCGGGCGGGCATGCTGCAGGCATAGCCACAAAGGAGCCGCAGGTAGGTGCTTTCCTCCCCATTTCACAGGTGAGGAAACTGAGGCACAGAGAGGTTAGGAGTGATCTCTGTTGGCCAGGGCTTACGTTGACTAGTAATTCCATGACCCAGGCCTGGTCACCGTGTGAGTGGCCTGCTGCCAGCAGAGGTGGCGGGGCCCCCACATTCTGCCCATGAGGACAGGGTCGAGCCACTTGGTTGATCCTTCCATGTGGACGCCATCCATTAGCCCAGTACTCCAGCCTTCTCTTCTCTCAAAGAGGCGGGCAGGAAGTGGGGAGGGGAGTAGACTGAATGATGGTGGGTGAATTCGGGAAAAGAATCAGGTCATGGGAGCCTTCACTGTTTCTTCTCGCCTGAGTCTCCATCTTTCTCGGTCATGGGGTGAGTCAGGCAGCCCCCTCCTGCACCCCTACCTGGCCTCAGTACGACTGAGAGGGTCCAGGGCTGCCTGGGACTCGGTGGGGGTTTCTCTAATTTGGAGGTTCAGTATCAGGAGCCCCAGGTGTTTGCATCTCTCAGCCCATTCCCCCAAATCTGCTTTCGCTGCCATCGAGGTGACATTTGGTCTCCCACCCTCCTCACCTCCCTCTTCACCGTTGGTCAGGACCCGGAAGACCCTAACCCCACTGACTGGAGAGGGGCCCAGGGTGGTCATGGGGCTCAGTAAATACCTCCCGGCTACTGTAGACGGTGTATGGGTGTCATGCCGAAGCCCCTCAGCACACCAAAACCATTTGGGGGGATAGGCGACTACGAGGTGGGAGAAATGGGGGATTCAGAGTAGGGTGCCAGATAAAATCTAGGACATTTGGTTAAATTTAAAGTTTAGCTAAACAAGGAACAATTTTTTTTTAGTGTAAGTATGTCCCAAATATAATACAGGACATACTTATACTAGAGAAATATTATACCTGAAGTATAAATTTAACGGGGTAGCCTGTATTTTCATTTGCTTACTTTAGTTTTATTAGGCAACGCCAGTTTGGAAAGGCTCTAGATGTTACTCGAGCGTGATGTGGGGAGAGGAGAGGAGATGGGGTTCCTGAATCTCATAGAAGGCTCCCAGCTACAGTAACAAAACCCTGAGTGGACAGGCCTGGGAAGTAAGGGGACCTACTGTTGCTCTTGATGAATCCGGAGACGGGAGGTCCCCTGAGCTCCAGCTCTACCTGCTCTGAGGTTCTTGCAGCTCCGCCTCCAGGATGGTGCCCTTCAGTCACTACCTGGATGCAGCACCTCCAGGTGCCACATCCATATCTGCTGGCCATCCAGGCTTGCACCTCATCGTCCTGGCAACGTGCAGCCCTGGTCTGGGAGGCACGGGAGGACGGGCCAATGTTTTCGAGGGCAGGCTGTTTGGATACAGCTGCTTCTCTGGCCAGCGACATGTACTGATTCTTTTTCCCATTTGGCTCCCAAAGGGCCCAATAATGGAATGAAAGAAATCTGAATAAATTGTCTGATGTGTCATGACTAAGTTTGCAATATGTCAAGTGTCCCCCAGGAGCGGCCCCGGGACAGCAGGGCTGCAGTGCCAGGCCTGCACGTTGGAGACCATTCCCAGGGACAACCACCCATGTGAGCTGCTGCAAGTTATAGAAGTACTCGGAGGGTCCAGGGAATTGTCACATGAATTTGTGGCATGACCTCACGGCCTCTGACTAAGGAGTGGTGGCACCTGGCTTGGTGGCAGATGGATAACTCAGTCCACACTGTCTGCTTCACTGACAGCTTTGATGACTCCCAAGTTCCGTTCGTGATCCCATTTCGACTGCCCAGGAAGCTGCATATGTCAGTCTTTGTAGATACATGCAGCCTTGCAGGATAATTCTCATTTCATTGCCATGAACATTCTATGTGTAGAGAGCCCGTTACCATTTCTTTTCCGGCTTCCACGCCCTTTAGCCTCCTTCCTACATCTATTCTCCAGGGAGAATGTTCTCAATTTTGTTAACTCTTCTTCCTGTGTTTTTATGTCTAGGCCCTTTTGCGATGCTGAACAGTGGATATAGGATTTATTGATCTCTTATTATGGACCCTTTAAAAATATGGTATGTGTATTAATGACAGTAACCAAGAGCTTTTATTGAGCTTGAACCCTGTGGCCACTGCACTTCATGCTATTTACTCTTTAATTTCACAGTGACCTTTTGAAGTTGATATTATTATTACCCCTGGCCCTCCCCCCCCGACTTTATAGATGGGACATTGAGATACCCTTACTCAGGGTTCCATGGCAAGTGACGGAGGTAGGGCTGGGACTGGACCTGGGAATCTAACCCAGGGCCTGTGCTCTTAACTCCTCTACCTGCCAGTCAAAGTGTGACCTGTAGACCAGCAACAGGCAGTCGCTGGAGCCTTGTGAGAAATGCTGAGTCTCAGGCCCCCACCGGGGAACCCAGGTGATTCACAGGCACATCGCAATTGGAGAAGATCTGATCTAGCCTCCCTGGAAGGAAATGTGTCTCTTGCTGCTGGCTTAGGGTCACATTCGAGTTCAGTAGTCACACCCTGCTCTTCTCTTGTTGACATTGCCCTGAGGCTCATCTTTGTCTTGCACAGGCCCTTCCCTCAGGGGGCAATTCTGTAATTTTATCAGAATTACAGTGTAATGGTTAATTTTATGTATCAATTTGGCTAGGTCTTGGGACCCATATATTTGGCCCAACATTGGTCTAGGTGTTTCTATGAAGGTTTTTTTTTTTTTTAGATGAGATTAGCACTTAAATCAATAGATTCTGAGTAAAGCAGATGACTCTGCAAAATGTGGGTGGGCCTCATCCTATTAGTTGAAGGCCTTAATGAAATGACCGATGCCTCCTTAATACAGAAAGATGGATTTCTGTCTTCAGACCACCCGAATACTCAATATGCATGTCAGCTCTTCTCTGGGACTCCGGTCTGCCTGCCTACCCTGCAGATGGTGGACTTTCCAGACTCGACAATTGCATGAGCCAATTCCATAAAATTTCTGTCTCAGCCAATCTGATTTTCTCTTTCCCTCCCTCCCTCTCTGTCTCTCTCCCTCTTTCTCTCTTCGCATATATCCCATTACTCCTGTTTTTTTTGGAGAACTCTGTACAAATAGTCAAGGACCAGTTGGATAATTGTATTATTTCACTGTCTGGTCCCCAGGCTGAGCCGATAATCAGGACCTACTTTTATCCTGGAAGGGACAGGCAGTGCGAGTTGAAGAGTGAAAGAAAGACCCCTTCCCTCTGGTATACTCTCTCATTGGTGCTGGAGAGGTGAGACTTCCGTGGTGGTACTGACTGAGCGCCCAGTCTCGGCTCGGTTTTGGTGGGAATGTTTTAGAGCTCTGCCTTCTGTCCCTGCCATCTCCCTCCTTCCTAATCAAAAGGGGAGTTTCCACCTGTGGCCATTATGAGAGCAATCAGGGTCTGGGAGCTTGCCAGTGTAGACACATTCCAGTTTGCGCCGCATATGTTGTGCGATAGAAGCTCGCAGGGGTCAGACACCCTGTCTCTGAGAGCATGAGGAGTGTGCACGTGTGATGGAGTTGCTCCCCAAGTGCCTTAGGGCAGGCTGGTGGGATTGTGACCCTTTTCCTTTTAGGAGGTGTGTGAGAGAACGCGGGAGTCCTAGCTTCCAGCCCTCCGCGTGGATACTTTTCAAACCCAAATCTGTGGAAACAGCTAAAATTGATTGACCTCTTCCACATACCAGACACTATGCTAATTGCTCTATAAGCATTATCTGGATGTATTCTTTTAATTTAATTAATTTGTTAATTAATTAATGCAAGTGATTTATCTTTTTTTTTTAAGTTTGAAAAATCCTCACCTGAGGACATTTAAAAAAATTGATTTTAGAGAGGAAGAGAAACAGAGAAACATCGATGTGAAAGAGAAATATCTATTGGTTGCCTTCTCATACGTGCACTGACCGGGGATCAAACCTATGACCTTTCGGTCCATGGGACGATGCTCCAACCAACTGAGCCACACAGGCCAGGGTTGGATGCATTTTCACCACCACCGTAGGAAGTGGGTACTAGGAAGAAACTGAAGCTTTGAGGAATAAGGGACTTGTCCAGGATCACACAGCTTTTTTTTATGGCAGGGTTAGAACGTCACTCAGCCCTGTCTGCGTGGGGACGGTTACCTGCATGTGTAGGTGCTGGAAGGGGTGCTGGCCTCTAAGGCTGCATCATTCACTGCTCGGTGGGATTTAAACCTCTTCTCTACATATGGGATGGACTAATCGACTATACCCAGTGCCACTCAGGCCCTCCTCTGTTGTACAGAATATGCGGGAAGCCAGAGCAGGTCTCCGGAGGGCAACCCAACTCAGACAAGACCCCTGAAAATCCCACAGGGTGGAAGGAGGCTGGTGACCAAGAACAGTGTGAAACCTGGCTCCCCAAGCTCACCTCTCTCCACAAGGGCAGGAGAAGGAATCAGAGAGCAAGCAAAGTCAACATCAGACATGGTGGGTGAAGAGACACTCCTTTCTGAAACACAACCCTGCTATTCTTTGCTTTTGGCCTGGCGTGTTTTGATAGGAAGCAGGATGTGCTTCAGTCAACACTCAGGTTCACATCCTTCTCCACTGGGTGTGTTGGTCACTTGGAAATGACAAGGTCTGTTGACCAAGGACCCACTTAGCAAGGTTTATTCCCTCTAGAATATAAAACCTGTGAGGGCATAAGCCTGTGCTGTCTGCTTTCCCGCCCCAAGACACGCGTCACATAGTGATACTCAATCAATGCTTATTGAACTGAATAAGCAGGAGTCCTCCCCGGGCTCCTTTGGCCATGCTCAGAAAGCGCAAAGGGTGGACCAGTCTTGGGCAGGGTCTGTGGACCTCCTGGAGTCAGGGGCAAGCTTCTACACAGCAATTTTTCCCCCCCTGGGAAGTAGGTTGGTGGTAATCATTAATGTTCTTCACCAATACTCCTAGCTCCCCATCTCCTGCTCACAAGGTAGGACTGCCCCTTTGAAATGAGGTGTTGCCCTGGACTTGTTTTGGCCTCCGTAATGTGAGCGGGAGTGACATATGTCACTTCTGGGCAGACATTGAAGAGCCAACGTGTGATTCACCATGCTTTTCTTCCCCCATGATGGTCAGGGGCTTGCATGTTGACATGGAGCCCCTATGAGTCTGGGTCTCTGAATGACTGCCATGAGCAGAGACCCCAGACTCATGCTGGACAGGTAGCAGGAGCAGGAAGTAAAATTTGGTTTTGTTAAGCCATGGAGATTTTGGACTGTTTCGTTATCACCGCATAATCCAGCCTACCCTGACTGGCAAAGAGCCGTTAGTTTTCATTAGGTTCTCGGAGGGGGTGTATCAGCCACACAAGGTCAAGAACCACTGTCCCAGGGCTCAGCTAGAAAGGTGTGGATGTGCAGGAAAGCAAAACTCATATTTATTACATGTCCCATTATGTGCCAGACACTTTGCTGGGTGCTCCACACACGTTATGGTATTTTATCTCCAGTGGCTTTGTGAGTTGGCTAGATGAACCCCATTTGACCGATGAAATGAGGCTCGGAGAGTTTAGGGCATCGCTACTCAAAGTGTGACCTTCAGACCAACAGCATCTGTATCACCTGAGAGATTATTAGACATGTAGAGTTTTGGGTCCCTCTCCAGTCCCACTGTATCAAAATCTATGTTTGAACCAGCTTCCCAGGCTGTTTGTGGGCACATCGAAGGCTGAGCCCATTAAAGCGAGCACATTCGCGACACCGATTTGAGGGACTTGCTTGACATTATCTAGCTAGCTCATAGCACATATTAGATAAGGGACATAGACGGCCATCCAGCAAGAGATAGGACTGGCTGTACCCCGCTCCTTACCCCATGACAGGCGAATGTGGACCAGGATGTGCAGAACTTGGGTCAGGCACCTAGATCTCCCTCTCGATCTGTTTTCATGGGCTCCCCTGGAAGGCACATCCTCAGCCAGTTTGAGTGGTTGACGATAAGCAAAGCTATTCATTGATGTAACAAAAGCACCCTGAAAAGCACCCAGACTGTGTCCAGGGTATGCATTCCTTCCAGCTGTGGATGCTTGAGTGAACACTGGGAACACTGGCGGTAGGCGGGGCATGGGGTCAGATGCTGTACACAGCAGGGACGTCTCACATGGCAGGGGAGCTGGGATAATTCCTTGGTAATGGTAGCCACACACCTTGGTGTCTCTGTGGATGGCAGAGGGGGCCCCCTTGGCTTTGAGCTTGATGCCTACTTGGGCCATAAAGTGCCCTGTCTCCCTGGTGCTGCACCTCCCAAAATATCTCACATGGTGCCTGGGCCTGCTAGTGGCTGAAACAAGTCTTGGTACCCTGTAGCTCCTGCCCCCAACTTCAGGGCCTGAACGAAGCTGCTCAGTTATCAGGCCAGAGATGAGGAAGTGACCAGGAACCTGTGCCAGGAGAAAGGTTGCAGCTGCCTGGGGACATGACCGGGGATGGGCATCTGGGAGAGGCAGATTCCTGTGGCCCATGGCCTCTGGAACCCTGATCAGCTGGCAGTATTCACCTCTGTGGAGACACAGTGGAGCTGAGGAAATCGGGGCTCTTGTTCGGAGGAATGTAATTCGGCTTCTCCCCACTGGGATCACCAGACCGTCCTCAGCTGTTTTCTCCGCAGATATTTAGATTTTCCATGAAAAAGGCACAGTTCCCTCTACCTGGTTAAGATCTGGCTGTTCATTCTGCTGAACAAGAAATTTCCTATTACAGGGCAACCAATGCGTTCATTCATACTGGGAACCTAAGTGCCAAGCACTGGGGATGGAAAGAGCACTACGGCGTATTTGCATTTGGTTAGGTTCTGGGCTAGTTCAGCTATAAAGAAGAAAACAGCAGTGTCTTGTCTTCAGTTCATCCCAATCCAGGGAGGCAGGATTTCATGTTGCTGTGATGTGGGTGATTGAGGGACAGGTGGAGTGTTCCGCAGGCCCAACGGAAGGAGGTGACAGTATGGGACATTGGCTTAGAGCATTGGCTGAGCCCTCAGACGTGGATTTCTGTCCTGGTCCCACCATTTGCTTGCTCAGAGTCACATCTGTTACATACAGACAGCAACAGGACCTGGTGGTAAGGACGGAGAGGGACGTTGCCTTCCATCAAGCTCCTATCAAAAGCCAAATATACTAAGGCGCGCTGATTATCGGAAGCTTGAATCCGTGGGTGCCTGGGGATGTTGGGGGAAGGGGCGTTACGTTTTGAGAGTCTCATTTATGAGTTGGGGGCTGAGTTGCCCGAGGCCCCAGAGCCAGCCGGTGGCAGAGCCAGCTCCAGCGCCCAGACGTCTGGTCTCCTTCTGCTTTGATTGGGCACTTGCCCCATTTTCCCAAGCTGGGCTGTTTTTGTTGTTGTTGTTTTTGCTCTGATATAAAAATGTGACCACAGAGGGGCTGAGTGGAGCAGAGAAGCTCATGTAGGACCTGCACCAACTCCCCTCCCCTTGATAAATGGAGCCTGGACCCCCATTTGGCAATGGGCAGAAAAGCGAATTAAAACAGGGAAGCTCTCGTTGCCTTTTTACCCCTCACCCCACTCTGACAGATTTATTTTGGAAAGTGAATGGAGGCTAATGGAATCACTTAATTTCCCTGATAATAGATTACCCCCAAGTACAATAATTAAACGTTTCACAACAAACGGTTTCCTTCTGCATAACGTTCCTCATAGGTTTCTCCTGCTCTGACAGCCTTCCTCCTTCCCTTCCCTTGTCCTGGCCCTGAGCTGGTCTGACCACTCTGGTGAGTCATTTTTCATTTCCGGGCTTTGGGAGTCAGACCCAGGTAACAATAACTGCAGGAGGACCCTATAGGATTGTGGGAAAGAAAAGAAAGTGTAATGAGAGAAGCAAGCAGATCAAGATTTGAATCCTGGCTCTACCACTTCCCAGCCATGTGACTTAGGAAAGTCACTTAATTTCCATTTGCTTCGGTGTCTTCAGTTGCAGATGGGATAATACCACTCCCTGGGCTTGCAGGGTGCGTATGAGGCGCATGGCCGTGCCTGCCAAGTCCCCAGCACACTGGGCCTTCAGCAAGTGGGAAGTGCTGTAATTAAAAAAAAAAAAAAGAATTTTGTGAGTCTAATTCTTTTTAACATGCACTGGAAGAAGAGGGAGAAGGGGAGAGAGAGAGAGAGACTGTGAGAGACGGAGAAACACAGAGAAGTGGAACAGAGGCTGAAAGAAAATAGAGGGAGAGGGAAAAGGGTTGAGACCGTGGCAGGGGCTGGAGCAAGTGAACATTTGTCAAACGGTGCGCAAACCCTTACATAATCGTGCACTCCACAGCCAAGGGACGCACATTTGCCAATCTTTCTAGCCAGATGTCTGAGGTTTCGCAGAGAGGGGCCAGCTGGAATTTGGAGGCTGCTTTCTGTTCCCTAGCAGCTCAGAGCCTGGGTGCCCGTCTGTGTGTTAGCAGAAGATTTGGAAGCAACAGTGGCACTTTCCCCTACGGTGCATGATTAATGTATAATCGACTGTGGCATGCACAGCTGTTGGATATTTTCAAGACAAATGCCTCCATAAGACTAAGAAAATACATGGGGCTTATCTACTGCAGGGCCTGGCCTTGGTTTTAGTTATAGGCAATAGGTAAGAGTCAGCTCTGTTGTCCCTTGGGCCTGAAGGATGGGGGCAGAGTATCTGGTGGTCTTTTCAATGTCAGCACTGCTAGGAAGGGACACCCTGTAAAACATCTGGTGTTCTTCTGGTTTCCTTTTCTGTCATCCTGCCTGGCGTCATCGGGGTCCAGTACCAGTACTGGGTTCAGTTCGGCTGGGAACCTCATAGCCTGATGATACCCAAGTTACCTGTCATCCAGAGGGACAGCAAGGGTGTTTGCATCTGTTCTAAGAAGGACAGAGGCTGGGGAAAGTGCGACCCCAGGTTGGAGGACCATGAAGAGGTACCTACCTCTAACTGGGAAACTGAGGGATGCTTCCAGGATTGTGGCCAGAACGCATTTTGTGAATTGAACCTTTTAAAAATGTTAATTTCAAGGGGAACCAAGAGAAGCTACAAACTGGCTTCTGTGCAGGGTCAGCCTATGCCCCTGAGTCTCTGTCCCATCTATAAAGAAATAATAGTTTCAGTGTCACTGGAAAATTAAATGAGATAGCGCCCGTACATTACACAATGCACGAGTGACCCACTGCAAATGGTTAAGGGTGTGCAGCTGTTCCTCTGCTCTCGAAGGGGTTATTTGGTCAGTGGAGGAGGCAGTGGGAGTCTTGCCCTGAGCCCCAGGTTCCCCTTTGGTCCTTCCTTCCATGCCTCCTCTAGACGACCTTTACCCCTTTGTGCTAGAATCCTGTGCAAGGATGGCTGAGCTACCTCAAGAGCTGGGGAGAGGGGGGGTCGATTGCCATGACTCCTCTTTCTCACAGAAGCCCTGTTCTTCCCTGCCTCCTTCAGGGATGCTAAACCACGAACCCTTGAGCCCCTTGGACCAAGAGCCATTTTGGGGTGCTCATTCTGCCTGCTTTCGGCCAGGAAAAACAAGGTGCCTGTTCCAGTTCACTTGGGAATGAGTTTCAGTCCGTTTCAAAAGTCCAGCTTTCAGTGAAGGAATTTAGCTGGCAACGTGGGGGGTAGTCCAATAACACAAACACTGAGAGTGAACGCTGCCGTGGCCCGGCCCTTGCTCAGGTGACCTATGGGATTAACTGGGTGGGAAGGCAGTGTTATTTCCTTACCAAGCCCTCTGGAATGTGGCTCAAGTGAGAGGCTAGTGTGGCCGGAGCTGAGCTGGCAAATATAATTTAGCATGATCATTACGATTTAGAATTGAAAAGACCTCCAGAGAGAGTGCAATCCAAGAGACTCCTTTGTAAACAGGGGACCCTCACTTAGAGCATAATGTAAACGCCGACTGCCGGTTTTTCTCTTCGTAATTAATTCAAGTGCCTGACTTAAGCTTTGATTGCCAGGCATCCACTTCAAAGATGGCTATCTAAAATAAACACACTGCCAGCGACAGGACTAGAGAAAAAGCTGGGCTGCCTCCTCCCCTGACCTTTCCCAGACCTGCCGCTCCTTTGTTTGGGAAATCTCCAATTTAGACAACTGACCTCTTGGTCACTTTCCCCCCCTTTTCTTCCCAAGCTTTAATCCTGGCTCTTAAGTTTTAAATTCACCCATTAAGAGCGAACCTGTGAAATTCTAGGCCCCCACCTTAAGCCCAATAAAAGCAGAACCCCCTCCCCCTGTCATCCCAATTGCAACCTTACTGTGTGACCCCAGGTTTGCTATGTACTTCTCAGGACCTGTGAGTAATAAACCTTGTCTTTCAAACATTCCTAATGGTTGTCGCTGAGGGTGTCTTGCAACCACCACCTGGTCCTGCTACAACATTGGCTCTGAAAGGTGAGTGGCCCTGGACATTCCTATCCCACAAAACAGAGAGGTGCCCTTGGTTCTCCGCAGCGGGCCAGTGTTCTGTTTCTTCTACTGGCGCAGGTTAAATCAAGCTTAAGTGCAGCTACCTGCGCCTCCTTGGAAGGAAAAGTATTCTGTAACGCTGTGTCCCATAAGCAATAAATATTTGTTTGAGGGAATGGATTTGTATTTGCTCCTTCGATTTAAACTCTTGTCTTCAGAAAACCCAGTGAAAATGCAAATATGTTTTCTGGGAGAGGCCACCTGTTAAGCTATTAAATCCATATCACCAGTTTATTGAATTAGTTCTGGTTACCTAACTGGATCCTGAGAAGCCTGGCAGGTCATATTTGGACATAGAAGCTCAGAATAGGACTGCGGGGTGGGGTTGTTTGCGATCCAGGACCTGCCAGGGAGTCCCAGGCTCCGGAAGGAGAATGGCCCAGTTCTACATTTTGCCAACTCTGTGGGCGGAGTTTTGGACAATCAAGAGGAGGAATTAAAAATTGCGTCCCTTCAGGATCCTTCCAAATGCAGGTCTCCAGGGAGGAACTGAAGTTGGCTGGCTTGGGTTGACTGCCCATTGCCAGCTCACCAGCTATTATGCTGAAACAATGAAGGAGAAGTCGGGAACCGTCCCAACCACTGTATCGCAGACGTGTATTCCATATATACTGTTTAAAGTGTCTTAAAATTGTGATAAAATATACACAGACTAAAACTTACTGTTTTTATCACTTTTAAGTGTAGACTTCTTTGGCATTAAGTACATTCTCATGGTTGTGTAACCTTCACCACCATCTAGCTCCAGACCTTTTCATCATCCCAAACAGAAATTCTGTATCCACTAAACAATCACTCACCACCCTCGCCTTTTCCCTTCACCCCCTTGTAACCGACATTCTACCTTCCGTATGTATGAATTCACCTATTCTAGCTACCTCATGTTCGTAGAATCATACAATATTTGTCCTTTAATGCCTGGCTTATTTCACTTAGAAGAATGTCTTCAAGGCTCATCCATGTTGTAGCATGATATCAGAATTTCCTTCTTTTTTCAAGGTTGAGTAATACCCCGTTGTATTATATACCACATATTATTTATCCATTCATCTTTTGGACCACATATTATTTATCCATTCATCTTTTGGTAGACATTTGGGTTCTTTCCACCTTTTGGCTATTGTGAAAAGTGTTATTATGAACATTGGTGTACAGATATCTGTTCCCGCTTTTAATTCTTTTGGGTATATATTCAGAAGTGGAATTGCTGGGTCATGTGGCATTCCTGCTTAGCTTTTTGTGGAGCTGCCATATTGTTTTGGTGTTTTGTTTTTTTTTTTTTTAGAGTGGCGGTACCATTTAAAAGTCCCCTGCATAGGATTCCAATTTCTCCATATTCCCACCAACACTTATTTTCCATATTTTTGGTGACAATTCCTAATGAGTGGCACCCACCTACTTTTTAAGTTGCTTTTTCCTTGGTCATAAGTATCAACAAGAGCAAGAGCCAACATAACCTTTGATTTTAAAAAATAATAACTGTATGACTCCAACAAATAAGCAACACATTATGAAGGTGCAGCACTGACATGGAGCCCAGTGAAGCTGACATATATTTAACAGTGTTCATAGGCATAAAATTGGACACAAATGGTTCCTTTAAAGGGAGAGCTTTGTTAAATTTTATGTGGCCAAAATAAACTGAGTTTTTCTCTTAATTTGTTCCCAGTATCATATCTAACATATGGGGAGTGTATGTGTATATGTGTGTGTGTGTGAGACAGAGATGGTGTGTGATGGTTTTCCTTAATGCTGTCCCTTAGCTCTGCCTCTGGTCCAATCGGATAAGGCACTCTTTCTTCCTAGGAGCCAATTTTTCTTCATTTCTGTTTTCTGCCCTTCCTTTATCTTCTTGTTTTAGGTGCCGGTAGGATGACTACAGATAAGTTCTGCGCCCTGAGGCTGAGGGTCAAGAAAAACATCTAGCAAAGCCATAGAAGCAAGTTTCTATCCTACAGATGTCATTGACCACCACTTCAGGCTGCATGAGCTACTTTCTTATGTGTTGATTTTGTGGAATCCCAATGACAAGGCAAGAAAAATCATCCCTATTTTATAGATGAGGGCACCGTTTCCCAGAGAGGTGAGTGGTTTGCTCAGTCATCTAGCTGCTAAGTAGCAGAGCTAGGACTTAAATCTGGGTCTTCTCCCTGAGCGCTCATCTTCCTTGCTTCACCACTTGTCCCTTCAAAACAGAGGTGGTTGACTCACAGGTGTGTGGACAGCTGCAGCCACCACAGGAGAACTGCCTCAGGCCATACATAGTCATCCTGTTGCAAATATTTACCAGAGTGCCTACTGTGTGCCTTCTCCATGAACATGGGCTTCCATTTTCCTGCACAAGTAACAAATCAACCTTTGAATTGTCTGTGCTTTTGCTGTTTCATAGTTAGCAGACTGACTGTATGAGGATGGTAGTTATGTCTGAGGCCTCTAAGAAAGGCTTTTGACTGACATTGATTACTTAGAAGAATAATGCGAGGAAATCCTCCACAGGGGGTCTTGACTTTTCTCAATGACACAGGCTGTATTGCAGGATCTTAAGGATCTTGACGATGAAGATGATGACAATGATGGAGGAGCTACTATTTATTAAGCTCAAACAAAATTCTCGTTTAGCCATAGTGATTTTTTTCACTAACAATGAAAGTTATTTATTAATTTATGCACATGCTCAAAAATATTTACTTGGTCCTTGATATGCACCAGGTACAAAGATGAAAAATAACCCTTGACTAGCTCACTCTCTGTGACTAACAGTAGAGGCAGGCACGTAAACCTTTAACTAGAGTGCAGTGTAAGAAGTCCTGCAGTAGAGAGTGTGCAAAAGGTCTGTGGCAACAAGGTAAAGTAACAACGACCTCTCCCCACAGAAATCGGCGAAGGGTCTACTGAGCATGGGGCCTTAGAGTTGGGTATTGAAGGATGAGTAGAAGCTTGCAATATGCAGGAATGGAAGACTAGTCGGTGAGGCAAAAAGACTGGCAACTTGACCTGGGACTAGCTTGATAAGCTTCGTGTAGGGCAGGCTCAGGCATTGGACTTTTACCTGTTGGCATTTGGACCTGTTGAAGGAAGGGTTTTAAATGAGGTACACAAGGGACAGGGCACGTGTCTGGTCCTCGTGCTCCAACAAACCTTTCCCAGGTTGCCAGGAGAACTAGTAAGCCCATGCCTCTGAAAACACGCTCATTGTAAGCATTTTATAAACCATAAAATGACTTCCAGATCACTTACAAGATACTTTTGGATTTATTTTTTTAATTTCTGAGGGATCTTCTAAGTTGGGATGCTTTCAACACTCTTCTCAGCCCTCCGTAAGCCTCCCAGCCAAACCGACTGTGCCTTTCTTGCCGGGCTATGCTGAGGGGTCCATGAACTCATTGCCACGTTGTGCTTGGCACGTAAAACTGCAGTGGCTGGGACTTCATTGAGCCAGCTTGCCGTCTCTCGGATGAGGAAACTCAGCTATGAAGAAGCCAAGTGCCTGGCTCAAGGTCTCAGCTACTGAACAGTGGAGCCAATGTTTAAACCCAGTCTGCTTGGCTGCAGAATTCTCTTCTGAACCATGACACTGTTGTCCCCTCCACAAAAGCACCCAAGTGCAGCTCAGTAATTCACAGTCTGCAGCCAGAGTCTTAAAGTTGACCAGAAAACACTGACTAGTGGGGAGAAAGGAGAGGATTATGGAGCGAGATCTTGGGTTTCAATCTGGACTTCAGAAATTTTGAGTCATTGGACCTTTTTGGCAAGTCATTGTACCTCCCCGTGCCTTAATTTTCCTATTTCAAATGTGTGTGAGCATGTACCTGTGGTATCGTTGTGGTCATTAGAAACAGTGTACACAGAGCACGGAGCAGAACCTGGTTCATAGCAGCTGCACAGTAAATGAAGGAGATTAATTAATAGTAATAATAGTTATAATTACAATGAGTTATAATGAGCAGAGACCTTTTCCTAACCTCAGATTGCAGAACATTAGGTGTTTCTGCAATAACAGTTGTTGGGAATGATGGTCAAAGTTTTCTTTTTCACCGGAAATCAGGGCCTGGGAAACTTCCGCTTGTGCACACCAAGCCTGTGCACTCGGTTTTATGCGGAGTGCAAAGTAGAAAAGGTCAGGAGGTAGTGGCCTCTCCCCACACCCACCACTCTACTGCCCTTACACTTGCTGGGAAAGTGCTAGAAATAAATAAAAGAAAGTGTCCTGTGAGCACTTGAGACTGGTCATAATTCTGGCTAATGACAACTGAGAAGGCTTCAGGAGAAGGTGGCCTTAGCCGGTCCCAGAAAGACAGGAAGGACAGGTAGAGAGGCTGGGGAGCAGGGAACATTTTTGGGAGGGGCGAGGTAGCACCAGGCATTGGAGAAGGAGGGCAGAGACCACAAGTGCAAGCCCCGTGCATCATGGCTGGGGACTGTGGCTCCTAGGGATGAGGGAGGCCAGTGGCCCAGAGGAGTCCTGGAAAGGGGTGAAGAGACAAGGGGCTGTGATGAGGTCACAGAACTGTGAGTCACGGAGACCGGTTGTGGTTCCGGAGATAAGTGATGAGCACATCAGTGTGGTGCCAGCTCAGGGGTTTTCAGGACAAACACACAGAGGGGCATTGCGGAGGCCAACCAAACCTGCCCCTAATGCATCCATCCAGGGGACTCTAAACGCTTTAGTATATCCTCTGATGAATAATTTCTCCAACTCTAATCCCATTAGGGACACACGGGGCCATGGCTCGGTGCTCTGTCTGTCAGATGTCGTTGCCATTTAAGTGAGTGATGCAGAGTGGGCTGACCACAGTGCCTGGGTCTGTGGACGAGGCAGGCGGCCAGGAGAGCTGGCCCCAGAGGTTTTATTTCTTTGGTTCTGTAATCAGATTGGAGGCAGAATGTTTTTCTGTTGCTCCTCCTTATAGTCTCTCTGTTTTGATACCATTTCTTCTTCTTGCTAGTCCTCTCTCCCTCGGTCCTGAGACGGTAAACAGCTATGCCTCTCATCCCTCGAGGCCCACCCACCCACCCACCCCCGTGCAGGCCTAGACAGGGGAAACAACCCCACAGCAGCCCAGCCTCAATTCTGCGCCCCCAGGAAGTGGAAATGGGGAGAGAAAATGCGCTTATTAAATTTCCTCAAGGTACAGAGTCAGGAAGCTAAGGTATCCATGACAGAAGCAGGAGTCAAAAGGCACCCCGGCGGTCTGGAAGTCAGGGTCAGAACCCAATGACGACGTTCTGTAGGTAGAAGTGCAAAAGCTGGCATTTAGGTTCAAAACCAACTGTATAGAACCATGGGGAAAAACTCCCTGGGCTTTATTTTATTTTTATTTTTATTAAGCAAATTTTTATTGAAACAAATTGTCTTAAGCCAACTAAATGTTGTTGATCAATTTTCTAAACTGTACAGGCAAACCATTTCCATTTTTTCCATTTGTGTTTTCAATCTACCAAAAGTATTTTCATTGGTATTGTTTGGCTTCATTTTATTTTTCGATTTAATCTTTCTTGTATTTTTTCTCTTACCATTTAGTCCCCTTATACCCCTCTCCCCCCAGCAATGACTGCACTGTTGTCCATGTCCATGAGCCCTTTTTCCTTTTTGCTCAATCCCTCCACTCCCTCACCTTCCCTCCACCAGAGCTGTCATCCTGCTCCCCATCTATGTCTGTCCCCGTTTTCCTTGTTAGTTCAGTTTATTCATTAGATTCCACATGTGAGTGAGATCATACGGTGTCTGTCTTTCCCTGACGGGCTCGTTTCACGGAGCATAATGTTCTCCAGGTCCATGCATCCTCTAGGCTTTATTTTGTATGAAAGACTTAACATGGACTAATTGTGTGGTAGTGTCTTAAAACACTCAACGCAGTCTGAGTTTACAATATAAAAGGAAAGAAACTCATATTCACTATAAAAAATTAGAAAATTACTATAAGAGAGAGGGGGGAGTGGGGAGAGAGAGAGAGGGCTGGCTTGGTGGGGGATTACACTGAATCCCATCTCCTGCAACTGTCTGTTAACCCTAACCCACTGGGTTACAAGCTAGTATTTTCCCTAGGTAAATCTAGTGTATATGATATAATCCAATTTTTAAAAGAACATATTTTGAAAACTGGCTTTAAAAAATAACAATTCTAAACAACTTTCAAAGTCATTAAATATTTTTCTGCAACGCAAACATTTTCAAATTGTTTCAAAATTATTCTATTTTAGGGATTTACTATAATTTATGTACTAAGTGTTATTTTGTACATAAATTAATTTTTCTCTAATTAAGTGACTGCTGCATGAACCACCTTGGAAATAAATTATTGTGCACACTCTTGAGTATTTCCTTCACATAAAGTCCTCAAAGTGGGAGTTTTATGAGTTAAAGGGTTTGATTTTGTTTGTTTTTGGTGTTATGGGTGCACCACCATTATGTGCTATAGTCCAATACTTCTCATGTGTTTATCCCTAGTATGGGGTAGTATGATTTTAAATTATCTTGTCAGGTTGATAAGTGAAATGTGGCATCTACTTTTAATTTTCATGTTTCAGATTATTAGTGAAGTTAAATATTTTTCTTTCATATTTGGTCCTTTTAATCTCTTCTGGATTGCCTATTTGTGTCTTTTGCTTATTTTTTTCTGATGGTATTATCTTTTCATTATTGACTATAAAATATTTTAACGTTAAGACTATTCACCCTTTGCTTTCTCATTGGTAAATATTTCCCTTCTGTTTTGCTTCTTGATTTAGTGTATGCATATTTAAGATTTTTATATTGCCAAATCCATCAAAATTTTATTTAAATTTTAATCTATCAAAATTTTATTTAATGTTCTTTTGGTGTCATAGCTAGAAAAATTTCTCTTGACCTCAGATTATATGTCCACCTTTATTTTTTCCCAGTACCTTTTAGGTTTTGTTTTTACATTTAAATCCCCATGGTTTCATTACAATGCACTTTAAACTGATATACAAGTGAAAAGAAGTAAGTTATGGGAAGGAAGATTTTGATTCAATATGTGAATGAAATTTCTAATGATTTAGAGAGGAGATTGACAATGGAGGAAATAAGCTAATCTCTCTGCTTGACCTTCTACCAGGGTTTAAGGATCGCTTGGCATTCTGTAAGGGCTCAATTAACATTTGCTCGATGAATGATGGAGTAAGAGGCCTCCATGCTACTTTTCAACATTGCTTTCTGACTTTCTGGCTTGGGTTTTCAGCTCCTTCCATCTCCACAGATCATTCCAGAAATGGAGACCGTGGCTCTCAGGGGTGAAGCAAGCAACGGGGCAGGATGGCGTGGCGAGAAGTGATACCAGGGGATTTATTTCTCAGTTCTCAACTTCCACATGGTGAGTAGATGTTTGCAGGGATCATTGCTGTCTGCTGGGCACTGGGCTGGTGGGGGTGGGGGGTGGGGTGGGGTGCACCGAGGGAATAAGTAGGTGAGCCGGTTGTTAGCCAAAGGGATCTACAAGCAGGCTGGGAGGTAAAGCAGGTATCTCTGAAGACTGAAGGAACGGCACGTGGGACATTGATGGGGGAGGGGTGCATACGAATGCTGGGCTGCTGGTGGTGCAGGTACTGCTGTAAGACCTTAAAATCAGGCAAGATGAACTTTATGAGCTGAGTCCCAGAGCTTTGTTCTAAGTGGTTCCCTCCTGCAGGATTTTTCTATGAGGATCTCCATTCAGGTAAACTAAAGAAATTACCCCAAGGGTTAAGAGTTTCTTCTCTACTTTTTCAAAAAACTCAGTGACTCAGGGAAGAAGAAAATATACACATTCATTAATATTATAAGTGAAGGGGACATGAGTACATGTGTCTATACACATACCAATGTATAAAATTCGCACGTGTGTGTGTACATGTACATACATGATTGATGTTTTATTTTATTTCTGGTTTTTTTTCTTTTTTTTGCTGGATAAGTATCACTGTACTTTCTAGATTATACCAGTCCAGAGTAAAAGTAGGATCTTGATGATGGAGACAAAGAAGAATTTCTCCGTCAACATGCAGGAGGCAGAGGACGATGACTACATTAGGGTGCTGACTCTGGTAGCAACTGCTCTGCCCAGGGTTCCAGCAATTTTAACTTCAATGACTCTTATGTTACCTTGCATTGCTAAGGTTCACATGAGTCTTTGGACACTGGGCTGTGAGATGGTTAGCGCTGGCTGTATGCAAAGCTCCTTCCCCATCCTGGCTTACTGTGTTTGGAGAGGAGTTGGGCAACTCCCCATCACTTCTTTCCTAGACTACTTGTGTCTTCAAGCAAAGCTCTCTCTTCCAGGTGTGCCTGCAGTCTAGGATGACCATAGTCTATGGGACATGCTTACCCATCAAGGACTGATGTGGTGGATCCCCCGCTGGGTTCCAGAGCCAGCTGCTTTGGTTTGTACCGTTTATCAGCTGGGTAATCCTGGTCACGTGGCTTTGTCCCTTTGGGCCTCAGTACTCATCGGTAAAGTGGAAACGGTAAGAGTGCCTACCTCACGGCATTGCCATTGAGATTTTTCTCAGTTAACATGAGTACAAATGAAATGATTAAGAGAGTGCCAGGTGGATAGTAACCACATAGTAAAAAAAAGTTAACAATTATTATTATAACTTTAAGTTCATTCTCATTTCTTAGATCTTGCTTGATTGGAAGTTCTCATCAACATAGACTCTTCACGGACTGCGAAGGACTGAAAGAAGAAGATGGAGGAAAGCCCTTCAAATGGTGTTTATCATGAGAGCTACCCAGGTTTTCAGCTCCTTTTGAGGCCCAGTGGCCTGTCTAGACCAACTTTCCATGTTTATAAGTAGGAAATAAGGGAGAGGTAAAGAATTCGAAGAGGGGGAGAGAGAAGAAAGATTCATGGGGTGGGTAATAGTGTTGGGAGTACACATTTTAAGGCCTATCAAACCTGTCCTTGTCATTTCTACCGTGACCTTAAGTAAATCGCTTAATAATTTTGAACTCAAGATCTGTGCAGTAGGTTTACTAATTACCTATCTCAGGGGATGGACATGAAGATTAAAGAAGAGAACTCCCATGGTAGCTACTCAATAAATGTTCATTTCTTATCTTCCTTCTGCCCTTACCCCAGCAAGGTGAAACCAAACCAATGTCACAAGTTGCCTGCCCATGACATAGACCTTGGGAGAATTCAGAAGCCATTGAATGGTCATTTTTAAAGAGTTTATCCAGCAACATCCATTCTGTAATTTTTTTCTCATCATATATATATATATTTTTTTTTTCCTTTTTCTTTTAGAGGATAGAACTTGTCCACAACAGATATAAGTGAAACCTGTAAATTGTAGCTGGATCCAAAGATGGCAAGATCAATCCCTTGCCGACTGACTTCTCTTGACTGCTGGGGCTGTGAAATGATGTTGGCAACTGACACGCTTTGTCACTTTCCATCTCTTCCCCCTCCCTCTTCTCCACCTTCACTGGTATTTTTGGAAGAATGGTGGCGTACCTCAACCTTTAAAAAAAGTAATTATTAAATCTTTTTTGTCGACATGTAGTGGGGTTGTGTGTCAGGCATAGCTCTTGGCGACATCTAACCTTGGATTTTTGAAACATGGTGAAGTAAGTTTTCCCTTGGCCCTTTTGTTTTCTTTGAGAAAAAGTTCAGCCTCTGCAGCAGCCTGTTGGTTACTTTTCAGTGCTTGCTCTGACTTAACCAGTAACAAACCAATTTTCCCATTTGAATAGCTTTGCCAAGATCCACTAAGCCACAGAGAACTGAGTGGTGGCTGTAGTGAGCTTTGCCACTTACGAAAATTCGCTCTCAGTTTATTAACACCTCATATCTGGAGCCTAAAATGTGGGGCTTCAGCAGGAGGAGTTGAAGGCAGGTTGGACTGCTGGATGAATGTGCTGGAGCTCAAGTTGGCTACTGTGGAGAAGTAACAACTGTCAAGTATTGAATAAGTGCTCATCCTGTGTGAGCACCTGGAGAAGGACTTTAGATGCATTATTTCAGTGGAGGCCCCCAAAATGACAGCCAGTATTTACTGAGAGGTTACCATGCAGCAGGCTGTGCCCCATGATTTGAAGACATTCTCATTTGATTGTCATATCATCGTATAAGGTGCAGTTACCTAGTGAGGATGCAAGTGACAGTAACCCGACTCAGCTCTCTTTGATGTCCAAGCCAGTTTTATAGAATAATGACACAAAAGAGAGTCCTTGAGGTAACTCTTGATAACTTCGGGCCCGGCTGGATCCAGGTGCTCAAATCATGGGAGTGAACTCTCTCTTTCTCCTCATACTGCTTTGCCTTTCTTTATATTGACTATGTTCTCAGCAGAAGCTCCCTATGAGGTGGCCAAGATGCCCACTAGTAGCTCTGGCATATATCCTACCAGCCTAGAGAGCAAAGTCCAAAGAAAGAGCTTTTGCCCAGTGGGTCCAGCATTTATGCTCAGTGGACTGTCTTAGGTCACATGCTTATACCGGAACCAAGGAGGTAGACTAGATTGATTGGCATGAGCTGGGTTGTGTGTGTTCCCCAGGTGCTTAGGGGGCAAGGGGTAAGGTCTGCCCCATCCACAGCACATGGGCTGGGAGTGGGAGGGATGGCACTCCCTAAGAAAATCAGGACACTTTAATCCAAAGAAGATAAAACATCAGGCACCTTCCCCAGTTCTATCACTGGGTTCATTTCATAGATGAAGAGACTGAAGGTCAGAGACTTTATGTAATCTTCTCCAAGATCTCACCCCTGGGAAGTGCCAGAACCCTCACCCTATCTTCTTTCCATTATTTGGCCTATTTTGGGCCTGTCCTAAGATAGTGCAGTCCCTGTCTCAGGTGCATCTACTGTGCCTTTATGGTGGCTTGGATTCCTACAGGTTACTTGTGAACCTCTGATGCTAGACGCCAAACAAGAAGTAATCTGGTAACACAGGTGGGGGACTAGAAAAGAGGTCTGCTGTGTGCGGTGAATCTGACTACTGCACGTGGTGATGGGGGCCCAGAGGACCAGGGCACAGTGGCCCATGGCCTGTGGAGTGAGTTCCTTAGGCAGAAGGGAGACAGCCAAGATCTATTCTCTGGGCACTGCTTCCTGGGACCTGGGACCCTTCCTTCCCCTTTGGTACAGGGAACCTAGAAGTCACACCCAGGAGTTTGGGGGTGATGCCTCCTCCTGCTATTGGGGAAGGGACAGCATTACTGTGGCTTGTGCTGCTTCCATTACTGAAGGAGGGGCACCCTTATATGTCACCAGGGAACCTTCTTCTGGGTCCTATTCTGGGAGCTCATAGGAAAGAGGAGGTCAATGGGTTGATCACATGGTTCTTGTGGCTGGGGTTGGCAACTCCCTGCAAATAAACCAAGACCAGTTGTTCCAGGTATTGAGTAATTACCGTGAAGGATTAATACTCCTAGGCTATTCTTCTACACCCCTGCAGTGTTTTCCTGGCAAGTTCTGGATGGAAACCTCAGGTTACTCCAGAGAGGATTTCAGATGGGACGTACATGGACGTAACATTAAATAACATGGGGCACATAGTGCTCTGAACCATTCCCTCTGACCAACCTCTCCCTAACACTGTGTCCTTGACGTAGACTCATGGTGGCACCAAATCGGCTCTCTCTTGTTCTCCTTCTGCAGTAATCAGGACGGGCCTCATGCGTGGGGTCTTTGGCTGACAAGAATATCCAGCTGGAATTTCATGGCATAGCTTTTGTTTTTGTTGTATTTATCTTTACGGTTCCTTCCATCATGGCAGGTGGTACTAGTTTTCCACTTATGGTAGGGATATAAAGTTGGTGTACCAAATAAATTTATTTTAGTAAAAGAAGGTGAGTGGGTTGAAAGAAAACGTTCTAAATTATATGCATCTTATATGTATCAGTCAGGGTTTAACCAAGTAAAGAGAGGCAGTAGGATATATGTATTAAGACGTTTATTGGAAGGAACTGGCTCACATGGTTGCGTGGTCTGGCTAGGTGAGCTTGACGTCCACAGGATAGGTGGTCAGGGTGGTCAGGGTGGTCAGGCCGGAAGTCTCAGGCAGGGGCTGAAGCAGCTGTCCACAGGTGGAAGGAATTTCTTCTGCTTCTGGGAAACCTCACTTCTGATCTTAAGGTCTTTCATGTGATTTAATCAGGCCCCCCCACCCCCAGGTTATCTAGAATAATCCCTGTATGTAAAGCCCACTGCTTAGGGACTGTAATCACACATACAGAATGCTTTTACGGCAGCACCGACGTTAGCGTTCGATCACATAGCTGGGGACTGTGAATAACACGGGTGATGCAGCCCGGCCGAGGCTGCGAAGGAGGCTGGCAGATGGTGGGCAGTTGGCAAACTGGAGCCAAGCAGGTGGGGCACATAGCCAGCATGCTAGGCCCTGAGCAAAGACACCAGGGGCGTGAGGTCTGAGAGCACGGCTTCCTTTGCCTGGTGATAGGTGTTTTAGCAATCAGGGGGTTGGCAGTTGGGGGCAGGAGACGGGCTGAGCAGAGCAGAACGCGGCAGCCTTTCGTTTCTGCCGTCTCCTCTGAGGCCCCTTTTCAAAGGGACCAGCTTCTCTTTGCCTCTGTCGCCTTAATTTCATCTGTTCAACTTAATAGAGGTAAGTTTGTTCTTAGAAAGGATCTGTAAAATGGTTCGGACTCCAGTGATTTAACGCCATGGTGATTGCAATACTCACAAAGCCTCCTCCTAACCTCCCCCTGCCACCAAGGACACCCCTTTACCAATGGTGCTACTGTCAGATTTATTGATGGACTTCAATCTTTGAAGCTCCTAGGTTGCCTCTTCCAATGATAATGCTAATCAAATTGGAAATGTAATTACATGATTATTAATCAAATGTATTTTCTCCAGATTGAAGAAGGAACTGGGAGAGCCCATGGAGCATTTTTTCCCATTGAGACAATTAGAAAAGGATGTGAGAAACCAAGAACTGATATGTATAACCCATAAACATGAACTAAGAGGTGTGGGGATGATGGGATGGGGCACAGGGTGGAGAGGACAAAGGGGAGAAAAAAATGCGACAACAATAATAGCATAATCAATAAAACATACCAAAAAAAAAAGAAAAAGGAAAAATGAAGATGGTAGAGTTATTCAATGGGGAAAAAAAAAAAGAAAAAGATGTGGAACTTGTGCTTAGATGAGAAGACTGACTTTGTGAAAATCTCCTGGGGATGCGAGGGGAGGAAAGGGGAGTTGGTTTCACTTTTTAAAGACCAGAAGTTCGTGTTTCCCTTTGGAGGCCTTAATTAATTTTCTGGATGGTGAGCTGTGCCTTCACAGAACACAGAGGGCTGATCGCATTCCAATGCTTGACCCTTGGAGCAGCAAGGGTGAGTGACCGTCTCTGCGGGCTGACATCCTGAGATTGACATGCCGACGGGGGGAGCGTGGCCTGGAAATCTCTCCGCCATCGCTGCCAATGTACAGTGTTTGTGGGTAATTGCTCTGGGCTAGCCCTCCACCTGGAGCCCCAGAAGCAGGACTTCCTGCCGGTCGCCTAGTTGAAGGGCTGGATCGCTTTCTGATGCTGGCCAGAGTGAGATGGGTGGGTTTGGGTGCCTGTTTCATCTTCAGTGGTACCTGGGAGGCAAATCCTATTCTGGGAACCCCTAGGGGAAAATTGCCTGACTGAAGTCTGTGGAGATGAGAAAATAGGTATATTTCAATTGTCTGATATGTGTGTGTGTGTATGTGCATGTGGTCTAAAATCTTCAAGTTTGCAGATGACATCAAGCCAGGTAAATAGGTCTCATTTTAAGGGGCAGCCTCACCTTGGTGGCAGGGGCTGCCTAAGGGAAAGGAGGGTGCCAGGTCCTACCTAAGCCAAAAGGGGAAAGAGTGGTAAGACTGTTGCTGACCTCTGTCATGGGCGGTGGGTGTGGGAGTGAGCTTGGTGTGGGGATGAAATGCCAACTCTTATGGTTAAACTGTAGAATGTCAAGGTTCATATTTAGATTAAGGTAGAATTTCTCTGCTCTGTCTCCTCATTTAGATTGCAAACAACTTGGGGGCAGCATTCAGGATGTGTTTATTTATAGCACAGGTAACTGGGTTCTTTAGGACAGCCTCTTTTTTGCCCTGTGCCTGCATTACACAGAGTAGCTTTGTCATGGCCATTCACCTTTAGCAGCCCCTCCCTACCCTGTCAAGGGCATCCAACAGCCTTGGTGAGTCGATTTTACCGAATGTCTTGTAGGAAGACAGGAGAAGGAGTCCATTGCTCGCCTTGGAGCAGCCCCTTCATCCGAACCTCCTCTGGGTTATTTAGGAGTTGTCTTTGGCCATTTGAGGTGCTACCTTGTCTTTCGTGGCTTAACCCTGTTAATGTAAGAAACATCCAACACTGTAGAGAATTTTTATGAGTTTATTTGAGCCAAACTGAAAACATATGCTGGGGATCAAGATCTCGGATGCTCCAGAGAATGACAGTTTTATGGTTTCCTTTATAAATTTGGAATTTAGAGGGAACGTAAGGAAGATTACATGAAAGTGGGAGAAAGCAAGGTGGGGGGTATTGGATGACATGAGAGTTAACAAGATCATGTGCTTTCTTGAGGGTGAATACTGCTTCTGAGGGGTCTGAAGGGGGGCATTTCAAAGGTCTGTTAATGGAGATGCCCTAAAGAAATGGACAGGGCTTCTTAAGGCAAAGACAAACCTTTCTCTAAAGAAGTTATATGCCTGGGGTGTGACTACCCACCATGACCTCTCAGATTAGGAATTTATGATCAGTTCACCCTGTGACGTTACTTTAGGTCACTAGATTTGTCGTGTTTATTATGGAGCTCCTTTTTGTTCACAATCCCAAAGGAGTTCATTTTTCCTCATGTAACAAGAATTCTGGAGGTGGGCTTCCCACAGGCAGCAGCTCCGCTGGGCTGTCAGTCTTCCAGGCTTCATCTGTCTTTGTGCTCCAGCATCTCTAGCACGTGGTTTTCACGCTCAGGCTTATCATCTCATGGTAGCATGATGACTGCTTCCCCTGTTCTTGGTGTCTCAGGTTCACCTTCCAGGAAGGAAGGAGGAGAAGAGGGGAGATGCCAGTTGACCTAACCTCTTTTAATTGAGGACATGCAACAGGTTTCTGCTTCCTTGCTTCCATCTCACTGGTCAGAATTGGTTCATGTGGCTACTTCTAGCTGCAAGGGAGTCTAGGGTGCTTTTGTGCTTAGCAGGAAGGGCAGAGTAGATATTGGGTAGGAAACCAGCAGTGATAGGCACGGCTTCTAGCCCCTTTCTTATCTTGTCTCTGTGGCTTGAAGACATTCCCTATACTTGTAGCCATATTGGGCCCAGCTTCCAGATTCCTGGGCATCTTCTCCTCCTTCCCTCAGAACTCTCCCCGTCCTGGCAGTCAGGAGATGCCCTGCTCTGTTCTCTTTGCCTGGGATGCATAGCTGCCCACCTTTGGATCCCCTGTGATATTCATACCAACATCACACTTCCCCTGGGCTCCACCCAACCCATGACCAAGGCCATGGGGACACTTAAGCTGGCCACTTCCATTCAGTGTGGGACTCCTCGAACACACAACCTTTGCTCAGAGCCTCTCCATCCACCCGGCAAGACTTCCAGAGTTGCCCTGGAGTCTGAGGCCCTGCCTACCCAACCTTCCTTTTCCCCCTTTCTTCTCTCCTGGATGTTTGATCTGCATTGTGGAATTAAATCTCTCCCCTCCCATTCCTCTTCCCATCCCTGTATGCTATACAGGCATTTCCCTCCAACAAATGTCTTGCGTATCTAATCTGTCCTGGCATCGACCTCTTGATGGACTGACACTGGCCTGCCTTCCCTCCCATAAGCTCAGGTCCTTTCCCGTAGCTAGAGAAATCCCACTCTCCATGATCTCCAGTTTGCAGTGAGAGGGGCATAGTTTTCCTTGTAATCTCCTCATTACCTCTTGGCTTCTAAAGAGGGTGGAACCCAAGAGAGATTCTTTGTCTTTAGGGAATGTCTTCCTTGACAGAAAATAAATCTATTGCATTTACTGAGAGTTTGTGACGTACCAGGCCCTGTTCTGGGTGTCGGGAGAGGCCAAGGTTTATCAGGCTAGGTGCCTGCCCTGCTGGAGCCCATGGGCTAGTAGATTTGGGAAAGAGCCTTCATTGCCCAGTGGTGGCTGGTGTGTTCTTCTCACCCACAGTGCAGCATTTCTAGCCTTTGAGCCTCTCTGCCCCTTACGTGGTGAATTATGGGAGAAGCAAAGTGGCTGTTGCCCCTGTATTCAGCACATCAGAAGTCCAGGTAAATGAAAAAGGAAACAACAAAACAAAGCAAACACGCAAACAAAATTTTAATAAAAGAAAAAACTAAACAAAAAAATAAGCAGCAGCAGCAACAACAACAACAACAACAACAAAACACAAACCACAAGAAAAAAGAATTAAAAAAAAAGTCCAGGTAACCCGGGCCTGGTGTAACCATGGCAACACTAATGGGGCGCAATGACCCAGCAGAAATCCAGGCTCGAGTTCTTGTGAAATGTGAGGGAGCTCTGTCTGCTCTGGACGTTTGGAGGGAAAGGCGCCTTGCTCCGCACGGGTTTCCCTAATGACACAGAGCAGGAGCGGGGACGCGCCGCTCAGAGTGAAGAACAGAAAGCCCTGATGTCAGCACAGGACGACGGTTTCCCATGGCCTGTGAACTGGGCTGACACGTTAATCTGGTCATTTATATCCATGCTCTGGGTCTGCCTTGGGCTTACTAAATAAAGCCAGATGGGCAGCTCCCGCTATGGAAGGAACATGGGATATCTTGCGCACACACACGTGGGTCTGTATGCGTGCCATCAGACGTGTGGATGAGACAGAGCTGCCTTGTATACATTCCTTACATCAGTCTGTTCTCTCCTTCCACCTTGCACGTGGGCTTGCCTTCATGACAATGCATGCTGGTGCCATTGCTGCATTTTCTGCTCCCTGCGCTAAAAACTGCCTTCTTGACAGCCTCTAGGTTTTGACCCAAGTGTCAAATGTCATGTCAGAGTGGTCTCCCTGACTATTGTGCCAAGCACCCACCCCCCAGTGACTCTCTCTTACATCACCCTGCTTGTCTTCCTCGTAGCCCTTAACCTTCCTCCATCTCACGTGCTCATTTGTGTGCTTGTTTGTTCTTGTTCTCCTCTCTATTTGCACATAGCTTCTGTGGTTGTCATGTTTTATCTCTTTATCATTTAGCCAAGGGCTTGGCACAAGGTAGGTGCTCACTAAATACCTACTGAATGACCAACAGAATGCTTTTCCTAGGCCCTTCGTGTGCCCAGGTGGCAACAGTATGGAAGATCCATAACCAGGGCAGTACAGGGGGGACCTCAATCTCGGGGACGTCTTCTTCTTCCCAGAGCTGCCCCTACCCCAGCTGCCATGACAGTTAGATGAAGTTTGGCTATAGGCAGGCCATCGGGTCTCATCTGTTGGGAAGCAGTGCTTCTACTCTGGGTACCAGGGGATCAGCGACTGGAGGGCAGTGCAGGAGGGCAATAGAACTGGCTTTACTACATGTTTGTGTGTGCATATTTGCATATCTTTATCCTATCGCTTTATTAAAAAGCCCTCTGGACTATGTAGAGCAAGCTGGGAGGACTCAGGTAGAAGCAGACGGATGTCTCTCTTCAACTCATAAGCTGATTACATCCTGCTGTGTCTCAAAAATAAAATGAAACATAAATTAAAAACTCCTCAATCCTTGCCTCTTTCAAATTTCATTTTAGAAGACACGAATGAGTCCTGCTCCTTTGGTACAAACTGTGCCACTGAAAGACTTGCGTCCCCTGTCACTCCTGAGGGCTGATCTTCCTCAGTCCTACTCCTGATGTTGAGTGTTTGAATGGTGTAAGGCTGGAGATAATTTATACATGGAATTGACACCCCTCTGTCTAGCATGATGCTGGGGATACAATACTGTGGACCAAGGTCTGGATTAAGTGCCCTATGGAGGAAGTTTTGGGGAGAAGCTGATGGGATTGCCTTACATTTCTTTGACCTGCGACTGCAGCTGTAGACTGATAATTGTACATCGGATTGTTATGCAGTTCTGGTAACATAGAATGTTTTTGAACTTGACCATTGCCTTCTCCCTGATTAGAGAGGCCAGCAAGCAGCTAGTCTTCCTGGAGAACTGGGAAGGGGCTGGCAGCTGCTCCTGTACCACCTGAGTCAATCTGCTCTCTGCCCGTCACCCCGACCCCAGCTGCATCCGTTGTTGAAGCTGGATGGTAATGGCGTGGTTCCTTGCTTAGGACTGCTGTCTCCTTCAGGTTGAGCTCTCCATCTCTTGAGGGCCCCGAAGACTTTCACTCTGTCCCACACCCACTTTGCTTTTGGTCCTGAAGCCAAGAGGCATGATTACTCCTTGCTGAGGCTGACGTGATGTACTCCCCATCTTTGTCCCATGTCACATTGTTTCCTAGGTGCTGTGGAGCTACTGAGTGGTTTTCTTTTTCTGGCCTTACTTGTCCCTTCAGCCACTGTTGCCACTTTCCTGCTATTCTGGTAGCAAAGACTTCTGATGTCAAACCTAGCCCCCCAAACCCCGATAAGTGGCTGCCAGAGGCTGAACTGTCACCCGATGTCAGGGAATAGTTTACTCAAAGTGATATTTTGCTTGCTCCCTAATGACTCTTCAGATTCTTCCAGCAAACATTTTTGGAATCACTTAATTCTCAGAGCTCATCAGAATTCTCCTGGTGCAAGCTGGGCTGTGTTCTTGATCATATTAAGTCACTTAAAAAGCACTTCAGGGATTTGATTTCCTGGCCACCACCAACTCCCTCTCACTGCCAGGGTGGGCGGGGTCTCTTTCGGCTCTCTGGTTTTAAGGGTGAGATTCATTTTCTTTGCAATGCGTTTGAATCTCAATGGTGGTGAAATTTTGGTGGTTGGATGTGTACTGGGAAAACGTGAGAGACTCACGGACTTGAGAGATGTAAAGGTGAGACCAAGAGGGTCAGAAAGCCTTGGCTGCAAGGTTGAAATTTATAAATTCCATCTTCACAGGGATCCCGAGGACCATAATTCTTAACATTCTGATGTTTCCAGTCAATAAAGAGGAACGGAGTGGATCAAGGGTGCATTCGCAGATATTTGGCATTGGGGCGAAGTAGAGAGAATCCCTGTGCAAGATCTTGGAGGCTGTGGGCATTGTCCAGTCCAGCATCAAGAAATGCTGTAGTTTTTTTGGGGGAGCAGGGAACAACAAATACTACCTTAAACATGTTCAATGTACCAACAAATATTCTGATGTCTGATAAATACAAGTAATAGTAATTATTATTTAGCATTCATTAAGCTCCTGCTATGTTTCTTGAAGTAGTTTTCATATTTATCTCCCATTGTTACAAAACCATTCAGGCTGGAGGGATTATCTTTATGTCACAGAAAAGACACCCTCCCCGAACATGTCCAAGGGGATCTCTTGAGCCACCCATTCTTCCCCAGCCGTGCCCATCTGAGCAGATGGCACTGCCCTCCACTGTGCAGATGCTGCAAGCCTGGCTTTCACCCCAGATGCCTTCTCCCCCGACCGGCCCTGGCCTTCAGCCCATGAGCTTGTGTTATTCCTACCACGCACTTTGAACTTGCGCATCTCTTTGTTTCCACTTTTACCAGCCAAGTCCAAATGCCAATGGTCTTCTGATGTCTTCTCTTGCCCCTCCCACTGCCTTCTCTGTACAGCATCACAAACCGCGAACCTGGCTTTACAAACCGCAAATCATTCAGGGCACTCGACCACTTCAGCAACTCCCGATTCCCTCCCCCATCTGGCCTGGTCTCCTTCTCAACCCCTGGGTCCCTGCCACGCAGGCATCATTTTTCAGTCTGGTGAACACGTCCCCATATCAGAGTCTTCCCACATCCTTGTCCCTGCCTCCTGCATGCTGCCGCCCCTCCCTTCTCCTGCGTTGGCTCCTCTTCTCCTTTAGTTCTTGTCGGGGGCTTTGTCAAGCTCCCTCATTATTCTCCATCATTGGATTCCGTTTAGTGTCCTCCTAGATTCAGGGTGGGCTTGTAAATCCGCATTTCAGCAAGCTCCCAGCCCTGTGGTTCCAGTGCGGGGATCCATAGCCTGCACAGTGGTGGAAAACGTAGTTTCCTTTCCTGTTGCTACAGCTCAAGACAAGTCCCTGGGAAGTGCCTGTGGACAGGGGTCCTCTTTGGGAGGAGCCTGTAGAAATGCCACATGAGACATGAGACTTTCTATGCCCTTGATCAGCAGCCCCCAGCTTTTTGGCACCAGGGACCAGTTTCTTGGAAGACCAGGGTAGGGGGGTGAAGGACAGGAGGCGGAACTCAGGTGAGCTTCTCTGTTCGCCCTCTGTGGATGGGGGTGGAGGGCAGACAGGCAGGGAGGTGGGGCAGAGCTCAGGTGAGCTTCCCCTGGAGGTGGTGACTCCTGCCCTTGACAGTATGCTGCAGGGTTTTTTTCTGAAAACCCAAAAATCGGGTTACTGAGCTTGATCTTCCAGTTTTGTACCAGATGTCTTTTAGAAGCTTCCAAAACCCCTCAGGGTTTGATCATCAACAGGAAAAAAGAACCACCCCTCTGGATATGTAAAGGCAGTCGCTAAACTATTTGGAGTAGCAGCTTTGTATTAGGGGTAAATTTAATCTGCCAGGTAGGGGCTGTGGTGGGGGTGCAGTTTGTGAAGTGGATGTATTGTCATGTAGTTTCATCGCCCTGCGCCCCGCAGACATGGGACTCGGGTGAGGGGTGCTCGTGCTGAGCCCCACTGTACAGACTTTCCAGTTTGGTGGCTGGGTTTGGGCATTTCTCATTTCCAGTTGACAGATTTGATGTTGTCCCAGAGCAACGGATTTAAGAACTACATTGCTTCTGCCAAAGATTTTGAAAATCCTTAATATCCCCAAGGGACGTGTGCAATTTTTGGAAGGAGAAAAAAATATATGAAGAAGATTGTCACACAAAAAGCGAAATAAACGCTAAGGATGACTTGTTCTTTGCTCATTGCAATTATTGGGAATCCGGGAAAATGGGGGTTTGCCATAGTGAGTTGAGTTTTCTGTACACAGTCCCCATTTATAGTGGATGCCTTTTCTTCCAATGGTTTCATTTTAAACAAGTTTTTTGTGTATCCAGCCAGATATCAACAAGCAGCATGTGCCAAAGCTGCGGGCAAGGAAGGGTACGGTGCATCTCAGCAGCCCAAAGAAGGCCAGTGGGGGTAGAATGGTGAGAGAGGCAACTGGGGAGATTTGCAGGGGTCAGACCTGTGCAGCCCTCTGTGGGCCAAAGCCAAATCCGTGTATGTGATTCTAAGAGCATTCGGAAGCCACTGGAGTGTTTGTGCAATGGTTCGTGTTCTTAAAAGCCCACTCTGAGGCTAAAGCCAGTCGAAAGGAGACAAGAGTGAGGAGCAGGAAGACCAGCCAGGGGTCTCGGAAATAGCCGTGTCATAAGATCATGGTAGTTTGAAAAGGGTGATAGTGGTAAAGTTGGAAAGTAATAAATACACTGGAGAAATATCCAGGAGCTAAAATTGTTGATGACGCAGGGAGAAGGAGGTATCAGGATGACTCCAGCATTTCCCCTTCGAACAGAGAGAAGCACCATTTTCTGAGATCGGGAAGCTGGAGGGGGTGGGGATGGACAAGGTGGCTGGTCTGGTTTGTACTTGGGAAGTTGACATTGCCTGTGCATCACCCAACTGGAGTTGTCAAGAAGGCAGGCGACAAGCAGGACTGCGACTCAGAACACAGATCTGTCCCGGAGAGACACATTTTTGAAATTTCACCATTTGCTAGCACAGATTTTTCTCGACTCCAAGTGTCCCTTGCTTAAAGACTGTTACCACTCCAACTGTTATGCAGGGTTCACAAAGAGCCAAACACTAGTTCCACCAACTCGGACTTCGAATTACGGGTGTGTGAAGCCCTCCAGAGTGGAGGTCTTTTAGCATTGTTCCCTTCCCACTCCTCATGCGGTCAGGCAGTGTGCTAGTGAGGGTCCTACAAGGGAACAGAGCCAATAGGATGCAGACAGCCATAGAAACACACAGTAGTCCTCCCATCCAGAGGGGCCATGTTCTAAGACCCTAAGTAATGCCTGAAGCCTCAGAAAGCAAAACTGTAGATAAGGGGGTGCTTCTGTAGATCTAGGTACAGAAACACATGGGGAGATTCATTTCGGGAATTGGCTCATGTGGTTACGAAGGCCAAGAAGTCCCAACGCCTGCCACCTGCAAGGTGGAGATGCGGGGAAGGTGGTGTAATTCAATCCAAGTCCGAAGGCCTGAGAATCAGGGGGCCAAGGTGCATATCCTGGTTCAGCCTGAAAGCTCAGAAACAGAAGTACAGGTATCTGAGGGTGGGAGAAGATGGATGTCTAGTTCAAGGAGAGAGAGAGAGAGAGACAGACAGACAGACAGAGAAATGAATTTGCTTTTCCTCTGGCTTTTTCGGTGCCCAGTCACATTGGGGAGAGCAAACTTCTTTACTGGGACTACTGATTCAAATGCTAATCTCTTCTGGACACGCCCTCACAGACATACCCAGAAATAAAGTTTTACCAGATACCATCTGGGCATCTCTTAGCACAGTCAAGCTAACACATAAAATTAACCATCATGATCAGATGCTAGTGTCCACAGAGCTGGGGCAGCGGGCGGTGGTCACAAGGCACTGTGATACCAGGGCTTGTCATCAGCTAGGGAAAAAATGGGGACATGCACAGGAAGGCCTTGGGTAGAGTACGACCCACGGGCTCCAAAAGTCTGCAGAGAGTCAAGTAAGCAAGCTTCAGGGAAGGAGATGAACAGCACCAGGGATGAGCAGAGAAAAGCCCTGAATCAAGTATTCAGAGGTTGGTGGGCAGATCAACAGAAAGGAGCCTGTGAGGCCCTGGCCGGGCAGCTGAGCTGGTTAGAGCATCATCCCAAAGCGTCAAGTCGCGGGTGAGATCGCCGGTCAGGGCTCATACGAGAATCAACCGACGAATGCATAAGTAAGTGGAACAATAAATTGATGTCCCTCTTTCTCTCTCCTCCCCCTCTTCCCCTCTCCCTCTTTCTCCCCCATTCCCCCCGCCTCTCCTCCTTTCTCTCTAAAAATCAATCAATAAATATGAAAATTAAAAAAGAAAAGGAAGAAGAAACCAGCCCATGAAATAGCCAGAATACAGGTCATAAATGGGTGCTGCTGGGAAGGGTGGCAGGTCCATGTCTCCCCAGCTCTCCCAAGAGGAAAATGCTATAACTGCGGGAACTCTAAGAGCACCTCAAAATTACATGAAATTGCTACATAAATTGTGAAATGTAGCTCATAGTTCTATTCGTTTTGCAACAGTGTAAAAAAGCACAGTCCTCCACTCCCTTTCAAAATAGGAAAGAAAATCAAAGAAAAGCTGGGAAGAAATGGAAGGGCTTATTTGCACATTGGGAAGGATCTTTCATTGGCCGAGTCCGTCCGACAACCACATTTCCTTTCATCTCTCTCTCTCTCTCTCTGCCTGTCGCCTCCACCAGTCTCCATTCGTTTTCATCCTTTTTGCCCTGGCACTTAACATTTCTGGAAGATTCTGAAAGAATTAAGCAGGAATCGTAAGAGACAATAGAGAAACAGCTGTGTTGCAGAACAAAGGGAGAAATCATGGTTGGAGAGAGTGGAGTGTAAGGTGGTGATGGGCCAGTGTCAATGCTAATCTTGTCACATGCCTGATAATGAGGCAAGAGTCTGCTTCCCTTGTCTCCGCCCCCCAGCCCCCTAAAGAGATTCATATTTGTTTACCTCGAGAATGTGGGTGCCCAGGTGAGAGAAGGTGAGTGTACTTAACTGTAAAGAGGAGGGGAGGAGGCAAGTGTTCATAGGACTCAGTGCATTGTTCAATTTATTTTTTCAGTTATAAAACCATGAGTCCCCAGTTAAGAGTCTCAGATCTTTGTTTTCCTGGCTGTGTTGTTTTGGGAGAGTCAACTTTCTGTTCCTCAGTTTACTGAAAATAATCCCTCTTTTACCTTCATTGTAACTTTGAAAAAAAATCAAATAAAATAACCTATGTAAATCCATGTTATTTTCATTGTAATTGTTATTGTAAGTATAATTGTTATTATGCTTAACATGAATTAACATGTAATTGTTATTGCACTTAACAGGTAGTTTGTAAGAAGCCAGTCGCTTACATAATAGGACTGTAGAAGTATGGGTAAGAAAATGTAACAGAGCCATTCAATGGAATACAGGTACCAAGAATGACAGCTGTATATAGTGGAAATCCGAGGCCAAGGAGAATTTTCATCAGTACCGAGCGTTGAATTTCCTGGCAGACAAGACATAAAGAGAACTTAGCTCATAAAAAATGCTCACAATTTCATCAGGAGTCATCAACTTCTTACCAGAAGTTATTGCTGATAATTCTGTCCCCTACTGCTAACCCAGGGTAAACTCAGAAAATATCTGGGGACTTGAACAAATATAACTAAGACATGATCCTTGCCTTCAGCCCAGTGGCGAGGGGTTTATTGTGAGACTCCTTACATAAGGGACCAAGGAGAACACACATGGCTAGTTTCCAAAAGCCGCTTTACGAAAGAAACAGAAATTGTCCTCTTGGGACCATTTCTTCGCTTGACTTCCATTGTTTGGCCCTTCAAAGGTCATTTCTGGGGCATGTTGGTTACAGACACAGCACCGGTTCTCTGCAGAGAGAAAGGAAGTTCACGAGGATCCAGCATTTCAAGAACTAGAATTCATTCCCCAAAAATATTCCCTTGTGGACACAGAGATATGCACACAAAATGTTTCTGTTGGTATTATTTGTATAGAAGGAAGATGAACATAATGCAGAAGTCATTCCACGGGGAGGGGTGGGTGCCACAGTACCTCCCTGCAATGGAATGTCACGTGGCCGCTGAAAGGAGCTGTGTGCCTCGCTGGGGAAGGCTGCTTCTGTCGCATGAGGCTTAGTTGTAACACCAAGCTCCAAAGCAGCATGGAGGCAATGACTTCCTCTTTCAGGAAGATTATAACATTAATAATCTATCTATCTATCTATCTATATATATATATTTTTTTTTTAATATAGAATTCATGGATGGAATGTGGGCCGCACTGGCTGTGGTTATCTGTGACAGAGACATTCTGGGGAAGTTTCTTTGCCTCCACTTTGCCTTTCTGTAGGATTTGAGTTTTATATTGCCTTGTATTACCTGTGTTATCAGAAAAAAGCAATAAAGATACTAAACATTGTGTGGGAGCTGTGGGTAACATGATACATCAGTTACTGTCCCCACCCTTGTAAAGGTCAAAGTCTAGGAGGGAAGAAAGGCACTAAGGGAAGTAGACGACCACGTGAGCCCTGCCATGACAGAACTGGGTACAGGCGCGTAGGTACCAGGCAGGTGTCCAGCCAGGGGGAGGGGGGGTAGGAAAGGTGCTGTGGAGAGGGTGATCTATCTGGGGTGTGGTCTGGAAGGACACACAGAATGTCCATGATCAGGCAGCTATGACAAGTGCCCAGTGGAGAGTCAATGGTCACCAGCATGTTGGTAATTCAGAGTAGCTCAGTCTTTGGGATATTCTGAGTCCTGAAATGCCACCAGAGGCCAGACGGTGCAGGGGACACTTTAAAGACAGATGGGCTAAGAGAAGCACAGAGGGTCAAGTCAAGTTTTCCGTAGACCAGTCACGTGGTTCTGCTTGTTTCCCCCACTTGAAAGACCTTGGCATTAAATCAGAGCTTCGTTGGTGATCTAAGGACAAATTCCAGACGATCCTAATTAAATCCAAGCTTCCTGTATAACATCGTTCTTAAATCTTGACTTTATGGTCCAGAGGCAAGACACAAGTGTCATTCGAGTGAATTTATCTAGAGATGAAATCACCAAGATACTTTGATAGCAGGGTGAAGGACAGAGCCTCAAGTTTTCTGTTGACAAAAAGAACTGTATGTGTTCTCAATGTCCTCATGTGGTGTTTATCCCATGAAGGGCTCCAGTGGACACACAGGTGACCTCTGGTCCTTAGAGCTGGCCTCTTTGGTGCTGCATTTCCCTGAAACGCTTCTCATTAGACTTGGGCATGCTGACTTGGTCTGGATGGAATGAGGCCAACGTGAGCAGTCTCTCTCTGACTCCGTTCTTGTACTAAAGAGCAGAGGGGCAAAGGAAGAGAGAAATGGGCAAATGATGCGAAGGATGGAACGAGGGTAGATTTCTTTAGGAAATCAGGTATGAAACTCTGGGCTGGATGTGTCCAGCCCGGAGAGGAGCGGCAGGGAACTTGAATGCCGAAATGATTCTTCTCTGTATCATTTCCTTGCCTCTCTTTGCTCACAGACCAGAAAATTAAACCAGGCAGATAATCTCTACCAACGTTATCAGATTCATGGTTGCGAGCCGGCCAGGGGAGGCTTATCTTTATCTGACAGTTTTCAGGTCTGGCTGCGCTGACAGCGGCCTGTCCCTGACACAGAGCCTGGTGGGTGGCTGTCCAACAACCACAGCCAGGACGGGCCGTGGTGGCTGCTACACGCACCACACCGCGAGGGAGGATCACAGTCACAGACTGGGCTGTGTTTGGGTTAAAGGCCATCGGGGCTAGACCTTTACAACAGACTTTTCTTTCATCCTGTGCAAGAAACTTCAATTTTATTTTATAGTTCTTCCTTTTCTTTACTTGATCTGCGAGCCAGTTTCTTTCCAGACCTTTTCATCATTTCTGCTGTTCTCATACCTCTGGGGCTTTGGTACCCTCCCCCAGGGGTGCCCACGTCCCCATCCGTGTCTGGCTACCCTGATCCATCCTTGAGGACTTGGCCTCTGGTTGGCTCCCATTCTCCTCTTGCCACTCACTGTCCTCCTAGTTCTTGTTATAAAACCCTGTTTGTTCACATGCACTGTCTGGCGTGCACAGGTTTTCTTTTTTTTTTTTTTCTTTTTAAGGACATAGGGAGGGAAGGTGGTTAATCATTTAATCCCATAAATAAAATAATAGGGATCAGAAGGATCACGCAACCTATTCAGTACCCACTGCCACCTAGCACAGACTAGTCAAAGGACAGGGCTCTTCGCATTGCAAGAGTCTCACATTTGAGAAAGTCACAGACATGTGACCGTGTGAGATTTTGAATGTTTTCCAGAACCTACTCGAGGTATGACCAAGGATTCGTTTGCTTCCTTGTTCTTTCATTCACTCACTTACCCAATATTGATCTATGTGTGGCAGGCACTGTCCTAGATGCTAGTAATATCACTAGTGAACAAAGCAGAAAAAAAAACCCTGTCTTCATGGAGCTTGCAGTGCAGTGGGGGCAACTGATAATGAATGAAGGGATCTGCTAAGCCAGGCGGTGGTGAGCCTTATGAAGAGAAACACGGCAGCATTAGGGTAGGGGGTGGGGTGGGAACTCCTTTTGCTGGAATGGTCAGAGAAACTTTTACTGAGAACCTTTGAGCAGAGACCTGGACAAAGTGAGGGGTCAGCCATTCATACATCTGGGGGAGCAAGTATTCCAGGTAGAAGGGAGAGCAGTGAAACGTCACTGGGTGGGAGCAGCCCTGATGGCAATGGCCACCAATATGTTTCTTGGTGATAAGGTGACCAGGGTACTTCCATTTTGTATTTTATCCTTTTGCATTTTAGCTCTCACAAGATAAACCAAATACTATTATAGGGCCACCTCATTATATATGGTGGACATCTTCCTGGAAATGTGAGCATATCTGCCTGAATTTAATTTTTGTAATTGAATTCCATTTTAGAGGCACACGATGGGCTTGTCATTTTAAGGGACCACTTGGTCGATCCGTTTCTTAGAGCCTCAGAGGATCCCTCAGGTTTTTCTCGTTTTAAATTTCTATGCCTTTACATCTCACGGAGCTGAACTTTCATATGTTATCATGAAAGTGGAGATAACACAGTACTAAGTACATGTGAATGGCAGCCAGCAGTTAGGCAGGCAGGTACAATTTCATTGGAAGGGATAGAATTTTTTCCTTGAAATATTTACCTTATTAGGCAAAGATGATAATTTTTTTTACAAAAAGAAAGTGGAAACTGGAAACCAGAAGACTAGGAGAAACAAAAGTATTAAGTAGCTCTTACCTAAATAGTGAAAAGAGGAAACCAACATTTTTTTTTTCTCTGAAGGGAAGTCACTTTTTGCCTTCCGAACTTGGGTTTGTGTGGGCCGCGTTGTGATAGGAGCAGGCAAAGATAGTCTAGTTTGAAATCTTCTTCTGGTTTCTCTAATCATCTTGGTTATTACCAATGAACAAATTAAATGAGTTATAAAATGAATCCTGCCGTGTGTGTGGGGGTGGGGTTTGACATGTGAATATTTACATGTGCCCATGTAAAGGTCAGTTCTGGCATGATGAGTATGTTCAAGAGCATAGGGTTAGCATTGGGTAATATGGATCCTACTGGAGATAATTTTTTCTTTATCCTCACCTAAGCATATGTTTATTGATTTGAGAGAGAGAGAGAGAGAGAGAGAGAGAAACATTGATCAGTTGCCTCCTGTGCGTGCCCTGATCAGGGATGGAACCCGCAGCCTTTGGTGTTTGGGGCGAGGTTCTGGTCAACTGAGCCGCCCAGCGAGGGCTGGGGATATTTTTGATGACAGAGTGTTGGCTTGGGTGCCCAGCTAGTATATAGCACAATCACCTCATATGCCTTTTATATGACTCAAAGTGATTTATTAGCTAGGAAAACAAAGAGAGAAAAATCAGAGAGCAATTATGTATCATTCAAGAACAGGGTAACTCTCTGGTTTGAACAAGGAGCCAGTCTGCCTCATAAAACCTTATGCAGAAGGTTCATCCTGCAGCCGATCTCAGCTCTCCTTAGGCCACAGCCTCCTCCCTGGCTCACGAGGGCCACTGGGGCTCTATTTGCAGCCCTCTTGGTTCGGCTGTGGATGGGAGGTAAGGCTCCTTTCTTTTGGCCTCCTCTTTTCAGCGTGGGTGAGTCAGCTGGTTTCCTATGCCATGTGGCTTCCCAGATCTTTACAAAAGGGGGCAGTTTTACATTTTGTTGTGGCTTCTAAACTTTGGGAAGCTTATCCCCAAGGCGTCACGTGCATCCCCACTGCTCAGCCTGATAAGGGAACAGATGAAAGTCCCTCTGGAATTGCCTACAGGTAAAATATTTAGCCTCCCCCTCTTTCTAAAACACCTTCTGTGCTCTCTCTTTCCCTTGAGCTGACATAGCTCTTATCTGACCCACTCATCTGTTGCTCTTTGAATCCAAATTTTGGATGGAATTTAACCATATTTGTGAGACCTGCAACTAGGTGGTATGTTCTTTAGAAAGGCCATTCACTCATTTATCCAATGAACAGATGCTCTGGGGTTACTGGGCCAAGTACTGTTCCTGTCTTGGCTGTGTGGAGCTCCCATGGTCATGACTTGTTACCAACCGAGTGTTCATACACCTCTGGCAACTTCATAGATGGACACTGTGCCTCCAACAGTGTTACCCAGGGCAGAGACATAGGCGCTTTTTGGACCAGTGGGCGTGCAATGAATGTTGATGATGAAGGTGAAATAAATGTCAAGGATCATGACTCAACTTTTATCCATTTCTTCTCATATCCCCCAGGCCAGGGTCCAGGTCTTACTCTCTTTCTCTTCACTACACCCCTCTCCCCATCACCCATGGTTTGGTAGAAGAGAGTACCCTCATGTTTTCAACTCTAACATAGAGCTTTTTATATCAGGGTTATATTAAAAGCAAATTAAACAGAACACAACGGAAGTTAAAAAGAAATTTTTTTTCCTCAATAGTTGGTTGTTGAACTCAATATTTTGTGAGAGATTAAAAGGCAAAATAATTGAGTGGACCTCATTGCATGTACTTGACCTAGTCTTAGAAGAATGCATGTTAACCAGACTTTCGTAGCTGAAGTTCTATTTTAAGTTCACTCTGAACAGTCGTTATTTAAAGAAACCCTGTGAAAGGAATAATCAGAATCCCCCTGAATTTAGAGTTGGTGGGGGCAGCAGATTTTTTTTATTTTTAAGGAGGGTGGGAACAAGATTCTTACCACAAACCATTCTGGTTTTATCCCCAGGCTGGTGGGACCTGGGAAACATGCTTTTATTCTTAGGAAACTTTGGGAATAGTGAGAGAAGAGGAAGTGGATCAAAAGTTCTGTAGAGAATTGACAATGGCTTCATTTTTCTCCACTGGGGGAAATTGATCCCAACCCCCCAAACCCCCACCCCGAAAGGATTCAGGGAAATGGCCTCAGTTCATTCTGAAATGGCTGCAAAGAGAGAGGGGGCATGTCCTGCTTTGACTCTGTCTAGTCACTGGACATCATTTCCCAGGATCCCAAGAATACAACATTACAGAGAAAGGGGGGATTTCCACTTCAGCAAGGAAAAGTACCTAAGAATGTGTTTGGAACATTTTGTTTGGAAAAGAAGCCAGGTCATTTGTTTGAACATCTAGATCGGCCACAGAAATCCCATACTTTACATTTATTGGGGCATTTTGTGGGTTGCTCTCTTAAGAAGAAACATAGAAAACTTTGGTTCCAAACCCAATGTTCTACAAGGAAATGGAAATTCCATTGCTCCTTTCTGACATAAAAGGTCATCCTGTTGTTTATCTACAAAGCCAGGGGAAATTGGCTGTTGAGTATTTTGCATTTGGAAACACTGGCCCAAATTCAAAGAAGTTTGATGTTCTCTCCCCTCCCTGCCCTGTTTTTATTTAAAGATGTTGCACTTGTGAATCATTGAGTAAAGGCTTGAAATACAGCTCCTTCTGTTTCAGAAGATAAAAGCCTTAGTCCACAAGGAGAAACCCAGAGTCAAGGACGCCCTTGAACCAAGACCGGGGATGCTGCTGTAATGTTCCTGGTCTCTGGGTTACAGAATACACTGGACTCTCTTGTACTTGATGAAATCTCTAAAAACCTTTGGCAAGATGGGGCTCTCAGACCCACCCTGAAGTTTTCAGCAAAGCCTCATTATGGTTGCCCTCCAAACAGGGCAGTGACATAATAGACATGGCCCAGAGCAGAATGAAAAATGTGGGGCCCCTTGTTCAAAAAAGGAAAAGCTAGTACAATATAAACCTTTCCCTTTAAAAATACTTTATTGTGTATCAAACATAATGGTGTGATTGTGATACATGAGTAACAATTATATATGGTAAAAAAACTATGTCATAATTTTATATACTACAGAAAAAAAAAAAAACTTTACCAATGTGATACCTTGACTGACTCTAAGATTTTTTTGTCTCTCTTTTCTGCAAATTCATTTATCAGGTTATCGAAATCTATACTTTTAGCAATTTCATTTTCAATTGCTATAATTGCAAGCAGCACCAGTTGCTCTTTGCAAGTAAGATTGCAAATAATTTTTGATAATGTTTAATTTTGAGGAGGATCTTTCTGCTAATGCAATCTTTACTGGAGTTGTTTAAGTATATCTAATTGGCTGTAATAGCATTAGGGTAAATTTCTAAGAAATCATTTTGAAATATAGACTTCAGTATGTTTAAAGCTGCTGATTCTTAATTTACAATTTTTCTAAAAAGATTTAACTCTTTATACAAATCAGTTTTGTGTAGGTTCAAATTTAATTTTAAATGTAAATTTATAAAATAGCATATCAATGTTTTCTCTGACATTTTCTGTAACTCGTAGATATCCTGCAAGTAACTGAAGTGCCTTCAGGATTTGCATATAATTTAAATCCTTGTATATGTAGTCTATTGTGTTTCTTCATACAAGGAAAAATTAATGTAACAAATGTCTTTTTCAGCCCTGGTTGGTATAGTTCAGTGGATTGAATGCTGGCTTGCGAACCAAAGGGTTGCCAGTTCAATTTCCCAGTCAGGGCACATGCCTGGGTTACAGACCAGGTCCCCAGTAGGGGGCGTGCGAGAGGCAACCACACATTGATGTTTCTTTCCCTCTCTTTCTCCCTCCCTTCCTGTCTGTCTAAAAATAAAATAAATAAAATCTTTAAAAAAAAGTTACTTAAAAAAACAACAGTCTTTTTTTTGCTAATAATTAGTTTATTTAAATTTTCCTATGAAAATTCTTCTGTTGAAAGTGACAGTTTAAATCCAAGTTCTATTTTTAAGCCTGTGAATATTTGCTTTGCACTGTTTTAAAGTATTTTTGAAAACGGGATTCTAAAGTGAAGAATCCTAATCACTCCTGGATATGCTTTATTGCAGTGTCCACATGTAAATGTTTATTTTGCAATAATTTATTGACAAAGTTTATTGCCTGAGCACCAGCAGTTCCTGTCGCGGTGCTAAGGAAAGAGAATCCATCATATTCATGCAGATGTAACAAGGATGGGCCCGAGGATGCACGGGCAAGCTGGCCTCCCACTGCTCTGTCCACTGCTGCTACCCACCTGGGCTCAGGTCCCAGCTGCCCCTCTGGGCCCCATAACATCCTGGACTGCCCCTGGCCTGCCGTCCCCAAGGCCCAAGCCTGCATGTGCTTACTGCCTGGTGCACCCTCTCTGCTCAGACTTCATGTACTGTATTTTGCCATGTATAATGCGAGCTTATGTTTTTGGCCCAAACTTTTAGGGAAAAAAACCTTCTGTTTTAATTTTTTAATTCAGTTATTTGTTTATATTTAGATACTTGTTTTTTGTATTATAAAGGAATTTTAGCATTTATTTTTGAACATACAGATATCATTACTGATTTCTAGAGTTACATTTTTAATGCATAAGCATAAATGAAAGAATTAAAAACAGCCCTGGCTGGTATTGCTCAGTAGATTGAGTGCTGGCTTGCGAACCAAAGGGTTATGGGTTTGATTCCCAGTCAGGGCACATGCCTGGGTTGCAGGCCAGGTCTCCAGCAGGGGATATGCGAGAGGCAACCACACATTGATGTTTCTCTCCTCTTTCTCCTTACCTCTCCCTCTCTCTAAAAATAAATACATAAAATCTTTAAAAACACACTTATATAGCTATGGAATTAGTACTACCCATCCGTAATATGCATTCTTATTTTCCCCCCAAAACTTTGGGCAAAAAAGTGTGCATTATACATGACAAAATATGGTACAAAACTCATATCCAAAGATAAAATTATTAAGACTTTCAAGATAGCAACCAGAGAGCATTAAACCAAGAGGTGGGCTCCTTCTGGGAGGCAGATCCTCTGTGACCATATAGCTCACACACACGTGGGGCTGGCCCTGGCTTGACATACAGAATATGGCTAATTGGAAGAATGTGGGTTTGTTATCACAGGCAAACTTGTTCCATTTCTGGTAGCCAATCTTCATTGCCAGAAAGTTCACCCTCATGTCTAACACTGGCCACAGGGAGACCATTTCTTAATTCTTTTTTAAAAAAATTGTTACTATTCACTTTTATCAAAGCCTTTCATTAGTTTGTCCAATGAGCACAGGTTCTCCTGAGCACAGACCAGCATTTGTTCTCCTATCTGGAGACACGGAGTCCTTATATTCTTGGTTTTCCTTATGGACCAGGAGATTTCAGCATTAGAAAGGGCTCTACAGTTCCTCTAATCCAGAGGATCACCAATCTGGTTTGTTATCAGAACTTCTGCAGGCTTGTAAGCGTGTTGTATTCCCTGTTCTTATCCCTACAGATTTGGGTTCTGGGCATCCAGGATGGGGCCCAGGCATCTGCATTTTAACAAGCGTGCGCTAGGGATTCTGATGAGTAACCTAGCTTGGGATTTCCTGATTAGAAACTTGTTCACGGCTCCATTGCTTTACTTCCTTCTCTGTCCCTGACTCCACGGCTCATCTCAGGGTTCCTGAAATTGGCCTGCCTTTATCTGATTCAGCCACCTGAGCCCCATCAGTTGTAGTCTTCCCTCTTGGGTCATATAGTTACACAATGGCAGAAGCCACTCTTTCTGGACACTGCAGTTATGTTCAGTCCCTTCTGTAGCTCTGGGAAATGGCTTTCAACCGATGCAACAAGGAAGAGCCTGGGTTGCCAGGTCCTTGCTAAGCTAGCACCATCAACTAGAGCTGGGGGTGTGTGTGTGTAGGTGCCAGTGAGTGAGTGCATGTGTGAGTGTGTGCACTCATCTGGACATGTGTGAGTGTATTCATGAGTGGCTTGCAGTGATAACGGTGGAGGAAGTGTACCAAGGTGAGCTCTAAATTTGAGGATTCTTTCAATGGGAAACACCAAACCCGACGAGGGATTTGATCAAGGCCTACAATTCACGGAGCGTTCAGAAAAGTCAATATGTGTTAGCTCATCTAATCGAGGGATATACTTTTTGAGGCATAAAATACATAGTTTTAACCATTGTTCCATTTAACACAGACTCTGTTTGGCTGCAGTAATGAACAATTCTATAATTTCAATGGTTGTAACAACTGGTTACAATCAAATCTCAATCTCAAATGGTTGTCACATGTCCATTGCATATCTTCTGGGTACCTGGTCCCACATCTCCTCTTTCTGAGACTCGGGCTGTTTGGGGGAAGCAGAGGGAAGGACAACTTCGGAGCATCGTACATAGCAATGTCATGTCCTGGCCTGGAAATGCTACATCCTTTATGCTTATAACTCATTGGTTAGAGCTGGTCACATGAGTCATAGAAAAGAGACAATGAAGTCATACTGACATGAGAACTGTAAAGCACTCTACAGAGTCTGTTTCTCTTTTGAAGCATTTCAAAGAAGGTACAGCATTATCCGGTTGCTAGAAAACATACAGCCTAAGGAGTGGGAGAGTCCAGAAATAGGCCCTCTTTGAAGAACCAGCTATATTGATGAAAAATAGATTCCCACCATTGAAGGCTGAGAGGTGCTTCTCAGCTGGAAGAGCCTCTTTGGGAGGATCTGGCTCAGATGAAAATCATTCATGTTGTTCTCATTGTAACAGAGACGCAGGTGATAAACTGGTCTCTCTTCCTGCTTTATTTCCTGAGCATTTTCTAACCCCTAATTTTTTTTCTCCCACCTCCATGTAGATATTGATGGTAAGGCTGGAGTTGGTGGGTATGATTATAGGTCTTGGAGCCTAGAGGTGGCTGAATCGGAGTTGTTTTTTCCTGTTCTATAATTTACGTTGTCCTAGTACTTCAATCATCATCCCAAACAGGAAGCTGCTCAGAAAGGTCTCTTCTCCTCCGGGGTGAGCTGAGTGAGTCAGGAATTCTGTGGAACAGTCTAGTTCTTCTCTGGTATCATGATTTCATGGTTCAGTTTCTCCGATTTAAATGTTAGGCTCCGTTTCAAGAAGCATTTCAGCCTCCATGCTTGTGACTTATTTACGGGTAACACATTGCTCAGTATATTAGTAGGTGGCATTTAAAGAAATATGGATCTTCTGAGCCTGTTTAAGTGAGGGGAGCAGAGAAGTTTCTGTAGGCAGCAAACTACTTTGCCCAAAGGTGACTATTAACTCAGAGGTTCATTAATTTGGAGGTTTGGGAGAGTTCCAAGTGAGGGGGGAGCGCTTCCCGTCTTTGTTTCATTTGCTGTTAAGTAAAGTGACATTTATATTTAATAAGCCTGGCAAACCCCATCAATTTTTTTTTAAATCGTCAGGTTTATTGAGGCATCCTTTACATAAGACCAAAATCACTCTTTTAAAGTTTACAGTTTTACAAGGTTTGATAAATGTATACAGTTATGTAGTCTTCAGAACAATAAAAATATAGAACATTTTTATTACTTCCCAAAGCTCCCAGCAGTCAGTCCCCTCTCCACATTCCGAGCCCCGGTAACTACAGATATGTATTCTATCCCTGTAGCTTTATAGTTTGTGGAATGTAATATACAAGGAATCGCACGGTGAGGGGCTTTGTGTCTGGCTTCTGTTGTTTAACGTAATGTTTTTGAGATTCATGCATGTTGTTGCATGTATCAATAGTTCTTTTTTTTAATTGGCAAGTAATATTCCACTGTGGTGATATAATAAAGCTGGTTTATCCGTTCACTAGAGGAAGGAGAGTTGTTTTCCATATTCAGCTGTTACAAATAAACTATTATGAGCATCACACCCAGGTGTCTGTGTAGACATAGATTTTCACTTCTCTTGGGTAAATAACTAAATAGCAGGATTTCTGGGTTAGATGATAAATATATCTTGACCTTTATAAGGAATTGCCAAGGTGTTTTCTAAAGTGGTTGTATTCCCACCAGCAGCGTGTGAGAATTCCAGTTGCCCTGCCAGGGGAGTCCAACCCATGCCCCTGGGCTGCATGAATGTGGCCCAAGACAAAATCCTAAATTTACTTAAAGTTTTTGTTTTGCTCACCAGTTTTCATTAGTGTTTTTGCATTTCATGTATGGCCCAAGACAACTCTTCTTCCTCCAGTGTGGCCCAGAGACGCCAAAATGTGGACACCCCTGTGGAAGTATACCCTCATAACAACACCTGGTGTCGGTCCTTTTCATTTTAGCTACATGTGAGTGTTGGGAGCACCTTTTCGTGTGCTTATGGACTACTCGTATGCATTTTTTTGAGAACTGTCTGTTCAAATCGTTTGCCCATTTTTATTGCTCTTTTTCTTATTGAGTTGTAGGAGGTCTCTATATACTCTTTATTCATGTCTTTTTGTCAGATCGGTGTTGTTGAAACGTTTCACCCAGTATGTTGCTTTTCTTTTACTTTTCATAACAATCTTTAGAAGAATATTTTAAATTTTGGTGAAGTCCAGTTTATCAGAATTTTTTTTTAGTGATTCATGCATTTCATGTCCTATCTCAGAAACTTTAGGTAACCACAGACGATAAAATTTTGTCTTCCATTCTTTAAGAAATGTTATGTTTTCGTTCTTATATTGTCTGTGTATATGGTGTGAGAATAGGTTTGGGAATCTTTCTTTTTGTTTGCCTGCTTGTAAATACCTATCTGTTCCAGTACTATCCATCAAAAAGACTCTCCTTTATTGAGTTACCATGGAGTCTGTTGAAAATTAATTGGACTTTGTTTTATTCACCTGTGTGTTAATTCTTATGCTATTAAGACACTTCTTATTTTTATGGCTCTATGGTAAGTTTTATAATCTGCTACTGTGTGTCCTCTTAGTTTTTCTTTTTAAAAATTATTTAGGCTATTCTAATTCCTTAACCTCTCCATATAAAGTTTGGAATTAGCTTGCAAATTTCTTCACAAAATCCTCCTGGGATTTTGATTGGCATAACATTTAATCTATAGGTTAATTTGTTGAGAAATGACATCTAAATAATATCAATCTTTTAAGCCATGTATTTAGGTCTTCTTTATCTCAGTAAAGTTCATAGTTTTCAGTGATTAGATATTGCAAATATTTTGTTAGACTTATTCCTAAATACTTTTTTCTTTAATGCTATAAATTTCAATTTCAAATTGTTTGTTGTTAAAAGATAGAAATAAACTTGAATTTTTTGCCATCTTTCCTCTTTTAACTTATGTATGTCTTTGCTTATAAATGAGTTTCTCAGTGTGTATTTAGATCTTACTTATTTTTATCCAATTTGATAATCTCTGACTTATAATTGGACAGTTTATATTTAATGCTATTATCCATATGATTGGGTTTAAATCTACCATCTTGCCATTTGTTTTCTCTGTCCTATCTGTTGTTTCTCCTATTTTCATATATATGTTACCCCTTTCTTTTAATCCTCTGGGGTCTAGGGCTTTTATGGCATGTTAGGTAAGGAGAAATGGCTTTAATATCAGTTAACTTTTGTTTGAATCCTAACTCAACTAACTGTAAACTTGGGGAAGTTACTAAGCAACTTTGTCTCAATTTTCTCATCTGTACAGTAAGGGTATTACTAGCACCATCCCCACCCACAGGGGTCCATGAGGATGAAAAGAGATCATTCATATAAATCCATAACACAGAGTTGAGTTCATAATAAATATTCAATACATAGAACCCATTTTTCAACCTTAAGTTACATCTAAACACAATTTCATATTCATATGTAATCTTTACAACTATCTTTTTTTTTTCTGGTGGGATAATAGTCTATGATGCATGTATAAGCCACTATGACTAACTCACTTCCATTTGGTTTGACAGGTTATTTCCAGTTTGGGACCATTTCAGATAATTCTATAATTAATGTCTTTTCTCATATAATATGCCTTTTGTTTCAGTTTACTGATTCCCTTAGAGAAATCCTTGGAATAGTATTTCTGGGTAAAGGTTATGTATGACTTTCCACGTGGTTCTTGTTACATAGCCGAGCATATCCTTTGGAGTCACAGTGGAGACCAGAGAAGAATGCTACCCTCCACCTCTCATTCTCCTGGGAACCAGAAGATATTCCTTGCTCATGTCTACCCCTGAAAGAGGCACCTTCATGTGGTTTGCTCCGCTGAGGAGTGAACTGCCCTGGCCTTTCCTACTCATCCTGATGGCTCATTACTTACACCTGTCACTCTCTTCGCTGGTTCTGGAAAATTGCAAGGTTCATCTTCGTGTTGGCCACCTCAGCTTGGATCTCCTCAAGAAGAAAAGCAGCCCACTCTTGATTGTGGGGTGTCCATTTTGAGGACAGACACCTCACTTGGCTCAGCTGGAAGTACGCACGTTCCCTGGGAGGCGTCGCTCCAGAGCAGCTCAGAATGTTTCAAGCTGGAGAGGGAAGTGGGCCCTGGTGTCCCCTGCCCAAGAGATCTCCTTGCTCGTGCAGGCATTATTGCTGGAGGGTGAAATGTGGGGAGAATGGCTCTGCTTCTCCCACAGGGCCAGCTCCCCATGGCTGCACCTACCACAGTTCGGTCCACTTCTTTTTCCTCTCAGGAACTCGGTCCCCTATCAGTCTCCCCCTGTCTCACCGTAGTCTAGATCAGAGATCACACGCATACACGCACCAACCTGGTTTTGCATTAGGCCAAGGGGTCCAGTTTTGAGGGAGAATTCTGCAGATATATCCAGGTAGGACAGGAACATTGTCACATCTAAGGGAGTCAGATGTTTGGCAGGAGGAAATGGTGATCCCACGGCCTTGCTTTATGCTGCCTCAGAGGGCGTCTTGGGCCCATAGACATAGGCAATACTGAGATAATGCATTTGATGTACAACTTGATTCTAAGTTGAGCTGTTGAGGGTAGGCAGTATTGAACTTTGGAGACACCGTGAATTCAGTCCTATGTTATTTGATGTGCTGCCATCAATTCCGGTGTCCTAGGTCAGCTCTTGGTTTCCCTGTTGCCTTGTCTGAAGAGCCACAGTGGCTTATGGCAAATGCTTCGATTTGCGTCCTCTTCAACCTAGCAGCCTTAGGTCACCCAATGCTTCTTTAGTTCTTCTCTTTTTGTCTCAACTCCTATTGATTTTTCATCTTTTGTCCCCACCCATCGCCAGCCTGGGTTGGGGGTCAGCTTCCCTCCTCTGTTACTTCTCAGATTCCTCTTTGTCAGGAACAGCTTTCGTATACTGCTTTTTCTTATTGGCTCCTTCCAAGGCTAATTCCACACATGTGTTTCCAAAAGGTACTGGGTGATGTGGGTGTGGAAGGGGATGTGGAAATGAGGGGAGGGGAAGCCTCAAGGGAGGTGAATGTATTGGCTTTGAATCCAACCTAGAAAAGTGAGTGATGGCAAGAGAGGCTCTTATTATAGACAAAGGGATGCGCTCAAGCCATACACTCAGAATTACAGATGAACATCCTACAAAGAGAAACGCCAAGCTCATTAGTTGTCCGTAAAGTTACCGTGCTCTACCTGCCTTAACAACTTCTCTTCTGTTCATGCCAAATTCATAACGAAGGAGTCAGATTGGAGGGAAAGCCTCATTTGCCTGTGTCCGCCTCGGAGGGGCTCAGAATACCACCAGTGAAATTATTTTCAATTATAAAATCAAGTTGGAATCACTAGTCAGAGTGGCTATACATGGATCCCCAACTCCGCTGAGGGAGGAATGGCCACACCATTGAAGACCTTGTGTCTCTCGCCCGTGATGGTACCTCTTCCTTGGGCTTTTTCTGTCCAGGCTCTGAGTGGTTTACATGCTCAGAAAATGAGAGGTGACAAAGTCGTTCTTGAGAGAGGACCCAGGAGTTTCTTGCCTTGATTTAAATACTGACAGAACTTCCTGGCACTCAGAAAGGAACAGGAGGACAAAGAGGCTTTGCCAGGACACACATCCTTCCGGGCAATGAAGTAGCTTTCTTCATTCACATTCCCACCTGCTCTCGTTATTTTCCTGGGAAGAAAGTTTTAACCTTGGCTTAGTCCACAGGCAGACTGAATACATACGGAAGGTGTCAGCAAGACAAATGCATTTCAGTAAGAAATTTAATTTTGTTTTATATTTCTGCATCTGTGTCTGTAACTATATTTATACATACAAACATATATAAGATACAGAGAGATTTGAAAATAAATCAAAATGCATGCATAGATGATATTCATTGATTTCAAAATGAAATGAAATGCACATAAATATCAATCTATCTATATTTACATACATATGTAATAGAATGATGCCAGGACTGGCCCAAGGAGGAGAAACCTTCACTAGTTTTATGAAGCCCAAACCCTGGGATAAGTGCCCAAACCACCTGTAACCTCCTTTCCCTGGAATTCCTGAGTGAGGAGGGGAACACGGGTCTTTCTGGGAAGGTTTGGCATTTCCAGAGGTACTGAAAGGCTCGGGGTGGTGTGACAAGCAGCAGCTCAGGACTTCTCTGTCACTCATAACGTGGAGATAAGTAGCCTGTGACATCCTCCATTTGGGTCTGGCTGGCTGCAAGTGCGGCCGTCAGCATGGTGAGCTGGGAATCCCTGTGTGGTTTGATGACTTTTGTATTCCCAAGCCATTTACTCATTTTTATCAATTCCAACAATGAATTCATTTTTGGCTCTTCAGGAAAATGTACAGGATGTGAACTTTGGAGCCAGGGAGTCATGGGTTAAATTCCTTCACTGATCAAGCTGTGTGATCTTGAAAGTTACTTAATCTCTCTGAGCTTTAGGGTCCTTTTCTGTAAAAGGCGCATCAAATGGACCACTTCATGCTGTTGTCAGGAGGATGCTCACGAAATGTTTGTTCCTTCCTTCTTCTCCTTCTTCTCCTCCCTCCCTTCCTCATTCTCTGAATTCCTTGCTCCTTTTCCTTTCTCTATCCTTCCCTCAGGTTCTTCTACTTTCCCATGCTGACTCTTTTGAGGGGAAGGACCTTGAAAGGTGGCTTGGACTTGAAGCAGACACAGCTCATGGAGGGGGCCGGCTGGGGGGTGCTCTGTGCACAGCCTGTCCTGTGTAGGAAGAGTTAGACCAGGATGCGGGGCTCTGCAGCCTACCAAGGGCAGAAGACCTGGCTGTGTACCCCATTTCTTATGAACAGACAAACAGGAGACTTTTTGAAGATGTTACCTAGGAGACATGGGTCACAATCAGAGGTTCCAGATGACTTTTGCTGTCAGTTGCTGTGAGTACTGAATGGGGAGGCCTTTAGGGGCGGGGCGGGGAGGGGCGGAGCCCACGGTGAGACCCAGCTGGCTCACCTTTAAGCAGGTGCCCCCCAGGGTGGTTGGGAGAGTCTACTGGGGGCCAGGTTCATTCTGATTGGCTGGGACTCTTCCTGCTCCTTCTCTAAGCCATCGGTTCTGATTTCCTTCTCACCTTGGCTCAGCGCTGCTTCACAGCTGGAAAGTGCAAAGGAAATGTGGATTGCATTGGAATCACTTGAGCGTTATCCTGATCATTCTTTGCCAGGGCTACCAAGGGTATCTTTCTAAAGTAGGCTTAAAGGGGAATGACTGTGTGTGCTGCCGAAATTAATTTGTTGTGAAAACAAAGTCACTTCATTCTCCACATTCCTTTAAATATTTGATCTTTTCTCTAGTTTTCTGGCCCTCATGCTTCATGACCCATCTCTTTTCTGGGAACTTTTTTCTGGCTTCGAATCCGAGCCCTGCTCTGAATGAGGAAAAGGGAGGTTGTGCCCCGATCACTCTGGAGGAGCCAATGGGAAGACCCACCCAGTCCACTGAGCTGCAGGGGTGCACGCCAAGGTCCTCAGCAGAGACTTGGTTTGTTAACATGTTTGTCTGAAAATAGCTTTCTTGTCATAAAGTGGGCCCCAAGGGGGTTGTCAAACTCTCCAAGCAAACTAAAGGAATACACGCACACACACACACACACACACACACACACACACACACACACACACAACTTACATCATTCATGTGATCCACTGCACTGTATGGTTTGAATTTAGTTTGATGGCTGTTGAAAATGAGTCATTTATTGTTCTCTGTACTCCTGGATCCTTCCCAAGCCTTCTCCCACCACCTCCCCAACCTCACTAGAGCCTGTGTCATGCCTGACACACAGTAGGTCTATCTTGGAAGCAGTCGGGGCCCTGGTTTAGGGTTTGCTGATGCTGCCCTTTCACTTGGCTTCTTGGCTGATTGGACATTGCTTGGGTCAGGCTGTGGTGGGTTATGTGGGTCACACTTTCTCCTCCCCGTCTCATTCACCTTTAGGCTGTTTTACTTATTCTACCATCACTTATCAATTGCTTGCAGTGTCCCAAACACTGTGCTCAGCCCCAGAGGCAGGAGGGGACTGAAACTGAATGTGGATCTTGGCCTTACCCAGGACCTCGCCACCATGTCAGAGGGTTCAGCCCCACTCCCAAATATGGGAACTAATTCAAAGTAAATAATAACAGGTAACACTTAAGTGCTCACTGTGTGCTAGATGCTGTGCTCAAGGACTTCCATATATAATTGCCTTCAATTTTTATATTACTGAAAGTATATATTTCCCCACCTCACAGATGAAGAAACTGCGGTGCAGAGAAGTGAATGCCCTTCTCTAGGTCCTAGTGTGAGAACCAGGATTTGGACTCAGATCCGCCCAGTTCAAACCTTAAAAGGTAAAAGGTGATAAATGCACTAATAGTAATAATTCTCTCATTTCTCTGTTTCTCATCCACAAAACAGGGTCACTGCCCTGATGTTCTCCCTACCGAGCTGTCGAGAGGGTACAAGCTCACATGAGAGGTGTTGATATGTTGAGAGCACCCCATGGGAGCCAGATGGTTTATGTTCGTTTTCTGGTGGGATTGTAGTTAGAGTCGCAAAAGAAAAGAGGTAGGATACTTGGCCTTTCCTTTCTGAAGACATGGCACCCTGTTCCTGTTGATGGGAGAAGCCTGCTTGCTCAGAGGTGGCTTCTGTCATGGCTGCTGTGACACAGGAGATCTTACTATCGAGCCCAGCCCTGAGTGGTCACTCTCTGGGGTATAAACAAGAAGAACCTCTCTCTACTTGGTTCACCACGTTTCCTGGTCCCATCCTGGGTCCTCAGTGCTGCGTCCCCAGAGCTCACCTGTTTGCCACCACATCCCTCCCTCCGCAGCTGCCTTTGAGAAAAGACTTCAGCATCTCTGGATTGCCATGAGCAACACGGTGTCATTGAGACTGGAGCCATGGGCCTCTGCTTGTGGCTTCAGATTTGGGATGATGAAAAGCATGAGCACAACCGCAGCGCCCCCAAGGCTGAGATCAGTGCCAGGGCTGCCAATAGCAAGGTATCTTTCGGGCACTTTGAACCTGCTAACCTTTGCCTAGCAGAGTGGTCTGCCAGCCTCTCCCTTACCCCGGAATCATTGCAATATAACTGACATATAACATTGCATAAGTTTAAGGTGTACACGCGTTGACTTGATATACTTATATCTTACACTATGATTTCTACCATTGCTAGCACTTCCATCACGTCACATAATTACTGTTTCTTTTTTGGGGTAAGAACATTTAAGATCTACTCTCTCAGCAACTCTAAAATATGTAACGGAGTATCTTTAGCTATAATCACACCGCTATGCCCAAGATCCCCTGCCTTTGAACGCAGGCTACCAGGGCCCTTTTCTTGGGCCCTGAACTTGGGTGAGCCCTACTCTAGCTCCCTGGCTGTGCCCTCACCAGAGGGATTTGCCCCTTTAAAGGCTTCCTCCCCTCTAGCACTGGAAACCCTAGAATTCCCTCACCAAAGGGCCCTCTTGGGCAGTCCTCTTCATTGAATCCACATTTCTGAGGTCGATCCATGCTGCCAGTTTGCACAATGGGTGGCCATGGGTCAGAGCAGAGAGGGGGAGCATGCCATTCTCAGGGGCTGTGGACGAAGCTTGGAATGTGGCCTGGGATGTCCACCCTTGGCAAATCCTTGTGGTGTGGAATGGCCCCTGGGTGGGAAGTGAAGAGGAGTGGGTCGCAGGTCAGGGGACCTGAGCTTGCAGTCTTTCTTGAGGTCCCCGAAGTGTTAGGGGTGAGCCTGTGCTGGGCACTGTTGCTGCATTATCCCTTTTAAACCTCGCAGCAAGCCCTTGTGGTGTGCACCCTCTCATCCTGCACACAGAGAAGCTGAGGCTTAGAAAGCCTCAGAACCTTGTTCAATGTCGTAGAGCTAGACTTCTCACTCAAGTGTCTGTCCGAAGCTCGGACTACACACCCTCACGTTCGTGGGCATTGGCATCACTGTGGGGGCAGGTTAAAAGTGCATGCTTCTGGGCTTCAACCCACACCAATGCATCAGGATCCCTAAAGGTGGGGCCAGGGGGTCTGTTTTTAATAAGCTCCTCATGGGTCTGGATGCTCACTAGCAGGGAGCCAATCCAGACCTGTCCTGTCCTAGCTGTGCAATCTTGGCCGAGGAAATTGACCTCGTTCAGCCTCAGAGGCCTCATCTGTCAGTAGGGATAACGATACCTGCTCTTGCAAGCCTTGCAGTAAAAACAGACCTTGCATGTTATGCATTTGGCATGGGAAAGAGGCTTAGTCAAGGTGAGCTGAACATTCCTCCCTTCCTCTGATCTTCCCACTCACCTGGTATCTTACCTTCCTTGTAGGCCGTGCCTGGGTCTCACTTTTCCAGGGCTAAATTATTTCTGAGATCTTGGTTATGAAGAGTTTCTAGCTTAATAATCTCTTCTTTCGCTATCGATAGAGGAAAGGGGACTCTCGGAGTTGGAAAACCACTCAGCATCCACTGGACCGTTTCCCTGACATGGAATTCTGGGCTACGTCAAGGGTAAGGGAGAAAGTCACAGTTTTTTTTTTATCAAATGAGAGTTGCCACAGAGGAAGCTACAAACTGTGACCCCTGCCTGGGCCAGCTTCTGTAACCCTCTGAAAATACCCATCGTTCAGGATCTGCACTTGTATTCTTGGGTCTCTACTGTAGCTTTACCCCTCATTTTTCTGGTCTCCCTTGCCCTGAAAGATGAAGGAAAAAAGAAAAAAGGCATCTCCCTTCAGCTGGGCTGTGCTCACAGCTTCCATGAACAGAACCCGCCGTTGGAAGGCTGCAGAGGAGGTGTTGGAGTCTGACAAATGTCAGGAGAAATTGATCACAGGGAGGGAAGATGCCAGGGAATCAACTGCTCTCCCTCCCAGGGAGACGCACAGGCAGACATGCTGTCGGGAGGTACGTGCACGCCTTGTACTGTGCCGTCGTGTTCAGGAGGAGGGAGCTACCTGCAGAAATCGTTTACTCAACATTCTCAGCACGGGCACTGTGGCTCTAGGTGTTACGAAGTGTGCAAGTGTGGTCGCTGGCCCCAGGAGCCCTGGGCTTACCAAGGAGGCAAGGCACAGAGCGCAGGAAGCCTGCGGCCGCTCCAGTTTGGGGCGGGTGGGTACCCTTCCAGAATGCAGAAGACCCACCAGAGCATTGAGTTCACCCTCCTAGTCTCAGAGCGGCTTCCTTTAGGAACTGGACCTGACTGGCCACGAGGACAGATGGGCTCATTCTGTTTCTTGAAGCACATTCACATCTTCGTCTCAGAGCGAAGGCAAACAGATGTTGCAGTTAGACTCCGACTCTATTCTTAATACTGGGGAGGGCTCATCCTGGCTCCTGGCATGCTTGGCAGCTGCTGTAGGAATATTGTTATTATTGTTGTTGTTTTCCATACTTTTTTTGGCGAGAAGCTCTTGAAAATCATCAGAGACTATGCTTCCAGATGGAGTAGCCACAGCACAGGGGCTACTAAGAAAAAAACTGCTGTGGCTCACTGGGAAATCCTTTGATGACTTCCAAACGTCATTGTGGTTCCCTCTCCTGGAAATCACTGCTCTGCACATGGACTTGGAGAGAGCCTCTGTCCTTGGGCCCTGCTGACTTGTCCCGGTCATCCCGGGTATGCCACGCTCACTCACGCCTTTGTCCACGTAGCTCCTTGCGGCCCCTAGAATGCTGCTTCTGCGCTCTGCGCTCCAACCTGCTCGTACACAGACCATTCACGTCCCAGCTCTTTCCTTGTTCCTCTGTCCACTCTCTCGAAGGAAGACTGAGGGGCGCCTCCTCCGTGAGTGCTCCCAGCACACCTGGGCACAGCCCTCCCCACAGGAATCCCCTTAGGTCTCCATTGTGCTTAGTGCAGCAATTTTCCCACCACACTCTAAACTCCCCGAAGGGCAGGGGCTTGGGGCCAGTCCCTGCTGTCCCTCCACTGCTCCCAGCACTGGCCTGGCCCGTGTTAGGGCTCAGCATGTGTTTGTTGAGTGACTGAAGGACTCTGAGGGGACAGAAACAGCTCCAGGCTGAGAGTCAAGGGTCGTGAGCTCTAAAGCAGACCTGAGGTGACCAAATAGCTGTGTGACCTTGGCCTAAATAGCCCCACCTGTGTGAGGTAACTTTCACAAAGGCATGTGGGAAAGTACAGATGAGAGACCAAGGTCCTCAGAGAGTTGTCTTCATTTCCTGGTAAGCCTGTGATGTCATGGAGAACAGTCAGGGGACATGCTTTTCACCATTAATGGAAGCACGCAAAAGTTGGCCTCATTCCAAATACCACGTCCATAAAGCCAGGAATTTAGTTTAATCATCGACATAAATTGAATATATGATCCTGGAAAAGCCATGTAAGGCCTGGATTTCAGTTATATCCTCCCCCTTGTTAGCTGGGTGCCTTTGGACCACAGCTCTCTGACTCAGTTTCCTCAGTGCATTTACCTATTACTTGTCAAACGTTCTTGCCCTGCCAGCCACCCTGGGAGGCTCTGGCGGAGGGAGATGGCGATTCATGGGAGAGCGCTGAAGCGGCTGCAGAAATGGGTGGGCCACGCCGTGGACGTCGCCGGCACCCTGCCCAGAGCCTGCAGCCGAGAGTGTTGACCATGAGGCTGCACAGCTGCGCCCTTGCTGCAACTTGTTGGAGGAATGGGCGCCTCCTCGCAGACAGCTGACCACCTTCCCGGCCTCGCGCAGCCCTCAGGTATGGACGCCAACATGAGGGCACGAAAAAAAGGCCGGCCTTCTCGCTTCAAGATGGGCCAGTCTTTGGTGCTATCGGTGGCCAGCATCCTCTCCTGGTAAACGCCCAACAGCCCCTTTAAAATGAGCCACCTGCTAATCATTTTGTTACTTCTCCAGAGAGGGTCCCCTAACCTCTAAATATCACATATTGAAATCACTAAAAAACTAGGATGACTGATACATCTAGCTTTCAAACACTGCTATTCAGAGTCCCAGAGTTATGGTGGGAAACCCCAGGGCCTGTTGGTATTTGTGTAAAAAAGAGGGAGAACTAGAGCATGGTGTGGGCTTCTGGGCACAGATCCAGCCTCCTCCTTGTGGTGATAAGGTAGGTAGCTGTGGCCCAGAGAGGTGAAGTGATTTGGTCAAGGCCCCATAGCTAGTAAGAAGCAGAGCATGGTCTAGAATTCAGCTTCCCTTACGCCAAGATTAATGCCTTTTCCATTGCATTTCTTAGCTAGCCAGAGCTCTGGAAGAACACACAGTCCCTCTTGGTTTGGTGAGGGGAAGACTTATAGAGGATTGGGCAGGGTTATGAGGACCAACAAAGGATGCTAGGGTAGCCCTATACCAGCAAGATCAGGAAGCTTCCACCACCCGTGAGCTTGCATGGTCTAAGGGCGAGAATGGTGTTATTGAGACCCAGTGAAGCTGGGTGTGGAGAAGGGGAAGGAGGCAGTCCCTGCCAGCAGTGTGGCCCAGAGCAGCTGGCTGGTAGCAGGAGATCCCCACCCCTTCTCTCACTCTAACCAAAGTCAGGCAGCAACTCGGATTTGGTGACACAGGTCCTAGGGGCAGAGAAGGGTGGGGCATGGAGCTGAGGAGACAGAATGGCTAGCACAAGCTAACTGTTCAGTCGTTCCATCTGCCCAGGTAGTGGACGGAGGCAGGGCAAGGCCGTGGCATTATTTCGAGGCAGGCCTCCTGGCGTGTAGTGTGCTTGGTGCTGAATTTAGCACCTGGGAACATGCACTGTGTCCCTTCAACCTCAGAGGCATCTACTGTTCTGGGAGAGGCTTATCCTTGTGAGGGCCTAGGGACAGAAAGTTTCCTCCAGTGAAGGGGGAGAAGATGAGCGACAGGACCGAGAGACCCCTAGACAACTCCGTGAGAAATGCAGCAGGTTCCACAGCAGTTGGCATGAGTGAGTCACGGGCGTGCATGTGATGGTTTGGACAAACCTTGAAGCTGGGTTTTGCTGACAAAGCCTGACTCCACCATGACAGGCAGGGTGCCCTGAATCCTAATTTGCAGATTCTATGGCTCAATGTTTGCATGTTGTCACTATGAAAAACTTTATCCAGAGCTGGGCTATTTATTGTGGTTTTGCATGTCCTAGAGAGAAAGACCTGCTTCTGTGGAAATAATTTTATGATGTATGAAAGTCAGTCTTGTCTTCTAAATTCCTACTCCCGAGGAGTAGAGCCTTTCCTTGGCAGGCGCTCTTCCGGGAAAGCCCAGGGGACCAAGCAACACTCTATCTATTTTTAAGTCAATCATTTCACACTGATTTCAAGTTCAGTGTGATGCTCTTGTTGACTCAATAAGCATGATCCTGCATAAGCAAAGCAATTATTGACTAGAAGGCTATGTTGCAAGGTGGAGTAGGGAATATATGCCCTCTGTGCCTTCCCAGAACCCGACGTGACAAAAACAAAGAGATGCACATTAAAAATAAGATTTCCTGTTTCATATGGTCATGCCCAGAACATCTGCCACCGCAGACTGTTGGCTGTTTGCCTTTCCCAACTCCTCCAGGCCAACTTCCTCTGTTGAGGGTCTCCCTAGATGTCGCTAGCAATGCTGTATTTTCTGATTGGTATGGAGTCCTATGCCTTTGAACACCATCACCTTCAGATTCTTGTGGATGTAGTGAAGAAGGTTGATGGTATCCAAGCAGATAATCTGAGGGACCCTTGGAAAGTCCTGTACCCTCTACTCTGTTTTTCTACTGGGGCTTTAGAAAGCCCATTTAACTACCAGGTCTTCCCAGCGTATATGGGTTGCATATATGGGCTGTGTACAATAGATCTTCTAATTTTCCTCATCAGCATTAGTAGAACCTGTTATAGAAGTGGAGACACAGGAGTCAAACTCATATGAATATATGGACAAGCTAAGAATACCTCTACCTTTTAGTGTTTGGCATAGGAAGACTGCTTTCAGCTACTTCCTTCACATTCCTCTTTTGTTCAACCAATATTTGATTAGAAACTATTATGTGTATGACAGTGTGTTAGGCACTGGGGCTATAGCTATAAAGGAGGACAAAAAATCTTGCCCTCAAGATGTATGTAACTAGCTTTTGACTTAAATTTAGTGTAGTCTTTTGTTCTGTCCATCAGCTTGTCCATTGCCTGTCCATCCATCCATCCACGTATCCTCCACACGTCATCCCTCCATGTGTTTACTTTATATCGCCTTACATTACCACCTGTTTCCATGTGGCTAGAAGAGCTGTGGAGGAACACTAAGTCCCATGTCATTATCCATAATTCAGCTCACAGGTCAGGCAAGGTCTACGTTCTCTGCTGCACTGCAGGTACGGGGACCATGATGCCTGAGACCCTGTTAGTAAACTGGGAAGACTGAAGAGTCAGGCTTCTCATATGATGGAAAGGATGTAGACTGTCAGTTGGAAGAGGGAGCATGTCCTGTGGCTCATGGCTCTTCTCTGGAACCTCTTGATATTAAAATTTATAACCTTTCTCATTGATGCATGCATTCGTTCAATAAATGTTGATTAAATACCTGCCACATGCTAAGTACTAGGGATATAGAGATGAATCAGATGTGATCTATGCCCTCAAAGGATCACAGGCTAGAGATTTAAACTATTCCTCAGTCAATCTTGAACTAGAGGTTAAGATTTGTCCTCTTCTCACTACCCCCATTCCAGCCTATTTGATGGTTGAAAATGGGTTCTGTTTTTGTTCTCATGACTCTTTCTAGAAAGTTGGGCCAGGTTTTCTACATTCCCCTTGTTGTGTCAGTGACTGAGTATTGGAGCAAATACACATTTGGGATTTCTTTGTGATAGAGTTTCTGATAATTGAATATTATATGACATGGACTTGGGCTGGGTGTGGAAATTCAAGACAGTACAGCATTGGTTTTTTAGCTGGTGTTCTGGAGCCAAGACCATTCAAGCAAAAGCCCAGCTTTCTGACTACTAGGTGGATGACCTCAGGCAAAGTGACTGCCCCTTTGTGCTTCTACTTCCTCATATGTAAAAGGGGGACCATAATTATTGTCCAAAAATTGTAGGTAGACGTGTTCTGTATGAACTTGTGTTAGTGGGTACATGGCCGCATTTTTCAAAATGCATAGAACTACAAAGAATATATTTTATTGTATGGAAATTAAAAAAAAAACAACAACCAGGATGTATATGTGTGTGTGTATATTTAGAATGAATCACATAGTCACACTAAGGGGTATGGAGAAGAAAAGAAAGGAACTGGCAGAAGTAACCTTGAAAAACAGTGTGTACTTACAGAATCAGTAAACAAGCAGAAAGGAATGCACGCAGACAATCGTACTCTAATTGGTGAATTTGTTTTTCACAAGGGTATGGGTTAGCAATTCTGAAACTACTGAAATTTATCTTGCTCATGACTAATGCTTTTTCAGTCTGAGGAATCTCTCTTTAATCCTACAAAATTCCGGCCTATTAGTCTTTCCTCCATTATCTATTTTCCTTACTTCTCGCTCTTTCCTTCATGCCCCCAAACTTCTCTTCCAGATTTCCCATGGAGTGGCTCTCTATGTGGCCTCCTGGATTGCGTTCAATGGGATACATGTCCATTCACTAACTCCTTCTTCGGCTGAGTCTGTCTATGGCTTGAGTGGTCACTGATGATAAACACTCCCTGCCCCTCCAGCGGTCTCTGCCACTGTCCTCCTGCTTGCATCTGTTCCTCAGCTTCTTCAAAGAAGTCGTGCTTTCTGCCCTTGAGACCTTTGCACATGCTGTTTCCTTTTCCTGGAAAATCCCTTTCCCAAGCTTCCTTTTCCTGGCTGACTCACTTACTCTTTATTTTCATAGACCTCGCTCTAACACTCCGGGGAGCTTGCCTCATAGCTAGATGGTATTACTCTCTGCTCTATTTGCTCAACATCCCTAGGATACACTGAGCTAACACCCCTTTGACACTCATTGACATTCTTCCCACCCCCCCACCCCCACCGCCAAAATTTGTCTTTTCTGCTTGGTGGGAAACCTGAGGGGGTGCACCACATCCACGTCATATTCCCAGGACCCGGCAGAGTGACCGGCACAGAACAGGTGCTCACTTCATATTTGCTGAATGAAGGGGTTGGTGTTGGAAGTTCTGATTAGCACCTGCTCAAAATGGATTTGATCCTTGGGGTGGCTTTAGTGCTACTGTCTCCTCAGCTATCTTCATCTTTCTTCCCCCTCTTTTCCCCTTTCTCAGCTTCCTCCTCCAGCATGGCAGAGATGGAGAGCCTTGCGTGATTCTTGTGGGAGTGTCCTTACTTCCCACCTTAAGCCTCCCTAGTGCCACCCTTCTTCTGCACCTTCTGCATGTGCTTGGATGCAGCAGAAGGAGGAAACAGATCTAGCCTCATGGTCTGCAGCTTGGATCACCAGGGAACACGGTGTCCCCTGATGGATAATATTCTCCTTTTTTTCCTGTCCTGGGAGCCAGAATACTTCTAGTAAATGATCCTGCCACTGAGCACTGCTGAGTGACCAAGCCCCCAGTATGTCCAGGAAGCATGGATTATTTTGGATTTCCACATGGCTCCTTCTGAGTCCATTCATTCTAGGCTTCAAAGGAGGATGGCATTTGCTGAAACAGGGCTGAACTCAATCAACAGGGAGTCCTGCCAAGGGAGCCATGTGCATCCCCCTGATGCTCTCATCCGTCTCACTGCCCTTGAACTGATGTCCTAACCTTTCTTGCCCTGCTGGCCTGAGCTGTGGGGGCCGCCATCCACTGGGGAGCTGGGTTGTTGCAGCAGCCATGTTAACGGCTTGTTCCTGCTCACCAACACCCTTGCATGGCAGGCGGGGAAATTGGCTGGTTCTCTTTATCTGTAAGGATGTTCAGTCCACATAAATGTCTAACTTGGGCTCTGCTTTCGCCCCAGCGGATCACTGAGTGGGGCTAGCAATGTCCTGTGCAGGGATTCAGCTGACTTCCCTTCTCCACGTCTAACAGCTCATTTGGATCAAGTGCAGCTGCCGAGCACCATAAAACCCCCATAAAAATGCTTATTAGAAAAACATCCAGGAAATATTGCTAATTCACTTGCAGGAGCAGAGACCTATCGAGCAGCACCAAATGGTGTTGATTAGCAGAGAATAAGAATAAACATGACTAGAAACTACACGGGAGAGAGGCAGGCGGTGTTACCAACTGCACCAGGAGCGGTAGGCGCCAGGGCAGCTGAGGATGGTTTTCTCAGGCTGACCCACTCCCCACATCCACTCTTGGCTCAGTTTAGGTTCCTCTAAAAATAGACCCCGAGATAAGGATTGGGTGCAGTTCACTTGGGAGGTGATCTCAGGAACCACTGTGAAGGCCTTGGGCAGCTAGGCCAGGAAAGAGAGGAAACCAAACGAATGGTGAGCTAGAGAGTGGGAGTCACTACTGGCTGCTGGCGCTCAGTCCTGCTGGAGACTCTGAGAAGTTGTGTGGAACAGGCCTCAGAGGTGGTCCTGCCCCTCACCCCAAGGAGGGAAAGAACGGTGATCCAGTGGGCTGGAGCAGTCTTGCATCCATCCCAGCCCTGCCCAGAGAACCCGTGCTAGGGTGCGTGTCTGTGTGAGCGTCCACCACAGGAAGACTTAGGTCTCTGCATAAATCAACTTGAAGGTCTAGATCTTTGCTTTAATGAATAACTTGCTTCTCTTGCCCTCCAGGGAGCTGTGGATGCCTCGCTGGCATTCTGCCTGGGAAATGAGAGAAGAGTTACAGATCGGGAGGCCATCAGGAGGGTGACTTGGCACTACCTCTCATTGTTGGAAGGCAGCTGTGGGAATCCTCATGTGGTGGTCTGCGTTTGGGGAGGGTCTTAGAAAAGATGGCTGAGGGTCCGTCAGAAGATGATCCAGGCTCAGGGCTGGAGTGCACAGAAGCTGGTGGTGGCTCGAATTAGGACTGTGCTACCAGTCACTCTGAAGTTTAGATTAGATGATTAGATTTTTAGGGGAAGACTGAGATAATTCCCCTTTCAGATTATTCTCTGAGCCTTATGCTTAGGGCTCTCTTTTGCTGGTTGAAGTTCAGTTGGGTAGGTTACTTCTACTGTGCAGGAGGCTGAAAGTCCTGCTGAATTGCAGCTTTAGTAAAATTTGGGGGTGGTACTATTTTATAGATCTCTCTGATGTTTGGAATCTTTTCCCCACCGAATATCAGCTCCTGGTTTCAGTGGCTATGTTTTTTGGATTTCCACATGGCTCCGCCCCAACATCTGAGGGTCTGTGCTTCACAAAAACAAAACCCAACTCCAGAAACCCATATCTAACTAGTTTGAGGGAAAGAAGAGATTTTTGCCTTTTTAAAAATGCTAAGTCCACAGGCTTCAGGTACAGCTGGATCTAGGGCTCCAATGAAGCCTCAAGCGTCCACTTTCTTTCCATTTCTTGGCTCTTCTCCTCTTAGCACATTGCTTTTATCCTCTGGCAAACTTCCCCGTTTGGAAGGAGAGATGGCTACTGGCAGTCTCAAGCCAGCATCTTCAAAGCCCATCACCCAACAGGAGGAAGGACTGACTTCTTCCAGTACCTATATTTTCATCTCAGGCATGATTCTAATCGGCTCTCCTGGGGAACTATGTCCATTCTGGAAGGAACCACTGATGCTGGGGGAAGCACTGTCAGCGAATTTTGGCGCTGTGCCTACCTCACCTAGCCATGATTCCTACCCCAAACACATGGAGTAGGCTTCCTGAGGGGAGGAGGATTCTGTCACCAGACGAAAAGGGGGAAAGGGATACTGGTGAGATGAAAGCAATGACTTTCCACCATAGCAGCCAGGCTGGGTTTTTTGCCGGCCTATAGGGTCGTGTTGTGGGCTCTGTTTACACTTCTTCCTACCATTGTGAGGTTATTTAATTGCTTCAGCTGCATAATTGGCTAAATTGGTTAATGTGCCTCATTCTGTGGCTCCATAACCAGCCTGTATGCTCCCTCTTTTCTTTCTCCCATTCCTCTCCTGCCCCCCACCCCCATCCCTGCATGAGTCACCACTCGCGTCTTTCCAGGACTATACTGCTTTGGCAGGGATATAATTCCTTACTTGTATCGGAAGAGGATGAGAGCAATTAGCTGAAGAGCTGGGGTCAGCATCCATCCAGGCCTCCTTGGAGGATTCTGTGTTCTGTGGGGGGAGGATAATTAGGTTAGAGGTAATTTAGGAAAGCCAATGGGATGAGGATGGCTCTTGGGTTTGATGGAAAGGGCACTTCCCATGCTTGCCAGGGTGGAGCATTCTGAGCATCTCAGCCCGAGAAGCTTGGTTTGGGGATATCCTGTGTCTTTGGGCTCACGGAGCAATCACCCGGGCACTGGTGTGTGTATGGTGGGGGGGAATTGAAAGCATCATGCTTACTTGCAGAAGATGCTCAGTCTACTTGCAGAGACTTGGAATACAGGCATGAAGCATCAGTGACCAATGAGAGGCTAATCATAGTTACATCTAAGCTATGCTTTGGGTTAGAAATGAAGAGACATAGATTAAACAGGGATAGAAAAATCAGGAAAGGCTTCCTGGAGGTGGCTTTTGAAGTATGAATAGGAATTGACAAAGTAGTGGGAAGAGGCATGCCAGATGGAGGACTTGCTATAAAGCACACCCCAGAGGAGGAAATGACTGTGTGCAGGGGCCGGATTGGGAAGTATCCTGGTGGGAGGCAAAGAGGCGTGGAACAGGGAAGACTAGACAATAACCTACCCTGCTAATGTGCTGGCCTCAGCCTAAAGTGAGAGATTGATTACCTTCCTGACTTATCCACGTTAGAGGCTTTGTCTTTGTTCTGAACCACCCCCTCCTCAATCTGGACTTTCTTTGATTCTATTGATATCAAATATTAGGTAAGCTTCCAGTGCTGGTTACTACAGACTATGGGAAGTATAGATTCTCCATGAGGTTAAAGACCAGGCAGTAGAAGGACTTCCCATAGGCTCTGGGATGTCCAGTGTTTATTCTCAGAGATGGAAGTGAAGAGGCTTTGGGACTCAATTTTACTAGTGGACTCTTACTAGTTGGAAGTTAGATAAGGCATAGGACATGGCAACAGTGGCTAACAGTCTGGAAAGTACCAGACTTCTATTATGGACCGGGGAGTTTAACAATCATTTACAAAGCCATTACCCTGACTGCAAGAAGCTTACCATCTAGTAGAGCCTTCAGTGGAGAACAGAGGGGGCCCAGCAGCAAATGTAGGCTTGGTGGTAGGACAGACCTGACTTTGCATCCTGACCCTGCTAATTACTAGCTGTGTGACACCTCAGACAAAGTGCTAAAAACGTCTGTGAACCAATCTTTTTCATCTGTAAAATGGGGTTAACCCCTGCTCTGCAGGGGGTTTGTGAGGATTATAAATAACATTTGCAATTCAGCTCCCTGGCTCAAAGTAAATACAGAGTAAGTGTCAGTTACCAATATGATTTGAGTGGACATCAGGACAGTGTCCTTAGCTGGGATGAGATGATCCCCTAGGGCATAATGAAGAGGAACCTGAACCTACTTTCTCAGCCAGTCTTTACAGGTCAGAGCATTTGTTCATTGGAAATACAAATACGCGTGTGTTTCCTGGTCAGCTAATGATAACATTGAAAGTAAACCATCTGAAAGGTTTGCATTTGGGTAAATCTCAAATTATAAATTTTGGTGGAGGCTAATGAAGTGAATGCCTTTTCTTTAGCATCTTCTCACGAATCATGACTGTACTCTGTCCCAGGTTCCTAGAATTGTTGGCCTATTTTGCATTTAATACATATTTATTGAGTGATTACTATGTTCTGGGAACTTTTTTAAGTAATAGATTTTTGATCCCCCTTCATAGGCATAGAAAGGTTGAGTAATTCACCAATCTTCACCCTGGCTGACACCGACGGAGTTGGATGCAAACTCTGGCAGTCTGGAGCTAGGATTCAGCTCTCAGCCAGGACCATGGGCTGCCCCTTCTCATGGAGGTCTGCTTCCAGATGTTGGCTGATACTGGTATAAAATGGAAACCCTCCTGAGCATGCTTATATGTTCACAGGGAACTCTTTTTGGAAATAGTTTTCTTTTTATCATTGCAGTGTTGACATATGAATGTCCAAATCTGAAGAAACATTTTATGAGTTTACTTGAGCCAAACAGAGCATTCACCCAGAAGCAAGATCTCAACAGACAGGAGGAAAAACATGCTTCTCTCAGGGAACTCTTGAGAGTAAGCAAGGCCTCACAGAGTAAACCTCCAACAGTGAAATGACAGGGTGTAGGGTTGTTTGTTAGTGGTAGCGGCCAAGCCCAGGATTCCTGGGAAAGAGTCAGGGGCTACCTTGAAAGCAGAAGTGGTTTGTAGTTCAAGGCCTTTGGACACTATCTAGCCCAGGCTTCTTTCTAGTATGAGATTCATTGAGATTGGCCAGGAAGCCTCCAGCATTCTGTTCTCGACTTGAATGCCACCTCTGACAGACAGCTCGCTGCAGCTTCCATTCTGTTACTGGACAGCTCCAGTTGTTAGAATTTCTTTTTCCTCTCTTCAGTCAAAATCTGCCTCCTAACACCCACCAATATGTTCCAGTTTCCCTGATAGAATAAATTTTATTTCTACTTTTGGACGATAAAGTGGTGGAGCAAGAGTATGTTACTGTTGGCATCTGATGCAGGTTTGGCAGGAACTCCCTAACTTCCAGCCACTCATTTGACCCACTTACTTAGAGAATGTGGGTTTTGACCTCTGTACCTCTTTTTCCAGGGATGAGATGCTCATGCCTTGGACCCCTGATATCCTCTCACTGCTTCTTCGGGGTTCTCTATCCATCAGTTATCTCTCTTCTCATCTTTAACCTCTTCTTCTCCATTGGCTCTGTGCAATCAGCATTTAAATATATTTAAGTTTTTCCATCTTAACAGCAAAAATAAAACTCTCCATGGTGTCCTCAGCCTACTCTTCTGTTTTTTCCTTCCCTTTCACAGCCAAACTTCTCAGAGTTGTATCCGTTCTCTCTTCCAGTTCCTCACTTTCCATTCTCTCCTCAACCAACTCTAAGCTGGCTTTTCTCCCACTCACTCTCTGCAGTGAAATTCTCACCAGATGAAAGTTACCTGAGATTTCTTTGTCCTTAAATCCTGCAGATACTTTTCAAGTCAAATCTTATGTGATCTCTGTGTAATGTGACATCGTGCACCACTCTTTCATGCAACATGTGGCTTTTCTGACACAGACTATACACTCCCTACCTATCTCAATTCTACTTATTAATCACTTTGAAAAACCATATTCTGAAGATCAAGTATTGGGTTCATAGGGGCTCTGCCATTGGATCTCTTCTGACTTGGAGCATTCATTCATGCTCAGCCACATACCTTTCATCACCACCTGTGTTTGACAGCACCAACATCTCTATGTTGAGTTCAGATTGCCTCTTGAGTTCCAGATCTATATTCAGCTGTCCACCTAGCATTCCAAGATGGATTTTCTACAAATTCTCCAACTCTATACATGCAAAACTGAATTTGATATTTTTCCTTTGAATTTGCTTCGTCACTGGTATTCTCAACTCAGTATTTGGCAATACCATTGTACCTATGTCCAGCCAGAAACTGGGGGTATTTTTGACATTCCTTTTTCTCCAGATAAATAAACCACAGCTTGCTTATTCTAGTGCCTAAATGTTGGGTTGGCCAAAAAGTCCATGTGGTTTTTTTCCCATAAAGACACGTTTTTCATTTTCACCAATAACTTTGTTAATTTGGATATTTTGAGTATGTTGGCTATCTACTGTGTGGTATAATGTTGATTATTCTCAATTAATGTCTTGATTTGATAGCTATCCACTTCAACTGGTCTACCTGACCATGGAACATCATCCAATGATAAATCTCCAGCATGAAACATCACAAACCGCTTTTGACATGTTCAATCAGTCACAGCGCCTTCTCCATATGCTAAACAATTTTTGTTTTTGCATTTTTACCTTTCTTGAAATAATAAAGCATAATATGCCAAAAATGTTTATTTTCTTCCATCTTAAATATTAAAATTGCTATGCAAAAATTCACTGATTTTGATGGTTTTTTTAAATGCACACTGATATGATGGCTGTCACAATACAATCTAACAAAAGTGTTTTGAATGAAGTTAAAGACAAGTAAGCTCTCCTAGAGCCATCTTACAGGAAAAACCAGATGAACTTCTTGGCCAACCCAATATTTCTCAAAACCACCTTCTTCTCTCTAGCTCCTCTGTCATTACCCTTATACAGTCTATTATATTTTGTCTAGGTTAACCTTTCAGCCTTTATCCAGGTATCTGTTTCCTCCTCTAGTCCTTGTACTAATGTCTCAGATCTTCCTAAAGGTCCAATATGTAGGTCTTTACTCCTCCGCTTAAAGCCCTTCAATGCCCCTACATTTCTCTCAGGATGAAGTTCAACTGTGTTTGTGTTCAGTGACCAGAGGTAGTGGTGGGCTGGGCTGTGGGCGGAGGATCTCAATTAATAGGTAAAGCTCAGTCCACTGAGTTTGGGAGTGTTGCAGAAAATTGAGAGATTGAGAATGCATGTGGTTGTAAAGGCATAGGTTGGGACTATATAACCAGAAGAACAATGGTAAAGAGTTGAACATGGGCAGGAGCCATGGGCAGCTCTACAGGTAAGACTCCCCGCGTGCCCAGGCTGCAGTAGCCATTGAAGCAGCACCAGGGACAGCTCCAATGCCTTGGTCCCTTGTCGCAACTGCCACTCCTTGCAATCTAATGGTTTCACACTTTATTAACTCGTTTGGCCCCTTTGATGCTAGAAAGACAGGGTGAAGGATGCAGCCCACTCGTAGATTGAATGTGGGTCCTCCAATAGGGCATATCTTAGTCCTTTCAGAACTCTCCAAAGTTTGAGAAAAGACAGCCCCGTAGTTCTGGGTGGGTGATTTGGGGCTCAGGTAAGGGAGTTTGGGGAATGATTCCTTCTTGTCCTCAGGCTTCATCTCACGGGAATCTTTTTGTTTGAGGACTCTAATATTTTCATAGTTTTGATTAGAGCCTTGGTATGGCTCCCTTTTTGTTTCTCTCAATAGCAGATTCCCCTGCTCCTGACTTCAGAATGTGTGTTGGCTCCAACCTGTGCCATGTTGGATTTCTTCCTCATACAGTTGTGAACTAGTGTGATGAAGCATTACAGGCAGATGCTTGGAGCTCTCTCCCAAGAACCCTGTCAAGGACTTGTTCTATTTGGAGGACTTCAGGAAAGGAACTAGAGAAAAATCACTGGGGCTTATGTGCTTTCCTCAGGAAACCGCTGTGGGATCAGTTCAATGGCCAGCCCTACCATACTTCTTTTCAAAGCTGCTGTTTTCCTAGATATCAGGAAGTTTCCTTTATCTGGAAGTTTCCAAGGGGGATAGAAATGGAACTGGGAAAATCAAACTCTAGTTTTAGTGAGCATGAAAAATAAACGAGATGATTGGGGAAATTGCTGACTGCGTAGAACTCAGGGATGGGTCCCAGGTATTTTACAGATATACTTTAAGAAAAGTGAATCAAAATTTTAGCATTTCTGTCTCCTAGGCTCAGTCAGAAAATGTGTTTCTGCCTCCTGGGGAAAGAAACAGTTTTCTTCCAGGAATAGTAATGGTGCAGATATTATTAGCCTTTTAGGTGGGCATGAGAAACAAAGAATAGTTTTTTTGGGGGGGGTGTAAGAAGGGCAAATTCATTTTCTCAAAGACCGGACTAATTTCCTTAAGGTGGCAGGCTCTAGTGGCTTGATTTCTTCAAGACTCTTGATGTTTAAGAGAAGTAAAAGGCATTTATTAGTTCCACTCGAATATTTGATAATGGAACATGCACAGGAAGGAGAGTGGGCTGGATCAACCTTATCACGAAGCTGTGCTGGGAGTTGCTGATATTTCCTTAGCAGGCAGATGAAGCCAGCCTGGACGACAAAGAGAAGAAATCTTAGAAAACTAGCCAAAGTCTTTGTAAGACATCCACTGAAACTCACTCTTGGATCCTGAGCTATCATGTGATATTAAGGTGGGAACTGGAGACAAGAATTTTAAACCCATTTTGAATTGGTTGATGGGCAGAGGGAGGTAGGGAGAGCCCACAACTGTTAGTTGCTAAGACAACTAGCACCTGATATCACAACTTTCTGCAGGGCACCCCTAACTCTGCTCCAAAAACTAACAATTCATAAGTGAAAAAAATCCAAGCAGGAACCCTAGAAAGAGCTGGAGGGAGGCCCAGACTTGCATAAAAACCTCCATGTTCCATGACACGACTAGTGGGAATTCTATAATTAGAGGAACATTTGCCTCCAATGTTCTCTTAAAATGTTTCGCCTGATGGACTGCATTTTGAGTCAATGCCTAGGGCCAGCTGCTTGGTTTTCAAAATTTGGGGAGACCAAGGGAGAACTCTGGAAATCTGCAGAGGAAGTTTGTCATGATTCTCAATATACTCTGATAGTTCCATGCATCTGAAGTTTTTCCCAGTTTGTAAATGGAAACTTCTGACATGGAGGTAGGTAGCCTGGAGGGAAAGTTAATGGGCTTTGGAGTGAGACATGGCTTGGGGTGGAATAAGGCTTTGCCATTTTCTAGCAGGATGACATGGGACACAACCTCTCTGTGCCCCAGTTACCTGTATAATAAATGGAGGTATGGCCCACATCAAAGTGTCACTGGAAGAATTCAATGATGATGAATGTAGGGTACCCAATGTAGTGCTGGGATATGGTAGGCACATAATAATCACTAGTTGTGTAGTAAGGAGACTGGAATTTTGGTGTGGTCCCTTCTAAATGTCATCGCTCCAGGAGGAAGTTACAGCATGTCTCAGTGAATGTACTGTTCGGGAGCTTTGACTCTGGATTCAGACGTGCTTGGGTTCAAATCCCAGCTTTATTACTTAGCAGCTAGGTGATCTTAGGTATGTCTCTTAACCTCCCTATGCCTCTGTTTTACATCTGTAGCATAAGATAAAACACCATAAACATCACTGAGTTATTATGAGAATTAAAATAGTCCATATGGAAGGCTTTGCAGAATGCTTTGCCCAATGAAAATGCTCTCAAATTTAACTTTTTAGTATTGTTATTTTATAGTTATTGCTTAATTGATGATGTTTTGTCCTGGGTAGCTCTGCTTCACAGAAAGAGGGAAAATATGACATAGGTGTATCAGTTAATTGAATGTATTTCTCTCCTCATCACCCCACAACTTGATATTTTTTCTTTTAATTTAAAGCTCCAACTTAACAGAAACATTTTCTAGGCTTCTAATTTGGTGGAGTTTTCTTTTGTTAAGTGCCTTTGTTAACCCAACTAGTTTTATCTGGGTAGACCAGCTGGTTTTATCAATTAGAGTAGCTTCCAATTGAATAGTAATCATCCCCCCACCCCCACCCCCCAACCAACATTTAACACCGATCCTGTCCCTGAATGGGCAAGGCAGGCTTAAATGGATTCAACAGGTGTTTGCCTCAGGAAATCCTAACCCTCGGTTATTGAACCTGGGATTTTGGGCTCAGGTAAGTGTAGAATCAGAATTTAAGTTAACCTGAGAATTGGTGCTAAAGTCAAAGAAGTTGGAGCACATTGCTGTTAGTGTAGGAGAACCCTGAGGAAAGAAGGCAAGCTTCTACTTAGTACTTTACCACTTAATTCTCCAAGGGTAAGAAAGGTGATAGATTTCTGTTACAGGTTTTCTGGTAAGGTTTCTCCCAGTGCCAAGGCTGTCCCTTCAAGAATGGCCAGGAACACAGGTTTAGTGGTTCCCATGGCCTGCCCTGGGTCTCATCTGGGTAACAACAAGGAATTTAGTACTTTATGCGACTGGCCCAGAGGTGAGTGCCTGATAACCCTCTCGGATGGGGAGACATGGCTGATGGGTTTGCTTTCTTGTAAATGAGTTATATATGAAGGAGTCCAACACATGTTTGAATATCTACTGTTCTGTAGAAGTGCATCCTAGGTATGGGGACAAATGAGGAAATGTTCTAGCCTCTTTCTCTGGGAGGCCATTTGGTCTTGGAGTTACAGTTGACCCTTGAACAACATGGGGATTGGGGTGCTAACACTCCCCCACCTCTGCAATCAAGAAAATTCACACAGAACTTTTGATTGCCCACAAACTTAGTTGTCCCTTGGTATCTGCATGGATTTGTTCCAGTGCTTCCCATGGATACCAAAATGCACAGATACTCAAGTCCTCTATATAAAATGGCATAGATCAATGCATACAGCTGGGTCTCTGCATCCGTGAACTCCCAGCTGTGGATTGGAAACAATACAGGTATTTATTGAAAAAAAAATCCATGTATAAGTGGACCTGCATGGTGCAAACCTGTATTGGTCAAGGTTCAACTGTGTTTTCTTGAGAATTTGAATTTCCTAGGAGAGCTTGAGTAAACCCTTTAAAATCTCTACACCTTTGCCCTCAGTGAAAAGCCAGGAGCCGATCAAGATTGCCATGGGATGAGAGGTAAGAATATATTGGAAAGGCATCTCTTTCCTTCTAAATTATCCTCTTAGCCATGGCATCCTTGGTGAGGCAATGATTCCCAACTGATTCACAAAATATTAATACTATGAGATGATTCATCCAAAGAGATCCTGGAGGAGCACATATGAGAGACACAGATGTATGCTATCCACCCCTGCAGAAGCTAGTTGTGAAACTGTGGTGGGAGTGCTGGGGGCAGAGTTGTGTGGCCTTTACTGTTTTGCTGTGTCTCCCCTGGGCCTGGGAAGCTTAGACATATACCGCAATGGGAGAAATATTTATGAAATAACTAGCATGTTCCCTAAGAGCCATCACCTGGTGGTTTAACTTGTTCCCAAGTGGAGAAAAGTAGAGATTTAAAATGGAACAGTGTGGGCAGCACATACACATATAGGGAAACTTATGCACAGATGTACATGCATCTTGTCTTTGGGATGCAAGACACTGAAATAGTCGAGGAGGCTGAACTAAGTTGTATCTGTTGTTTAAAAACATAAGCAGGTTTGAGCTGTTCTTCCATTGCAATCACATGTATATTTCATCAGATGTGTACTTTTGAACAAGATTGGAGTGTATTTAGTTGCTTCCTCTGGAAAGGAATTATTACCACACCTTTATAACAGGCTCTTTCCAGCAGTCCCCTTTATCACATTAATTCAGCTCACAGCCACAATCAAGCAAAAGGCAAATTCTAGTTACAAAGGAGAGTTATACATTTTTCAAAGTAATGCACAGTTATACATAAATGACAGGTTTGCAGATGTAGGTAATGCTGATCAATTCTTGGGCTTGGAAATTGTACCTTCTCGTGAAGCTGGAGACAGTCTGAACCAAACCCCCGCAGTGGCTCCAAGTCATATACAGACCCACTCACTTTTCCTAATAGACGAGGTAGAGGTTGTTGCCAGAAATTTGGGCTTCTACACAACAAGCATCTTGACTTCTAAATTCTAGTATGAGACAATTGCGACTGACAGGGTATACTTTGGTAAAAATCCTCAGCAGCATGGGACTCCAAAAGACAAGGTGAAAATAACAATAGCCAACCCTGGTTTCATTCCCCTCCAAGCAAGTGGATGTTTCTGATTCACAGTTGCAAAGAAAGACAGAGAGTACTTTAGTTAAGATCACCTAGCATGGGGCTAGAAGGCGTGTAATAGGCAGTCGTGATGCAACACGTTATAATGGTGTAGGTGGGAAAAGGCCAGTTTGGGCTAGAGAGGAAGGGAGTGAAGTATTTGTCGAGTCTTTTCTAAGGGCCTGGGAGGAATTCAGGCACTTTGCATATATTACCCCCTTTAATCCTCAAGATAGTTCTGTGAAACTGGCATGATTAATCGCTACAGATTGTCCATTACATCTAGAAGTTCAGTTGAATATCTGTCACATCATTAAAGACATCTTCAATTTGCAAAATAACAAAATTCTTTTTCTCTGTTTTCTGACTTTATGGAACCCTATAATTTGCAGATGGATAAAGCGGAGTTCAGTTGGTCATGGGCTGCTAGGATTGGAACCCAAGCATGAATTCAAGGGCCAGGTTCTCTCAGGTCCATCCTACAGCCATGACCAACATTTTGACCTGCCTGGCAGATGGCACACTGTTCTACAAACAGGAGTGGAGGAAGTAAAGCCCAAGACAGTCAGCTAGGGCCCGAGAGGTTGCAGGTGTCACAGAGGCAGGACAACATTTCCGGAGGCCAGAGCTCAGAAAAGTCTACAGCAGCAGTGCTAGGAAGCAGGTGACACTGAAGCCCAGGGCTTTGACCCTGGGCTTCCTGGGCGGAGAGGCTGCAGTGAGCTCTGGGGCCTGACCTCATGGTGAGTCACTGCTGGCAGAAAGGCTGTGTGGGGAATGAGCCTTTTCCAACATCTGCGGGACCGGCCTTGTGGAGGAGAGCTGGCTTCGGCCTGCACACACACACGGTAATTACAGTCCCAAGGAAAGCAACCAGAATGAATAAGTGGATGGCGAGTTAGACTTAAAGGTGAGAGAAAGTGGGCTGCCTTCTCTTCTAAGAAAGAAAGGCAGAGAATGACCAGGTTTTTCCAAAAATCCCTCTAGAGGGTGATCTGATCGGAACAGGAAAAAAAAAAATCCCGCAATCTCCTGGGAGCACCTGGAAAACTCCATTCAGATTTAGAACTAACAATTCACTGGATTTTGGCACAGGTCAGACCCCAGGCATGGATTTTAGCTATTAGACTCTTCTTGAAGCATCTTATTTTTCACCACTCTCTTAGTTTGGGGTTTAAAAAAAAAACCAAAACCAACCGCTGTTTTTGTTTGTCAAAAAATTAGTCGAAGAGACTCTGAGCGCCGCTGCCTCCCGGAGGCCTCGCTGGACTCCCAGTGAGCTGCTCCCTTCCCGAGGCTGCAGGGCAGAGGCCAGAGCCAGGCCCGGAGGCCTCGCAGCCTGGGCCCTGGCCGTTCTGTGCCACGGAGTGAGCCATCTCTCTGCCAGGGCACAGGGAAAGGGGGAAGGCCCGTCGGGCTTTTCCTATTAGATAATTTGAGGATTTTGTCCTCAGAGATGGTAGCTTATGATGTGCCACATAAAATGATCATTAGAAAGAGGGGCGAAGTTATGAAAAGTCCTCAGTTTTAAATCAAGGTTGAAGGGGCAGGATACGTCTCAATCCCTAGATTGTTCTTGTACGCGTATGTTTTTCTTTGTTGCCTTTATCACAAGTTAGAATTCTGTACTACTTCTCTAATAACGGGTTTATTGTCATCTTCCACCGGAACAAGCTCTGTGTCTGCTTAGCTCATGGCCCTACCCCCAGGTTCCAGCACAAAGCACATGGCAGATAGTTCTGGAGGGTATGAATGCGTGCGCATCAGGACAGGGAGGGCTGAGCTGAGCACTGTGCACAGGCCGTGGGAGGGCCCACCGTCTGTCTCCATACACGGAAGGAGAGGCAAGGCCAGAGGGCCTTTGGTGTGTTCCATGAGTGGGAAAACGAGGCAGCACGTGGCAGCTAGAAGGCAGGAGAGAGGGAGCTCACGGAGGACCAGGTGGTTAGGACAGGCTCAGGTATGCTGTTAGAGTCTGGGTTAGGGGAGGACACCCCGGGGGGACCTGAGAGCATGAGGCAAGGCAAGCTGAAGCCATGGGGGGCAAGTGCAGGGTGGGCGTGAGTGATGACTGCCCAGACCGCCAGGAGTTTGACCCTTACCTTGGAGATGGTGGGAAGTTACTGGGGATGCCGTGGGAAAAGCGCTTCGGGTGGCAGTCAACAGTAACAACAGGGCCTCCCTGTCAGGCCCTCGTCTAAACATTTTACATTAATTAATTCTCCTAACTTATGCATCAAGCCTGTGAGTTTGAAGTGATTACCCCTCCCCCACCCCTTTTTCTAAAAGAGGAAACTGAGGCACAGAGAAGTTAGGCCAGTCAGCACAGAGTGTACTTGACTGTAGGCCCAGTGTCTTTCCTGTAACACACCCAGTCTCCCTAACTCATATCTGGGCTTAACCTCAGCTCAGGTGGGCATGGCTTCACGATACCTTCCTGCCCTCTCAATCCAGCCTCCATGCAGGTGATGCTATTCTTTAAGTGTTTCATCCTAGCCACTGACATTTTGGACATTTGGTTATTGTTCTCCCCCCAGGTGACCCTGCATAGTGTCACTGTGGGTTTCTAGAACCAGAAGTCAGTGAGGTGGGCAGGTTTTGGAGCCTGCAGGGGCTGGCTTCCAATCCCTACTCTGACCCTTCCTAGTTTGTGGCCTCTTGGCTCATCCTTGCAGTGCTGCTGCATGAGTGTTGTCATCCCCTGTCACAGAGCAGGAACTGAAGCTCAGAGAGAGAGAGAGAGAGCAAATGGACATGAGGCACCCAGCCTGGGGCTTGATTATGACTAGAGATGCTGAGGAAAAAAGGGAGGCTGTTTTAGTTATTAGATTTTAGGCAGTGAAAGCAGTTTCAGTTTATAGCACTGTGCTTTCTTGTACACATGTCCCAGCTTCAGGGAACCGTCAAGAAAAGGAAAATCCACAGCAGGAAACACTCCCGTGAGGCTCTTTTAGCAGCCGGGTTGCTGAGTGGGGAGTGCCAAAAACCACGGTGGGCTCTCTGGGTCCACCGAAGTCAGGGATGCGGGTGTGGTGTTTGTGGTGGGAGCGAAGGGCAGATATAGTCAAAGAAAGAAAAGGTTGCTGTGGTTACAGCCTGGAAAATAAAAACTCTGTGTGCCAAAGAGAAGCCTCTTACAATTTAGTTGGAACTTATAAGCTGATGAAACAGGTGTTCTTGCAATTTAATTAAACACTGGAACCTTGTTCAGATCTGGTGAGGAGTTACCAACTGATACGTTTGCATGGCTCAGGGACATCAGAGCTGGAATGTTCTGGGCATGACTCTGTAGTTGTGAGTTAACGGCACGCTGCTTGCACTCATAAGGTTACTGTATCCCCGGTGTGACTTTTGCATCAAATGTGAAAATAGCCCGGTCCTGGGACTAAGGTAAGGAGGGTGAGGGACTCGCCTCAGGAGCAAAACATAGGTGGAGCCGAAAGATGCAATGAGCAAGATAAATAATATTTCAGTGCATATTTTTAAAAATCAAAATTAAAGAAAAATTATGATAAACAAAATACAGAAATTCTAAATAAAAACAGGACACGAATAGCACCAGAACAGCCCCTAAACGTAGCCTTTGAATTCCTATATTTAGATGGGAGGAGATGGGCTCTCCAGCCCTGTGGAGTTCAGAGAGTGGTGATGGCTTCTAGACTGTTCCATGGGATCACAATACTCATGGGATAGTGCAAAGAGGCAGGTGGTGAGAGTCTGAAAGCCTTATTTTGAATCCCAGTTTGCCATTTCCTGGTTAACATCCTGGTTATACTTGGACAGGATGCTTGCAAGTTTTTGTTTGTTTTTTTTTAAAGACTATGTTTTTAGAGTAGCTTTAGGTTTGCAGCAAACTTGAGAAAAGGGTACAGAAATTTCCCATATACACCCACATATGCATTGCTTCCCCTATATGCTTACATAAGCCTCAACCTTCTCTTTGAAAGAAGGTAGGACAGTCCTACCTCCAGGGTCGTGCAGTTGTGAGATGATACAGAGAGAGTTTGGCCCAGTGTTCGGCACGCAGTGAGTGCTTAAAAGTGTTGGGCAGAATCATTCGAAAGGCATGAGGGGAACGAAGGAGAGACAGCCTTGCACGAAGCAGTACAAAGGGGCAAAACAGTTCGAAAGGCATATCTTTCCTGAGTCTCCTGCACCCAGAGGTGCTTTGGAGTGACTCACAGGCTCCCGGTGACAGTCATAGATGAGGCACATTTCATTCTTCCAGAGTCTCCCAGGATTAACTTATTGCATATCCTGATTTAATTGTCTGCCCTTGTCATGCTGTCTCCCAATCGTAGACATATTAGCAACAGGTATAATCTTATTGTTTTATTATTAGACACTCATCATGGATAATGCACTTTGTTTATATCAGCTTTATGAACCTGGAACAGGAGCTGGAGTAGATGATTCTGGGAACTTTATAAGCTGTTTTCGGCTGACCCCCACTCCATGTATGTGATTGGGACCGTCTGGGCATTGCTGAGTTCTGATTGGCTGAGTTTTCTGACAGCTGATAGTAACAGACCTGCAGGCTGTGATAATGGTTCTTGCAGAGAAATAATGTTTCCTAAGCTTTGTATCTATAGAGTACTTGGGATTTTAAGAAAGCTTTTTCATTGAAACATAATATACCATTTTAGAAAAGTAGTTTGATGAATTTCACCAATTCGACATGCTCAGGAAATGAGCACTCAGTTCAAGAAAGATGACGTCACCAGTATCTTAGAAGCCCCTCCTGTCCCTGCCGTGCCCCTTTGCATCATCACCGCTTCTTTCCTCTAATAGTAATGACCATCCTGACTTGTAGAAGCATAAATTAAACTTGCCTGTTTATTTTATGTAAATGAAGTCATACTAAGTATTCTTTTGTGTTTGGCTTTTATTTTTAATCAGCATACGGTTGTGAGGTTCATGCATGTTGTTGTTAGTAGTTATAAATCTTTTACTTTCATTGCTGTATATTATTCCACAGTACAGCTATCTCACGATTTATGTGTTTATTCTGCTATTGATGGGTGGTTGGGTAATTTGTACTTTTGAGCTATTAAAAATGGTGCTGCTGATAGACATATAGAGCAATGGAACAGCCCAGGAGTAAACTCTCTCATCTGTGGTCAAATGATTTTTGACAAGAGTGCCAAGACCATTCAATGGAGAGAGGACAGTCTTTTCAACAAACGGCGTTGAGAAAACTGTATATCCACACCGAAAAGAATGGAGCTGGACTGTTACCTTGCACCACACAGAAAAATTTCACTAAAATGCATTAAAGACCGAAATGTAAGAGGCCTTTATTATTTATTTATTATTATGGCCATCCTAACGGATGTGGAGTGGAATCTCATTGCCACTTTGATTTGCATTTCCCTAATGATGAGTGGTGTCGCGCATCTTTCACATACTTACTGTCCATTTGTAAATCTTCTGTGAAGAAATGTCTTTTCAAGTCCTTTGCCCTTTTTTTAAAATTGAGTTCTTTGGTTTTTGTTGTTGAATTGTAGGAGTTCTTTATATATTCTGGGTATTTGGATATTAACCCCTTATCAGATATATAATTTGGAAACATTTTGGCCCACTCCATGTGTTACCCTTTCACTCTGTTGATCGTGTACTTTGATGCCCAAAAGTTTTTCATTTTAATTTAATTCAGTTTATCTATATTTTTTCTTTTTAACTTTTACCATTTGGATGATATGTATGGATTCAGTTTGCTTTTCCATGATGACTAATGGAATTAGATCCATTTATTCTCTTTTTTGAATTATCTGTTCAAGTTTTTGCCCATTTTTTTTCTATTGGGTTGCCTGTCTTTTTCTTACAGTGTACATAACTGTTTTTATTTATCCTAGGTAACTGCTTGACTATATCTAATGTAATGGGTCCTGAAATTAAAATGCCCCCAACGACCACTGAAATGCATACATTTTAATTGTGCCATTTATGAAAACTGAACTTATATTACCGAGGACAGATTTTCCAGGATCTCTTTGTGTGTGTGTATGTATCTGCATGTATGTGTATATGTGTGTGTGTGTGGGCCGCTCTAACATGAGCCTTTATTAGCAGAGGCCCTGAGACATCGCTCACCTGATGGCTGGTTCCGGTTAGTGTTCCATCCCCTGCTACCCAGGACAGAATCAGCACAGACCAAGTGAGCTAAGCAACAGTGAGTTAGGGGTGTAGAGACTGCATGACCTGAACACCTGGGCAAATGGTCAAATCCGTGAGGTCTGCTTTGATTTTACACAGCAAATGGTTAGCCTTGATGAGCTGCGGGGACGGGGTGGGATACGGGTCCTGCAGAACATTTAGGATTGCAATCAGAATGATAAGTTGGGGGTCTGTGCAGTTTTGGGGAGAGGGTCAAAACTTTCATTCTATTCTTTTTTAAAAGAATTTTATTTATTTATTTTTAGAGGGAGGGGAAGGGAGGGAGAAAGAAAGGGAGAGAAACATTGACGTGCAAGAGGTACATCGATGGGTTGCCTCTTGCACGCCTGCAACTGGAGACCTTGCCTACACCCCAGGCATGTGTCCTGACTGGGAATCGAACTGGCCACTTTTGGATCTGCAGACCAGTGCTCAATCCACTGAGCCATACCAGCCAGGGCTCATTCTATTCTTAAAGCGGGGGTGGGTATTGTCTGTGGCCTCTAAAAGGTCAGTCACTCCTTGGTTCAACATGAAACTCATCTTCTAGGCTCATTCTCAGTCAGCTTCTACTTCTTATTTCTTCTCCTGCCTGTCTTTACTTGGGGCAAGCTGAGTAATTTTAGTATTACCCCAATTACCCAAAGAAGGTTGTCTGGAAGGTTTTGAGGTCTGTCTTCTTCTCATTGTGGATGAGCTGTGGTAGGCTGAATATGGCCCACTAAGGTATTCAGGACTTGATCCTAGGACCTGCGGGATCAAAAAAAAGGGGGGGGGGTGGACTTTGCAGATGTGATGAAGTTAGGAGACTTGAGATAGGGAGATTAGCCTGGATTGTTCAGGTGGACCCACACTGTAATCACAAATATACTTACAAGAAGGAGGAAGAGGGAGATTTGACAGAAGAAAGAGGCAATGTGACAATGGAAGTGAGAGGATATGCTGTTGGTTTTGAAGATGGAGGAAGGCGCTGTGGCACAATAGGACATACAATGCCTCTGGAAGTGAGAAAAAACAAGAAAACAGATTCTTCCCTAGAGCCTCCGGAAGGAACCCACCCTGCTGGCACCTTGACTTCACTTAGCCCAGTGAAACTGATTTCAGAAATTAAGAGGATACCTTTGCGATGCTTTACGCCACTAAGTTTACGGTAATTTGTTATGGCAGCAATAGAAAACTAATAGGCTTATTGAATTATCCACTGTAGGGACCCAGGGCAGCCAAGTCCACGGGGATTGCTGGTGAGTGGGTTGTGTTTCAGACCACTTTTGAATGAAGGGTGTGAAATGGGTCAGTGGACTGTGATTCTTGTTTAAGAAAATATAAGCCCCGAGAGACATTTGGTGGCGGTGCTGTCCCTCAGTGCTCCCCCAGGAAGAGTCTGCTGTAGGCGAAAGGGACCAGCGGACTTGGGTTTGCAGCCCTGGGGTCCTGGCTGGATATTCTTAGGTAGTTCAGATCACCTCTTGGGTTGACAGTTCCTCCTTCATGAAATCGAAAAACCCCTCCAGAGGTTAGATGACCAGGAGGCATGTCGTGTGGAATGTGTCTTCCTTGCTGAAGAATCTTCTCTTGATGATGCCTGCTTGGCATCTCTTGGCTCCAGCAGTATCTGTGTCTGTGGCTGTTACCTGAGTGGAAGTCACTTTTCCTTCCCACCTGTTCTCCTGCACCAATTTTCTAACTATTTTCTGCACCACTTTTGTCCCTGTCTGATTCATCATGGACATGGAAACAAGGCTGACGTTTTAAAACGCCATTCTACTCAAGTATCCCCAAGTTTAAAGCCCTTTGGGGGATTCCCATGCCCCTAGAATAAAAGCCCTCACCTTCTGGGCTCCCTACTCTGGCCCTGCCTGCCTCTCCATTGTCACCTTAAGGCTGCTGCTTCCCTCTCCCCTCTTCCCTTGGGCTCTCATAGCCCCCTCCTGCCCCATGGCCTTGACCCTGGTAGCCGGATCTTTCTGGAATGCTCTTGTTCAAACCACCCTTTCTCTTAATCCCTATTTATCTTTCATATCTTAGCCTACAAGTCACTTTCTAGGGAAGACTTATTACTTCCCAGATTGGGTCAGAGTCCCTGTTACAACTCTTCTAAGCTCCCTATAGCTGTTCTTCATAGCATTGACCCCAGAATGTAATTCTAAATTTGTGCTATTATTTAATTGATATCTTTCACCCATGCCCACCCCCCACGCCCCCAAATTGCAAATTCATGAGCTCAGGGACTGTGTCTGCTAGGAACTGGAGCTGCAGGGTGAATCAGACACAATGCCTGGCACGTAGTAGATGCTCAGTACATATTTGATGAATGAGTAGAAGCATTAATGAACAATCCATTCTCTTTTGTCACTGCCTCCTTCCCTGACACCCGGCTCCTACCCAAATGCTACTCTCTCATCTTATTTGCTGGTGTTGCCAAGCTGAAGGTCAAGAAATGCTGACCTTGAGCTTGGTAAAACCAGCAAATACAATGAGAAAGTAGCATTTGGAATCTCAGTCTTCTGCCCAGTGACAACCACAAGTTACTTCAAATCCAGGAACAAGTGGCCTTCTCTGACTTGTTCCCAAAAATGCAAGAGTTAAGACCTCGGAAACCTGGATTTAAAACTTTGTCTTTTCTTAAGCAAAGTGCTCACAGTCACAGAGTTGCTCTCTGTGACCTTAAGGCCCTTCCTCCGTAAAATGCTGTGTGCCCTGTAGAATGCTGTCCCCTAAAAAGGGCCTCGTTAGCAGAGGTTTCATCGTAAGCGAGAAGGGAAATCAGAAATGAACTTGGCAGCAGAGGAGGACACACCAAGCACACCTTTGTTCAGTTCCTCCTGGTGAGCAGATAAAGGTGTTTTTCCCTCTCTTCCCTGTTTGAATCGTATCTGCCACTGGGGGCGAACTTGATGGCCCCTGCCTCCAAGAAGACTTCTGTGACTGTCTCAGTCCACAGAAATTGTTCCTGCTCCCAATTTTTAACTGAATTCAACCATCCCTATCCCAGGTGACTCCTAATTAAATTTTAATGTTCTTACCACTGAGTCCTTTCTCCCCAGCTGCGGTCTAAGCAACTTTCTGGTTCAAGAGCTGCCCTGGATATCTGTCCCCGGAGGTTAGACTTCCTCACCTCTGCCTCCCTGGCTTTTTGGCTGGTGGCCTTCTACGTGCCTGGATGTCAGCCTTTCTTATTTATTTATTTATTGTTTGTTTGTTTGATTTGTTTTATTGGTCACTTTTTTTCCCCCTCTAGAATTCCAGACTCCCCTTGATGGAGTCATCCGTTGCTGGAGCTGAGCAAGTGCTATTCGGATTCGGGCTTTGGTTCCTAAGAGCTGGCGCAATGTAATAAACACAGAGGTTAAGAACGGGGATTTAATTGTCAAACTTGTTCTTGGTTTAAATCCCATTTTTCTACTTTTTATTTTGTGGCCTCTGGAAGTTACTTGATTTTCAGTTCCTGATTTCTCACGTGGAGATAATAAATGTATTTAAAATTTTTTAAAATATATAAATATATAATAAAATAAAAATGGAGATAATAAACTTATCTCCATTTTGGGGGGAAGGATTAAATAAATAATGCATTTCAAACTCTTAACCCTTGATAAATGATGGATGATCTTGGTTATTTTTATTACGGATGCAGCTCTCCTATTTCTATTTTTTGGGGAGGATAGGGTACTCCTTCTGTCTTGAGAGCCACCTAGACCCCTCCTCACTTCATGTGGCCTCAGTGGCTGGGCCAGTAGCCAAAAAGTGGGTAGTGACAGGGTATATATAGAGCAGCAAGACGTGTAGTCACTCAAGTGACTCTAATTCTCCCAGGAAGCCTTCCGGGTCCTTTCCCTCACCTGCCAGACGCCTGGGGTCCCCATTTTGTTTGCCCCACAGCTACACTTGTCCCCAAGCTGCCCTGAGAATGACCCACTCAGGCACACGAAAGGGTGGTGGTCCTTAAAGTGATCTGTCCCTTATTGCAACGCCAGTTCAAAAGCCTTTCCTGCAGGCCCGACCCTGTCTCCGGAGCTGGTGCTCATGGAACCTCACCTCATTGGGCATGTCATTATCCCATTCCACCGGATGAGGGGCCCAGTGTCACCAGGGCTCGTTCCACCGGGGAAGGAGGCATCAATGCGCAGACATGGCAGAGCACGCTAATCAGCCTGTGGAGCTGGGTGAGCAGAGAAAGGGAGAGGGACCAGCTCCGAGGTCCCAAGCCTTGCAAATGATTTATCAGGAAACTCATTATTTCATTTAGAAATTAATTTCTTCCAGAGAGAGATAAATCACTTGTGATATATTTATTTCCTCCGTAATGAAGGCAGGCTCAGCGCAGCTCCCCTCCTGCTTTCCACCCCCACGTTCGCGACTGCCAAAGTATTTGGAAAAGCAAAAGGTGTGTGTGGGGGATGCGGCGTAGGAACTGTGAAGACTGGCGCTCGGCCGGCCCGCGGGGCCCACCTGTCTGGACGGAACCCACTCGGCCTGGAGGGGGCGGCCAGGCACCTGGTTGCTCAGCTGATGAGAGCACAGCCCTCTCCGCCATGTGGCGACTGCCTGGGAGACTGCAAATCACTTTCACTCTGCACCTCAGAAGGGCCCTGTCAGTGAGGCGCAGACCGCATCACTAGCGTCACTTGGCAGACGCCCAGGCAGAGATGACCAGATGGACGTTGCCTTGCTCAGGCTCCCGCTGAGGCCACCACAGAGTGGGAACAGGGAGCTGGGTGATAAGGTCCCTGCTCCATTACTTGTAGAAGCCTCTCCTTAAATATCTGACTTCTTTTTTTAAATGGGAAATTTCAATTCCGTGCAGCAAGAGAATAGCATATTGAAGTCCCCTGTGCCCCTCACCCAGATTTATCAGTTATCAGCATTCAACCTGTCTTCTTTTATCTGTCCACTCACCTTCTGTTTTTACTGGGATATTTTAAAGCAAATCCGAGACATCATGTCATATCACCCACAAACAAATCAGTATGTATTTCTAACTAGCAAAGACTTAAAAAAGCAAACACACTTTGTGATAAGGGGGATCATTATCACATTACTCAGAATTATCAGAAACAGTTTCATATCATCTAATCGTCCTTACTTATTTCCCTGATTTATTAAAAATTATATTTTGGTTTGTTACTTTAAAACATATAATTTAAAATAGACAAAGAAGTTGCAGGGAGAGTGCAAGGAACTCTAATATATTCTGCCTAAATTCAGCAAATGCTTCTGTTTTTCTCTGTTTGATTTCCTATTAACATATTTTTGTGAATTATGTGAGAGTGTATTGACGATCACATCCCTTTACTTGTAAACTCTTTAGTATATATTTCCCGAAGGCAAAGACATTTTTTTATATAACCACAGTATACTTATCAAGAGTCAGAAATTTACCACTGCAGTCCACGTTCAAAATTCAGCAATTTTCTCAATAATTCTTTTATTGTTTTATATTTTCTCCCAGTGCAGATCTGACCCAGAATCACCCATTTAGTTATTATGTCTCTGTAATTTTTTTCACCTGGGAAAAATTCCCCAATCTTTTCTTTGTCTTTCATGACCTTATCATTTTTTAAAAGGGTGCAGACCAGTTATTTTGTAGAATGTCTCAACTGGGTTTGTCTGAAGTTGCCTCATGATTAGATTTATGTCTTTTTGACAGGAATACCGAATCTGTGACGTTGTGTTGGTCCCTGGGCATCTTATTGGGAGGTTCTTGGTGATGTGGACTTTGATCGTTTGGTCACAGTAGTGTCTCTAGGTTTCTCCAGTGTACAGTTAATTAATAAGTAATTAGTAGAGAGCAGTTTGTTCTTTGGACACTTCCCTGATTTCTGGAGTAACAAGGTGTTCCCGATCACCTGTACTTTCCCTGTTCCAGTTATGGAATCAGCTCTTTCAAAAACAAAAAAAAAACAAAAAAAAAAAAGGAAAAGAGTTTTTTATTCTTTTTAGTGGAGCATAGTACTCAGAAACCAAGCTCTGGGTGCCATGTGTGCTCACTGCTTCTGTTATATCATTGCTTTTATGCTATTTGGGTGGACAGAGATAAGAAATACATATATTAAAACAGTAAATTTTATTTATGAAAGTACAAGTTATTTAAAACTATATTAAGAACTATAAATTAATACTGATGTCCCTAGTTCCAACGGATACATTCTAGTTGTTCCCCTTCCCATCTTTGTATTCCCATCCACCAGGACCGAGATACCTGGCCCTGCTAGCCTCAATGTATTTACTATTTGCTCAAGCCTAGAATATAGAATACTGTACACAGAGTGGTTTCCAAATTGTTATACCTACCCTTGTGAAGACAAAACTTGTTGATTAGAGTTCAGAATTAGTTACAGTTCTTTCCTTTAAGGCTAAATTTACATAGAGAGACATGTGCAAATCTTAAGTGTATATTTTCATAAGTTTGACAAATGTATAATCTCTTGTAATTCATGTACCTATCAAGAAAGAGAACATCTCCATCATCTCAGAAAACCCTCTCCTACCCTTTCCCAGTCAGCCTCTCTTCTAGAAGCAATCACGTTCATTTGCCTGTGGTAGAACTTTATGTAAAGTAAATCATACAATATTCCTTTGTGTTTGAATTTTATCATTCAGCATAGCATCTGTAAGAGATATCCATGTTGCATATAGAGTAGTTCATTCCTTTTTGTTAAGAGCTAATCTTCCATCACATGAATATACACATTTGCTTATCTATTCTCCTGCTGATGGGCATTTACTCCCTGCTTTTTGGCTATTATGAATGAAATGTCTATGAACGTTCTTGTACACATCTATTTGTGGGTATACATTTTCATTTCTCTTGGGTAAATAACTAGGGGTTGGAATTTCTGGGTCATAGGGTAAGTAAATGTTTAACTCTTACCTTGTTAACTAAGACACTGATAAACTCAAAGTCTTTTTTTTTTAACATGTGGTTTTATAGTTAGTTGTATAGGATCTAAAAGGGATCCACATAATTGCATGTGATTTTTATGTCTCCGTCAAACTCTTTTTCCAGTATTTTATGGCATTTTATTTGTTGGAGGTACCAGAACATTTGGTTTGCAGAATATTTCACATTCCAGATTTGCTTGATTATTTTCTCACTATGTCACTTAGCTTGTTACTCTATTCCTGGTATTTCCTGTTATCTTGCAACTATATCTAGAAATTGAGAAGATTTAGGTCCATTTTTTTTTTTAGATAGGATGATATCACAGGTTCATAGGTGTTTGTACTGTAATACATCATGAAGCATATATATATATGTATATAATGTGTGGTTCTGCCATTTTCAGTGTTGCAAAGATAGATTTGTGTGTTTTACGGTGTTAGCCTGATCTCTCCATTATAATGTTGTCCATCAGCCTTTCAGCTACTGAATTTTAGCATCTATTCTTAGTTGTTGCCTAAATCTTTTCTTTCAATGAAGTTGTGAAATGGTGATAGTCTTATTCCACCACTCCTTCTGCCTTTGTTACCTTTCTATAGAACTTGCCCCCAACAATCTTTTTATTACTCTGACATAAAATTTACACAGGAAAGGCAAAGTAAATGTTTGATCTTTTCACTTTATCAATTTTTGGAGTAATAAGTTGGTGCCTTAGCAACCTCCAGTGGTGATGAATGAGATTATTTTAATCATGACGAACTCATGAATTTTTATGTATTTGGTATGTTTCAATTCATTGCAGTCATTGGTTATTTTATCGCATGATATCCTCTTAGGTCAGTATGTATGTCTCATTGTGACCCTTTGGCATAACTCTACCTATCTTTGATAGTTTCCTTGCTTTCCTGGTGCAGCAAGATATCTCAGGCTCATCTGGTATATTTCTAACCCCAGACTTGGAATGAGTCATTTCTGTGAGGAGTCCTGGTACCTTTTCGTGGGTAGTAATATTTAGAAAGCACAATCTGGGCATTTGGGTTGCTCATTGCTACTGGATTGTCATTGCTTCTAGGTCTTTTCAGTGCTTGGAACTTTTAGAAAGGGAAAAATATGAGTAAATACTGATATTTTTCATTCAAATTTAACTTTACAGGGTCTTTTTTAAAAACTTCTTTGATTTATACTCTTTTATATTCAACATTTTGGTTCCTGATGTTATCAAATTGATTATTTGCTACAAAATACATGTAGCAGTTAAAAAAAAAACAAAACCCAGTATGCATGTTACTAGTGTGTACGGTTCTGTTCCATGTGGTGTCGATGGTGCTCGTGTAGGGTATGGGCTCGGCTGGGCTGGCCAGGGGGATCGAAGACAGCTCATGGCCATGCCTGGTACCTTGGCAAGATGGCTGGATATCCGTGCCCAGCCGGACCCTCCTCCTCCAGGTAGTTGCATGACCGTTCTCTGGGGTGGTCTCACTAGCAGGGTAGCAGGCTTCTTACTTGGTGCCTTAGGGCTCTCAGAGAGTAAAGCGGAAGCTGCCAGTTCTTTGAAAGGCTAGGCTTAGAGTGATCTAGTGTCATTTCTACCACATTTTATTGGTCATGCCAGTGCAGATTCTGATACTGGGTTTGCAGTGTCCCATTTCTGCATGTTAAACTGAGTATGCGTGGGTGGGCTTGGAGCTGAAGGACTGTAGATTGATAACTGGCAGGGTATGTTAACTTTCTATTTGACCGTTTTGCTAAATTATTTCATTTTTTTCTAGTAGTTTTATCCATGACTGTTTTGGGTTTTGCGATTTTATAGTATTCAAATAGAGATATTTTTCAACTCTTCCATTCCAATTTTTACCGCTAATTTCTTGATCTTGATTACTAAAATGTTTCAAACACAATGACTAAGAAATCTAAGTCACACTGCTTTTGGAATAAATTACTGTCCATTCTTGAAGTAATTTGGGGGAGGGGCTGTACAGGGGAGAAAGCTTCCCTTCCCTGTCCTCCTTGCCGAGGGCTAACCGAAGCCGACACAGCACAGGCTGCTGTTTCTTCACTGTGTCCGGGGTACCAGCGGCACCTATTAAATAACACATACTGGCGAGGTGGGTGTGTACGTTTGCCTGTCCATCCGGTTCTCCTTGTTCTGACCTAGTTATATCTGCTTTCTTTTCTTCTAACTGGTTACATTCGTTCTCCCTTCTTCTGACATACGATCAAGAGTTGTCCAATGAGGACATTCCATCCATGTTACTATAGTGAAAGATTCAGGGATTGACATGTGACCTAAGCCAGCCAACGAGGCTCAATCTCAGAATTTTTGCTGGAGCCAATGGAAAGAAGTGCTCTCTCTTTTCCTTGGATCTCCTTGGCCATTTGCTTCTAAGCCTCGTGATCTTGATGGCTATCCTTGCTTCTGCCTGGAGAAAACTAATACAGAGAAGAGCTGGAGGGAGAGAGCAAGATTTCTGATGGTTTTATTTGAGCACCAGGACCTAGCTGTGCCTGAAATTTTAGGTCCAAAGCCTTTTACACAAGCAGTAAGTGGATTTATTTTTTTTTCTTAAAGCAGTCTGAGTTGGCTTTTCTGTTCTTTACCACCGAACACATTCTAATCAATTAACTAATAATTGTATTCATTATTACTAGGACTTAATGGGCCATGGAAACCTTTGAGATCTCTTTATGAAGTGCCCAGTGCTACAGACCTAGACAGGGTTTACTAGGATTTTCACAGTGTTCACAAATCTTTCTCTGCTTTGAGCAATAATCTTGATTCTGGTAACCTCGCCCCTATTCTGGCCTTCTTGCCTCTGTTCCACTGTATCACCTTTCCATTCTCTCTTGAGGATGGTCATGGGCCACTGTTCAGCCATAAAACCTGTTACTGCCGACGAACCCTGAACATCAGCCTACTTTTCCTTGAAGAGCCAGAGACTAGAGAATCACAGCATCACTAACCCGCCTCCTTCTGTCCTCTAGTCCTGTCTGGTTTTATGCTGTGCTTTTCGCTTCCTGGTCCATAACTGGCTGAAGTGAACTCCCGTGGATGGCATCACCTCACTGCCTAGTTGGGCACTCCATGTACATAACGTAGTTGGCTTCTACACTTGATCTCTATTTGAACTTTGCAGCCACCCCTGCTTGGTGGTTACTATGCGGCCCCCCTGGGTGGAATTGCTGTGGAGCACCCAAAGATTAACAAGACTTGGCTTCTGCCTTCAGGGGGAAACAGACAGGAAGCAAGTGTTAAAGTGACGTATAAACATTGGGCTGTGGGGTGCAGAAGGTGTGTGTCTGTGTGTGTCTGTAAGACAGGGTGGTCTATGAGAAAGACTTCATGGGAGAAATGACTGTTTGAGCTGAGACTTTAGGAATAAGTAATAGATTAACCATAGGTGATCAATTTAGTTTGGTTCTGTCATTCAGTTAGCACATAAGACCAGCCCTATTTCAAATGCCGTCCTGATAATAGAGGAAGCAAATACAAGAAACCCTTTGGAAGACCATGAAGGTCAGAATTATTTCACTGGTTAGTGCAATTTGTCCCAGTTCAGTGCCATCTGATATGGTAGACGACCAGAGGAGGGGGCTCCAATCTTTGCAGGCAAGGAAGCAGAGCAGAGGCGGATTTAACGGCGGGCGCACCAGGCGTGCACCCTGGGCCCCGACTTCTGAAGGGCCCCGCAAAACCGCAACTTTATCCTTTTTTCTAATGACACCAGGTTTGGTTTCATATGTGCAATTTTAATTACCTACAAGTTTACAATTGGCAGTAAAACCTGATAGTATGTTTAAATATTTTCTTCTGCTCGCGGGGCCTCAATCGACCTTAATCCACCTCTGAAGCAGAGCTATCTCCGAGGCCTTGGGTGACTTGCTCAAGGACATGCAGCAGAATTAGGGAAGTGTCTTGAATAAGAGCTTCAGGATTTCTGTGCTTTTCTTTCTTTTACCTTTAAAAATTTTTATTTTATTTTATTCTTGTTTATTCTATTACAGTTGTTCCAATATTTTCCCCCTTTGCCCTCCTCTGCCCAGCCCACCCCCTTCTCCCAGGGTCCATCCCCACATGATTGTCCGTGTCCGTGGGTCATTTGTACATATTCTTTGGCTAATTCCTTCCCCTTCTTTCCACCATTCTCCCCTTCCCCCCTTTCTTCTGGCAGCTGTCAGTCTGTTCCCTGTTTCCATGTCTCTGGTTCTGTTTTGCTGTGTTAGTTTACTACATAGCAGAAGGAAATAAAAAGGAATTCCTACCTTTTGCGACAGCATGGATTTCTGTGCTTCACACCTGGCACCTTGCGTCCCTGGGGAATGCACCTGGCAAATAAAGAAAGCGAGATGGTTGAGGCACTGGGAGAGTGTATGTACAGATGAAGCTTTTTTCTTTTCAGTAACTTCAGGAAAGGCACAAAGGAACTGGTCGTTAAAGCTGCCCAAAATTGAAATTTTCTCACCTGCATGATTATTATTACCATTAATCAAGATGAAACTTCCTTGTGTGCTGACAGTGTAGCTAGCGTAGTTCCAACCATAACTGTGGATACAGTCTTCATAAAAAAGATGACAGTGACCTGGCTGGGTGGCTCAGTTGGTTGGAGCATTGTCCCATACACCAAAAAGGTCGTGGGTTCGATTCCTGGTTGGGGAGCATAAAGGAGGGAACTGATGAAAGTTTCTCACATGGATGTTTCTCTCTCTGTCTCTCTCTCTCTCTCCTTTCCTCTCTCTCTAAAATCAATGAAAAAATGTCCTTGGGTGAGGATTAAAAAAAAAGAAAAAAAGAAGACAGTAATGTATAAAGCAGCAGGAGAAGACAGATTGCCCAAGTGAGGAAGGGCGTGTTGCCTCCTGGTTTCATTTTGTTTACCTTTAAGACCATTTTATAATAGAGGCTTGTACCCTAATTGCAAAGAACCCCAGCTTCTATAATTTGCATGATGTTCATCTGTTAAGAACACAACGTTGTGCTTAAATATCATTCCAGCTGCACTCATATTCTATTTTGTACCATTTCCCTTTTAGATCAGGAATAAAAACAGTAGTCATGCTTTGCAAAACTTTCATTATAAGAACTGAGAAGAAAAGTAATAAAAAAGGGATGTTCTCAAGAGGAAAACTTGGAACAAGACATAATATATCAACCAAACAGAAGGAGGAATCGCATGAAACTGCCTTCTTGCTTACAACTCTATCAGACATGGGGAAAAAAGAATAAGCCAGGTTGATTAAAACAACTTATCACCTTAACAAAAAACCTCAGGATGACGATGCCTGGGCATATAAATTATACCACCGTTCGTGCAGCTAGGAGAACACCACATCAAGGTTGCGTGGACAGAGTACTTCAGGATATGTTTATATCCACTTTTTATCTCTTGCCTTTTTTTTGTAGTTGATGTTTGTTTACTTTGGTGAGAGCTTTTTCTTCTTTCTGTTATTCCTACCCTGAAAGCTGACCTTAAAAGTGCACCTCCTGGGCTCAGTCTAATGACGAAGATATAAAAACCTCTCTGTTGCCAGTTTTACCATATGAAACCTTAGCCACTTGAACACTTTTATAGTAGTTATTGGTCATTCAGTTGTCAACTGCTGTGTGAGTTGAATTTAAATTTATAAACATCCTTGGGCACCTGCAAAGTGCCTGGCACAAGAGGTGCTGTGATGAAAAAGAAGAGATTCCTGCCTTCAACTTTCTTATGTTTGAATGGGGGAAGCATTCTGCAAACAAGAAGAGTGAATTTATATATTTTGGGGTATCCTCTCCCTGTCTTCCATAAATGTGCTGCAGGATGGTAGGAGCCATTATAGAGGAATAGAACAAGGACTGTGGGACCAAGGAAGGGAGGGGTCAACTCTCCCTGGGTAAATGTAGAAGGGCTTCATTTATCAGGTTAGCTTGAACCAAGAGGGAACTTACCAGGTGGGCAAGGTGAAGAGTGGCAGGGGGAGACAAAGACAGAGGCACACGGGAGAGAAGCAGCTCAGTGGTTTGGGGAGGTGGCAAGAAATTTGACGGAAAGTTTGATTGGAGTGCAGAGAATGAGGGGATGGGAGCTGGCAAGAATCAAGCTTGAGAAGGAGGACAGGGACCAGACGAGGAGAGGTAGTTCCTGCATATGAAGGAACTAGGACCGCATCCTCCTGATAGTTGGGAACCTTCGAGCATGTGAGGGACCAGATCTAATCTGCATCCGTGTTTTATTTTCTTCACTATGACTTTGCAAATGAAGATGAGTTTCCGCCAGCAGAACGTTGACTGACGGTGGGAATGAGTTTGAAATGAACCCCTATCCTGACTTCCCATTTCTTTAGGGACCAATCTACATGTGCTGTGAGATGACCACTCTTGGGGTGGGCCTGGGCATCTTCAGTTCCCAAGGGGAGCAATGTTAACCTGCAGTCTCAGTCAGGGGTCTAGATAGCTATACTCTTACCTCCGAGCTGGTTAGCTGTGACTCCAAAGAACTGCTGTACCATGAAGGGGTGACTGCGAGCGGACCAGGGTTTATGGGTGAATTAGATGATGACTGCTTGGGGCTTAGATTGCCATCTTCCTTAAGAGTAGAAAGTTTGATTGACACTGACCAAGAATGCCTTGAGAGTTTTTATAGCCCAATAGAAAATGCTCATTGGTTTCAATAACTGTAAGGAGAAGCTGCTCTAGTCTGGCTACAAGAACATCTGATGGGCCTCAACTGACTCTTGGTTACTGGAAGCCACAGGAGTCTCCATACTGTGACCATCTCCATGAGTGTCTCTTCCCAATCCTCACCCAATCCTCAGTATGCCATTTGGAAATAACAGGGAGAGGAGATGACTCATCTATTCAGGCCATTCAGCAATTTCCTGGTGGAGCCATGACTCCTGACTCTGGTCAAATGCCCTTTCTACAGTGATCCACGTACATGGGTTGACCGTAGGTGCTATTGTAGGGATTCCTGAATACAGAGACAGTTATAGCCTTGTTGGGGAAACAAGGTTGAAGCTAAGAAGCCTTGATAAATTGCTATGATAGCCACCACCATTTGTTGCACACTTACTATGTGCCAGGCACTCTGGGCATAGTGAGTGTGCATAATAGCCAGAAAGTATAAAAGCACCCTTTTATACAATACTTTCCAGCTATTAGGAGCTGAACACATGAGATTGGTAATGTTATCCCCATTCTACAGATGAGGAAACTGAAGCTCAAGGAGATGAGGTCACTCGCCCAAGATCCATGTAACTCCTAAGGGGACAAGGAGGTGGCCTGTGATGTGCTCATCACTGGGACTCCAGAGTCTATCAGATGAGGTGCTTAATACCGGGTTAGCCAAAGTGTTCATTCAGTTTATTTAAAGTAAAAACAAAAGGCACATTTTTCACTTTCACCAATAACTTTGTTGAACAACGTATTCACTGTTTTGTTCCACTATCTCCTGTCATCTTTCAGGCAACTTCATAATTCCATCTTCCCAAAACTTTTCATCTTTCGAGCAAAGAACTGTTCCATGTGCCTTTTGCAGTCTTCCAGGTAATTGAAATTTTTTCCATTAGGAGAATTTTGTAAAGACCAAAATAGATGGAAATCTGAAGGTACAATGTCTGGCAAATGCAGTGGATGAATCAGAACTTCCCAGCTAGGCTGTAACAGCTTTTGACTGGTCATCAAAGAAACATGCAGTCTTGCACTATCCTGATGGTAGATTATGCATTTCTGTTGACTGATTCCAGACACTTTTCATCAAGTGCTGCTTTCGTTGGTCTAATAGGGAACAGTACTTGTTGGAATTAATCATTTGATTTTCCAGAAGAAGCTCATAATAGACGACTCCCTTCTAATCCCACCATTTGTACATCACCTTTTCTGGATGAAACCCAGCCTTTGGTGTGGTTAGTGGTGGTACATTTTGCTTGCCCCACAATCTCTTCCTTTCCGCATTATTGTAAAGTATCCGCTTTTCATCACGCATCACAATTTGTTTTAAAAATGGAACATTTCTGTTTGTTTAAGTAGAGAATCACATGTGGAAGAAGGGTTCAGAAGCTTTTTTGCTTATGTAGAACCCAAACATCAAAGCGATTAACATAACTGAGCTGGCGCAAATGATTTTCAGCGGTTGATTTGGCTATTTTGAGTATGCAGGCTCTCTCCCGCGTTGTAGAACATTGATCGTTCTCAAGTAATGGCTTCATTTGATTGCTATCAACTTCAACTGGTCTACCTGACCGACTGTGGAACATCGTCCAGCAAATCTCCATTATGAAACTTCGCAAACCAATTTTGACACATTGGATCAGTCACACCACCTTCTCCCTGGCTGCACAAATCTTTTTTTGCATTCAGTTGCAGTTTCACTTTTTTTGAAATAACAAAGCATATGCCAAAAATGTTGCTTTTTTTCTTCCACCTTCAATGTTAAAATGCCGACACAAAAATTCACCAATTTTGCTGAGTTGTTTTTTTTTTTTTTACTGCACACTGATAAGACAGCTGTCACAATACAACCTAATAAAATTGTTTTGAATGAAGTTAAGGACAACTAAGCACCACTAGAGGCATCGTATAGGAAAACTGAATGAACATTTTGGCCAAACCAATAAATAGTCAGCGGATGAGCGGATGGGCAGCGACACAGGTAGAAAGCGCTCAGGATGGGTTTGGAATCCAGGCCTGTGTGATTCAGGAGCAATTCTTTCTACTTTACTCCCCTGTCATAGAACAGAAGGCGGCGGGAACCATTGCCCAAATCAGCCTGATGATGGCAAATGATGGAGAAGATCCAGTAAGAGAGTGTTCACTGTGGCCTTAGAGTGGGCAGCGAAGATGTTGTGAAACGGTGGAGTGTGAGCAGGGCTTCAAAGGCCAATCAAAATTTGGGTGGCTGGAGGGGAAAGGTGGGCCTCTCCTGGGTGGCTTCAGAGGCAAAGAGATGTCATAGTAAAGAGCTCAGCCTCCAGGGTCAGACATTCCAGGGCCTGTGTGCCTTAGTTTTCTCATCTGCCACTGGGAGGAGTTCAAGATGGTCCATGTAAGGACTTGTCACACTGTGCCTGGCACACAGTAATGGGCCACTAAAGAACGAGTTACTATTAGATCAGAGCAAAGCTCTTCTTTCACTTGGAGAGGGGAGAAGAGCTGGGGAGACAGGATGGGGTCAGAATGCTCTGTGTCTGGACAGCAGAGTAAGGAATCTGAACTTTTCCTTCTATTTTAAAAAAGCTAGTGACTCCGACAAGGACTAAATCATTGCTGATTGGATGTCATTCCTTGCTCATTGTGAATTGCCCCCTTGTAGGGAAACATTTGAGTGTCCCAAGCCACCTAGATAAAAGCTCCTAATTTTGTGTGCACTCGTGTGTTGTTTCTCTGGGGGACTTGGGTGATGGTCTTTGCTGAGGCCCAGTGAATGGAGACCACGCTGTAAGCAAAAGCAAAACCCAAAAAGCCCCATAAAAAGAGGATGGACCAATAAATAAACCCATAGCCTAGAGAGAGGTAAACTCTGTAAAAGCATTTGAAAATTGAGAAAACCCTGAAACCAGCTCTGCCCTGTCATTGTAACCACTGCACTGAGAGATGGCTGCAATATTCTCGGGCTTTTTGCACGTTAATGCCTGAAAAATGCAATAATCGAGTTTGCAGATGTGAAATTTACTTAGGAGGCAGCCTATTTGCTGTGATCATTGGCTTGGGATGCTGGCACTTGGGATAATTTTGCAAGTGGATAAAGATGCCAACCCTCATCCCAAATGATAGATTAGCATTGAATCATGATATTCAGTGAGCATTCTTCATCCATCACTTTAGGGTATTTTATAGGATGGAGTCCTATTATTTCCACTACATGTTGATACATCAGGTTGTTTAATTTTTCCAGACATCTTTTGCCATCATTCTTCAGTTTCGCCTCCCACAGCTGCTTCCTTCAAAAGATTGAAACCCAGAAGATAATTGTCAGAACAAATATAACCCAAAGAAGTTTGCATGAGACATACCAAAGGCCATGATCTTGGCATTTGTGGCATTGAAAAGTACAAATTTGAAAACTGCTGTTAGTCTTATTAAGACAATATTTCTCATTTAGGACTATACTGAGAAAGGTGAAAAAGTTATGATGGAGCAGGAGAGAAGGAACTAAAACATAATTCAATAGAAATATTTAAAGGAGGTATGATAGTTGAAAGCACAGAGAAGCTTGGAAACAACATATGACTTTTGAAAGTTACTAAGTCTTCTAGAAGAAAGATAAAGGTAGCCTGTTGCCCAAGGTAGGCAGCAGTGACGGAAAGATTGAATGGGTTTGGTGAAATCTGGAAGAGCTGGGGTCCCAGCCTGGATCCACCATATTTCTGTGGAACATCAAACATGGTACTTAACTTCTTTGGCCCTCAGTTTCATCATTTGTGAAATGAGGATTGTAATACTGATTTCACAAGAGTGTTTTTGAAGAATAAAATTGTGTATGTTGAGTGCCTAGGACAATGCTTGACAAATCATAGGTACTCTCTGAATGCTAATTAATAGTAACAAATGGTGGAAATAACCTTCCACTGCAAGAAAGCCATGAATGAAATAAAACATGTTATCTTTGCAACCTATTACAGGGATTGGAGTCAGAAAAACACCTAAAAGAAGCTGAAATTAGTGGGACGTGTTTGAGACGCAGAAGCATAAGTGTTGTACTGAGTTTTCAATGATGATCGGAAGCCAGGTCAGGGAAGAGAAACAGTGCTTTGAGGAAGACACCAGACAGGGAGTTTTCTTTAGTCTCTGCAGGGACTCACTAAGTCTGATAACCTTGGTCCAAGCCTTGATGATGTTGCCATAGAAACCAGCAGGTGTGCACAGCTGAAGTTCATTTCTCAAATCTCCCCACCCATGCCAACAGAACTTGGCTGTAGAGGTGAGAGAACTGCTCTTTATCCTGGAGGGGAGGTCCTGGCACCTGGCAAAAAGTTGAATCAGCTCAATTTGTGACACCCCGGGAGCCCAGTCCCAGAGGAGAGATTGGGCCAAGAAATCCTGCCACAGTAGCATTCGTTTCAAAATGATCAACATGTAGCTGAAGAAAACAAAAGTCCTAACATCACTATCCCAGATCGATTGACAACATACAAGACATGGTTTTCCAGAGAAAGCAAAGGGCCTACCTGTTTTTACGCCATGCAGGGGTTGTCCTGAGACATCCTCGGTCTCCTTTTTCTAGGAAATGTCAGTGTGGCTCTGGGGATGCCCAGCTCTGTTCTTGGCTGTGGGGCCTCTGCCTTCTTCCAGGGGGCCAGAAAGCCCACCAGAATTCAACTTATAAGTGGGAAATGGCTTTTCACTGTACAACATGATAAAAATTATGCGACATTTCACACACACACACACACACACACACATTTTTTTGCTCTTCCCACTAATTGTAAAAATGGTTAATGCTATACTAAGGCAAGTTTCATTTCCCTGGGTACTGAGTTTGTATGTAACATTTTCAACTTGGAGGACTTTTAAAACCTGAGCCTTTACATCCCTCCAACAAAGGAAGAAGAAAGAGAAATGTTTTGGGCTGAAGTGCTTGGTGCCCAGGTGTGACAATAGGTGGGCTGGAGGCTGGCTAGCATGGTGGGACTGGAGGACATGATGCCCACTATGACCACAGCACACACTATTAGCACACGGTTTGCTAGAATTTCAGCTGTGCACCTGCAAAGATCTAGTGAAAGTTCACGCTCTGGGCTGCTCTGTGTTAGCCCACAAGTACCAAGACTCTCCAAGTAGTTTCTTTGGCAGAGAGTACAAGACTGCAGACACTTGAAAGTCTGAGTAATCGTTCATGCATTGACATGTTTCCTTTTCCCAGTTAGCCTCCCCCACACACACAACATGGGTTGAGAAGCATTAGCCTTGCTTCTGTGTGTAAGATCCTTGTAATTGAACACAATGTAAGTCAGTTTTCTAGAGATTCCGACCTTCCGTTTCATGTGCCTGAAGCTGATGGGTGCACATACTCATTTAACGGTTCCTGCATTGAGAAAATGTCAGTTCAGTTATGGGTTGGCTAAAACTTTCATCTGTTTTTTCCTGTAAGATGGCTCTAGTAGCACTTAGTCGTCTTTAATTTCATTTAAAACAATTGTGTTAGATTGTACTGTGACAGCTGTCATATCAGCGTGCATTTAAAAAAAATCAAAATCGGTAAAGTGTGTGGCCATTTTAATATTGAAGATGGAAGGAGATATGCAACATTTTCAGCATATTTTGCTTTATTATTTCAAGTAAAGGTAAAAATTCAACTGAAGTGCAAAAAACAAACAAAAAAAGATTTGTGCAGTATATGAAGGTATGGTGACTGACCGAACATATCAGTAGTTTGTAGAGTCTGGTGCTGGAGATTTTTCGCTGGGCGATGCTCCACAGTTGGGTAGACCAGTTGAAGTTGATAGCAATCAAATTGAGACATTAATTGAGAACAATCAATGTCATACCATGTGGAAGATAGTTGACATACTCAAAATATCCTAATCAATAAAGCTATTGATGAAAAATATGTCCTTTATTTTATGGAAAAAACCACATGGACTTTTTGACCAATCCAGTATTTCCTGGGAGAGGGAAGCCAGGTATGGCTGGGAGAAAGGTTCTCTGGGCCAGTCTCTCTATGACTTCCGGCAGCACTGGGAGGACATGCATGGAGCCAGGTGTGTGGTGGTCCCTTTCCTCCCCCACCCCCAAGACCTACCGTCTTTCCAAGGCAGTGGACTCATCCTTTGCCTCTAGGACAGAGGTTCTCACACTCGAGAGAACATCAGACTACCTGAGGGTAGAAAAGTCTTTTTGACAATGCAGATTTCCAGGTCCCCAGAGGTTTTGATCCAGTCTGTCTGAGGTGGGACACAGGCATCTGCATTTTATCCAGCTGCCTGGGTGGTTCACTGATCGTACTTTGGGTGTTCCTGGAAGATTTTTCACATGGGAAAATTCCATCTTTCTCCTTATGGACTAGTTGTGGCAGAAATAAGATCAACTTCCCATGGTGACTGACTTGTTTGTATTCTTCATTACCTAGGTCTTGTGCTGTCTTCACTAAGAAATGACCTCCTCGTCCTCTCACACTCTCCAAGGTGAGGAGGAAAGAGGCTGGGATGTGAGCCAGTTTATTAGACCTTAAATGCTAGCCTCCGAGGGTTTGTGAGGCCTTGGTCTCAGCTTCTACACGTGTACACAATGAGTTGACAATACCCTGACCTGTTGTGAGCTTAAATGAAATACTGAATAGTGTGTGTGAAAAGCCCCGGTACACAACCTGGCACACTGCGGGTCTCACCTGATGTATTCTAGGCGTTAAGGCACCATTTACACTCTCTTCTGTGGGATCTGTGATCTGGGTGGCTGAAGATCATTGAGGAAAAGGCACCTGGGTTACTTCTGGGGGCTCCTCCCAGTGTTTCAGTTGTACATGCAAACAGGTATTGATGAAGGAAGAAAGAGAGGGATGAGGCAAGCTGGGGAGGCATCTCTTGGGGAAGACTTTCCAGCAGAAATGCCCGAGAGGCATAAATGAAAGCAGCCATTGTTGACGCCAATGCGGCAAGCTTAGGTACTTGGGATTTGTGTGCTACAAGACTAGATGGGGGGAGAGGGGGAATAATAAGAACAAGGGTATGAATAAGAACAAGAATAAGGATAAGGATAAGGATAAGGATAAGGATAAGAGTAAGAATAAGAAGGCGGAGGAGGATGGAGAAGAAGAGGAAGAGGAAGAGGAGGAGAAGATAGAGAGCTGTTAAAAAAAAAGACAACTTTGAGGAATATAAGCTGTCCTTTTGCATCTCAGTCCAACTCAGTTTAGTTCCTGTGATGGCCATGAATGATGAATTAAATATCTCCTAGAACCAAAGGATAATTATGTCCTTGGGTCAGTGTTTAGAATGTCTTTTGCACCAGAGAAATGAGGTCTGACAGATGGCAGTGATGTGTTCTCAAATGGTTAATGCCACTGAAAGGCCCCATGTGCCTGGCTGCAGAGCCCTCATTCATCTCATTAACACCTACCACTGGACACCTGCTCTGTGCCATGCCTGGTGCTAACCACTGAGGCCTCAGGGATGCAGAGAAGGCAGCCCCAGCCCTCAAGGAGCTCCTGATCTAGAGGGAGAGACAGACACATAGGTGAGAACAGTGCGGTTGTGGCTGTGATATGACAAAGCAGCCCTGAGGCCAGGCTGCTTGGGCTACAGATTCCCGCTTGGCCACTTGGGCATGTCACCCAACCCCTCTGACCTTCAGGGCTTCACCTACAAGCTTGGGATTATAATTTTGCCTATTTTGTGGAGTTATTCAGAGGATTAAAGAAAAGTTTAATTTTTTTTGACAAACTGTAACAATAATAATACAGTCATGTGTCATTTAATGACAGAATTACATTCTGAGAAATCCATTGTTAGGCAATTCCGTTGTTGTATGTCACGGAGCACACTTAGGCAAACCTAGATGGTCTAGCCTACTACATACCGGGGCTACACAGTGGCATTAGCAGTGGAAGTCAGGCGGGGTCATAATGAACAAAGCAACACCACGTTAAATTAAGCACAAGAGAAAATGATGGCAAACACAACCTAGTGTTTTAAGCAAATGTTTTTTATAAGCAGAAAGAGTACACTGTAAAATAACAATAAAAGGTATAGAATAGTAAATACATAGAGCAGTAACATACTCCCTTATTATCATCGTCAAGTATTATGTACTGTACATTATTGTGTGTACTATACTTGTATACGACTGACAGTGCAGTCGATTTGTTTATTCCAGCATCACCACAAGAATCTGAGTGATGTGTTGTACCATGACGTTAGGGCAACTGTGATGTCACTAGGCAGCAGAAGTTTTTCATCTCCATTATAATTTTATGGGACCGCTGTTGCATACGTGATCTGTTGATTGAAACATCATTATGATCGTAGTAGCTAAGACTTACTTTATTATTATTATTGTTGTCATGAGTAGTAGAAGAAGCCCCAGTAGTGCTACTTGTAGTAGTAAATGCAGTAACACTAGGCAAGTGTTGCTCCAAGTGTAGAGAACACCCCTTGGGGAGCTAACAGTTTAGTTGACTGTTAGGGGATGTGATTAACAGGGTGCTTGTCGCTGTTCTTGTTGCAGGTGGAGGCAGCTCAACGGGGTGCTTCCTGGGTTAGAAGCAGAGCAGATGCTCAACCTTAACTGCAAACAGTGAGGTCTTGGAGACCCACCCCTGCCCCAAGCAAAACTCAGACCTTCTGGTTTTCTGGATGCTGGGCCAGTTTATGCATACTTGAAAAGGAAGCCCAAATTAGGGAATATGCTGTATGTGCAAATAAGTGAAAACTACCTCCATCTGATCTAGCTGGTGGGGCTGACATCGTCTGGCTCTCTGGCAGCTGGTATATTAAAGAGGCAGTAGGGGTATATATAGGGAAAATTTCTGCCGAATGGTATTCCCAACAAGGAGGGATCTTCATGGGTAGAGTGTACCAGTATCGGGGTGTGTGTGTTGTAGGAGTCATTTTTTGTTATTCATTGACTCATTCGACTATTTCACAAACATTTTAGGATTCGTGAATGTCACAGGTATTAAATGAGCAGCTATTATGTGCAAGACTCTTACTTTGCCCAAGGACGCATAGCCAGTAAAGGGGTCTTGGGCTTCAGAGTCGGTCAGCTTTAGCCACAGAAGGTCCTTGGTATAAACTCACCCTTTGGGGATAGTGCTCATGAGCCCTAAACGGAGGCTCAGTGTCGGGGCTTTCCCCCCATTCATTTACTGATTCAGTTCATTGATTTATTGACTGAGTCATTTATTCATTCGACAAATCATGTCAGAAATCTAAATGAGTCACCTTTTGACATTGGCAAGGCAAGGCTATGTGCTACCTGCTGGTATGAGATTTCTCTCCACATGAGGGCAGGGGCACATTCGGGCGTTTTAAGCATAAGGTAACTTGCTCAATACGGCAGAACTAGTAAGTGATGGTCCTAGGATTTGCACTTCACCTGCTGTAGCTCAGTGTTTTATGTTTAGCCAGTGGTCACTTGAATAGTCCAGATCAAAAGCATTTTTATGTTACTGCTCTGCACCATCCGAGGGCCTAGACTTGAGGTTTTCTTTGAGTTAATGGCTGGATAATCAGTGTGGTGGTGAATTGTCTGTAAATGTAGTGGCTAACAACTCCGGCCCTCCTTGGACGGACCAGCTACTCCTCCCACTGAAGGGTGGGGTCTGTTTCTCCTCTCCTTGAATTGGTGCTGGCCTTTCGATCAAGGGAATGCAATGGACTTGACTCCGTGCCAGTTTCTAGACTAGTCCTTAAGACACCGGACAGGTTCAGCTTTTGCTTTCTTGGAAGCCATGTAGAGGGATCCAGCTGCTCAGGAGCGTGAGAGGCTGTGAAGGTAGAGAGACTCGGCTCACTGCCATTCCAGCCTTTCCCAGTGTAGGTTCCAGACATGTGGGTGAAGCCACCTTTGACCCTGTGGTGCAATGGAACCACCCACCTGATACCATGCAGAGCAAAGACAAACCATCCATCTTGAGCCCTGTCCAAATTGCAAAATCATCAACCAATAAATGACTGTCGTGCTGAGTTACTAACTTTTGGGGTGGTTTGTATGCAGGAATAGACACTGAGATGTGCATACTAAGCATTATCATACTTAACTCTCACAACGGCTTTTGTCGCGCCCAGCCCCGCTTGTTAGGTATGGTTAGCTTGCCCTTTCACTTCGAGTATGCATGACCTGGCCTAACACCCAGAAAGCTGAGGGCTTTACAGATGAGGACACTAATGGAGGGAGAGTAGGTAACTTGCCTAGGGTCACACATCTTGCAGTGGTGGAGGTAGGTTTCGAACCCAGGCAGTCTGGCTCCAGTGTCTGTGCTGTGCTTGGACTAACCACTGTGCTCTACCACCCAGACTCTCCCAGCTCCTTTGGGTGTGATTGCACCTATCCTGCCCTCAGTCAGACACTTAGAGCTGTGCCACTGTCCTGGGTTTGATGGTGTGTGGGTTGGTTAGTCTTGGCCTGCGCCAGTCCACACTTTGCTCACTCTGGCCAGCCATCCCGCACGTACTGTGTTCAGGGCAGGACGGGGAACAGGTCTGAGTGAGCACCTCATGTGAGCAAGCTCCAGCTTTGGACAGACCATCCTGAAGTAGCACCTGGCAGGTGATCTTTTGAGATAGTGCCACCTGAGGGGCAGTGTGCTCCTCCAGGGGAAGAGGGACACCTGCTGCTTTGGGCGACCCTTTTCCAGACCTGAAGGAAGTCATGTCTGATCCACATGCATGGAGGTCTCCTGAGACGTGACCCCTCTGCCCGTCCCACCTCCCAGGCCTGCAGGGAAGCTGCAAGGCCAGCTGGCATCGCTTCTCATATATTTGAATGCCAGGAGCGTGGCGCCTACATTGGCTGCAGCCTGGCATGGTCCACGAGGCGGATCAGCATCCTCTGGGGCTCAACGTTTCTGTACCCTGCTGTTCCTCAAGAGAAACCCCATGAAAGTTGCCATCTGGCGAGTGTTGTCAGTGAGAAGGGCTCTCAGTGTGTTTGTATTTGTTCATTAATTTGGTCCTTCGCCCCGTGTACCAAGTGCCCATCTGTGCCAGAGGACACGGTGAATGAGACAGGCAGACCCGGATTCTCTTCCCGAGGAGCTCACATCCTAGTAGAGAACTTCCCCAAATGAAGGGGTGGAGGAAAGACACCCCCCACTGTTTACTGTGAACCTCAAAACAGGGAAGGCATCGGGTTCCAGGTGAGTTATTTATTCAGTAGTTCGTAAATGGCCACGAACTCCTTCACTCTGCGTGTACACATGTAAATATACAACCTGGGCTGATACAGGTCCTTACCTGTCCTAGATCTGGCATAAACAGGCTCAGTGAAAAAGCAACAAAGTTTTTCTCCAGCAGGTGGAGTTCTGGGAAGTTAAAGGGAAAGTTCTAAGCTAAAGGGAACTTGTGGGTCTGGGCTGAAGAACCTGAGCCCGGTTGAGAGAGGCCAACTGATTAAAGGTACACTTGTTCATTGGTTTATTTGATATTCATTTGGCACTCAGCATTGTACAGAAGTTGTGGATGGCACCAGAACAGTATTGATAATAAAATGAAATTGTTTAGCCATCGGAAGGGTTAGGGTCCTGGTGAGCAGGAGGACATTGCCAAGTGGAAGGGCTGAGAGAAGACCCAAAGTTCTCGGACGGGCGCCATGGCTGGGTGCTCTGGCATTTGGGGGTTTTTGAGCGGGCGGGAACCTGCTGGGACTCAAACTATGGGTGCTTCTCAAAGAGGGGGAGGGTAAGCAGGAAAAGGGTCATTTGCGTGAACAATAGTGCAATTTAGCGAGAAGGAAGGAGAGAACAGCAGAGGCCGGTGGGAGCCACAGCTCCCTGAGAAGCCATGTACCTTCTGGAGTGCAGAGAAGAACGGGCTTTCAGAGATCAGCAGGCATAACCCTCTCACTTGACAGTGGAGCAGAGCGAGGTACCCAGAGGTCACCCCAGGGTGGGGAACTTGGAGCCCCTGTGCCACGGCCCACCAGCCTGCAGCGCCCTCGTAGATGGGGTGCCGGCTCAGGAGCTGGGGTGCGGCTGGAGCCAGTCTGGAACAGGAAGGCACTGGAGAGCAGGCCGAGGCTTTAGAATTGTATCCCGGAAGCTGCAGGGAACCACCGAAGGTTTCTGAGCAGGGAGCCGTGCTGTAATTCTGATAGTTTATTAAGAATCATTGGCAGCTGAGTGCTGAAAATTCCCCGTGAGACATTTTCTGCCTCAAACCCACTCCTTGGTCACGGTCTCACCTGGGCGTTTCCTTGTTTCCCTCCTTCCAGTTTTGCCGGGTAGCATCAACTTCTTTCCTCCTCCCGCCCCCTCCGGGATTTCTCCCAGGAAGTTCAACTTTCTCGCCTCGTTATCATGCAGAGTCGTGTTTTTGACCGCCTTTGAGTCTCAGGCTTGCTCTGAGGGGCTTGTTTGAGAGTAAATGCAGTGTTTACTCCAAAAAAGACTTTGGTGAACAGAATATTCTCCACCTTTCTCTCTACATGCTGTTTATATGTAGTACCAAAGGTTATGCTTGAATTGGTGTATTATTTGTAAAATCTTTAGCTGTAAAAAGACCCCTTCCCCAAGACTGCTTTTCTTTCATCATTTACCCAAGGGAAGACTCCAGCCTGTAATTTTGCCTATGGCTTTTATGCTTAAAAATCCGTGGCCACAGCAATCCGAAATGACTCTACGAGATGGAGAGTGAGAAATGCCTTGGGTGTAAACACAGGCTCTTACTGTGGGATTCCATGAGGGTTTCTACACTGTGGGCTGCATGTTGGCTTGGTTTGGGCTGTGAATTGCTTGGCAACATAAACATATGGCAGAGCATGTGGAGAAGGGCTTGGCAGGTGTGTGTGTGTGTGTGTGTGTACACAGTCTTTCGGGTCTCTGGGTGCACAGGGCACAGGTCTGCCAGCATTTCCTGCCAGCACGTACCTGCAAAAGCAAGGAGGAGCTTGGATCTTGCTTAGCAATCAGAAGACAAAACTTCTTACCGAAAAGTTGTCATCTCTGTCTGTATTGGAAGGAACATCGATTCTGGCAAAATGTTGCTCCATCTGACAAAGTGTCAGTTCGATAGCTTACGTTCAAGTTTCCTCTGCCAAAGCCCAGGAGTTGAGGTTCACTATTATTTAATAGAGTTTCAAGGTAGGATTTTAAAAAAGAAAAAGATTTGCTTGTGTCAGTGGATAAGGAAGGTTTGCTTATTTCTCCATCTGTATTTATTTATTTTATCTTTCGCCCATAGACACCGATTATAAAAAATAGCTCCAAGGCTGATATAAACCAACCTTCTTCAGCCTTCCTCAGCCCACTCAGAGAGTTACCCTTACTTCCAACTATCCAACTCACTGGCTGTTCCTTCAGTGCTACATACAAGAGGAATTAGTTACACAGGCAAATTGCTTTGTTGTGTTTCTCGCCTGAGCCATCATTCAGGTGGAGGAGTGTCCAGCACTGTGCTCAGATCATTATTCAAAGCACAAGTGGGCATGAAAACTCTCTCCCAGGTGGGTTCCACTGGGTGAATCACCCACTCATCCCCCAAACCACAGCCAGCAGTACACTGTCTCCATCATTTCCCTTTGGTTCAGGAGCCCTCATGTTTTGATGAGGCATCACAACTTATACTTATTTAATGTTCCTAGCTTTTGAGCCTTGTTAGGAGCAGTGCTCCGTGAGTGAATATTTGGGACAATTGTCTTCGCTGTCACTCGTATCTGGGTTTGAGTCCTGCCTCTACCATTTATCAATTCTGTTGAATCTCTGTTTTGTCATTGGCAAGAAGAGAATGACATTTATCCTAGAAGGGGAGACAAGGACTGGATGAAATAACATATAAGTCATGTCTCTCGGTACCTGCTACCTAGCAGGCCTTCAGCTAGTGTCCTTCCTTGATACGGGTGGGTTCTACTCACTGCACCCTATTTATTGAGTTTCTACTGTATATCGGACGCTGATTGGGTCCTGGGGATACAGCAACAAGTGAGGTGTGACTCCTACCCTCTGGAGCCTTGTAGCACAGTAGTAAACTATTTAGCGGAAAACTATAATGACACCACTGTCCTCTGGCCATTTTGGCTCTGCAGGGAGTCTGATTGCTAGAGAAGCAAGGTACAGTTTGAAAGCCATGAGATGCAAAGTACAGAATAGGGAATATAATCATTAATATTATAGTAACGATGTATGGTGTCAGGTGAGTACTAGGCTTATCGGTGGGATCACTCGGTATGTTATATAAATATGTAAGCACTATGCTGTACACCTGAAACTAATAAAATATTGCATGTCAACTATAACTGAAAAATTAAAAAAGATCTTTTTAAAATAGCCAGTTTAGCTTCCTTCTTAGTCAGTGCCTTTTGGTATTGATTCTGTCATTGTTTTGTCATGGGGGCTGGAATAAGATCCCATGACCTCTGGCGTCTTGTGGGGGCAGAAGCCTCAGAGCTTTGTGAGGCAGGAAAGATGATAGATCACCAGTGTCCAGTCACCTAAAATACCGTCTTTAGTCTAAACTGATGCTTTAAAAAAAAAAAAAGAGTTTCAGGTCTAGAATTTTCTCTAAACGTTGAGCCTTTGTAAATCAGCGAATTCCCAGAGATGGCACACTCTCTTGGTGTCTTGCCTCATTTTGCCTCCCGCTGTGTCCTGCGCCCTAGGTTGTGCCAGGCTGGTTAGCTCCTGAGCGCCCACCTTTGAATCTGCAGGATTGGAGAGAGGACAGACAGGCTCAGGAGGGACTTTTAGAAATGAGCATCCACAGCTCAGACATTTCAGAATCCTTCATTTGCTCACCCTGTGTGCCTGGCAGCAGGTTGGAGTGCATCACTGGAGACAGGCGTGGGCCTGGGGCAGCGGTGGGCATGCGTGTGATTCAGTAGGAGGGGGTCGTCTGATTGAAGTGAGAAGAGTGTTGGGGGCCAGGGTCCTTGTTCCCAAAGTGTTTGCAGAGCAAGCTTACTCTTTTTACTTGGACCTCAAGTTTATTTGGGGGCAAGGCCTACTGCTGATGGAGATGATTCACACAGCAAATATTGAGCGAAGGTCTACCATGTGCCAGGCATCATTCTAGATACTAATACGTTGTGGGGAGTCAAGCACGACCCCAGCCTCATGGGGATAACCAGGGGTGCTAAAGTGCCCTCCACCATCCCTTATCCTATAGCTACTTTTTAATCTCTAGCATTATTTCTGCCCATGACACCTTAACCATATTACCTGGGATTCCCCAGAGGGTGGACCAAAGTAACCAAGCAGGTACAGGGAGTTCACCTTTTCCTCTGTGACCTGAGACTGTGAAGTTAAAAAAAAGGACATAATCCGTTTACAAGGGATTCTACTCTTTAGCCACATTAGAGAGAAGGCTTAAGCTTTTGCAGGTGAAAAGGTGAGCAATGACTATCACACTGTCTTATTACAGATATTCCTTAAAAATAAAAAAGCACAAACACAATTTAGGCTAAATTATCTTCAGCGCTACACTGGCTTGATGTTGTTGTTTTTTAAATGGGGTCCTCCGGATACTAAGAAAGGAGGCCAGGAAGGAAATTAGTTTGTAAGCTGCTTGGATGAAGCTTAGCTACTGTCAGTGGTGCTGGTTTCTTGTGCCCTTTACCCTTGATTTTGGCACCAACTTGTTGCGGGAACTCGAACCTTTCTTTCCCCATGGTTGGCCACTGGCGTCTCCAGGCCAGAAAGCTCAGAGCGGGTGTTGGTTTGGAAGACGGTGCAGCAAACCATGCAAGGTATTAAAAACAGACGCAAATTTACCTTAAATGAGACATACACAGACACCCTTTGTGTCAACAGTGGGGGGTTTCTCCTTTAGAAGTAAGCGTCACCTCGGCCAGCTTGAGTCATGGATTTCCTAAAATTAATGCATGGTTTGGGGTAGTGTGTTGTGACTGGTCAAAGCCGGATGGGTTCACGAGATTCAGACAGAAGGAAGAATGTTCATGGAGCCGTTGGGTTGCCTGACCTGCCTTTATTCACGGGTGGGCGATCCATGCATGCTACAAGCTGCGTGTCTCCGTGAGTCACACTGCGTGTCATCTGTGCCCTCTGTCTCCTCTGCCCCTGCGTATCCCTGAGTGTGTACGTGTGTCCAATGAGAAGCCCCTACCCCCTTAAGTACTAGAAACAAACAGAGCTGGCAAACTCTGTTTGCCAACTACTATGCCAAAATACTATGTACCATAGCGTGACCACTTCATGTTATGGTTGCCATTCATCGGACCCGGTCTCGAGGCTACAAGAACACCACTTTATCGGGCCCATTCAAGGTTGTGAGAAGCTGCTTCCCTTAGTTACGCAGACGCCTGGGTGAGGGAGCCAGGCTGCCTCCGTACCCTACAGGTGCTTCCCAGGGTGTCTGTGCTTAGGTGGCCAGGAGGATCCCCTCCCCCTTCCCCTGCTGTCCATCTCCTCCCCTTCCCACTTGTCCTCCTTCTTGCCCCCACCCCCCTTACTCTCTGAAAAGAAGTGCAAAGCTTTCTCCTGGCCTCTGACGTGTGTTCACCAAGTCTCCCAGAGATCCCCAGAGGGATCGGTCTTGGTTGCCCAGAATAGAAGCTTGCTCAGGAACACACCATTTCATCAGCTTCGTTCCCTTCCCTGACTCACTTCCCCCCTCCTTCTATGGGGCTTCCTGGAATTTCCTTCCAGATAAGCCACTGGCTCCCAAATCCTTGTCCGAGGGTCTGCTTTGGGGAAACCTAAGTTCAATCCTACAGGTCCTTACACACAGGCAGGGACTGTACCCACTCTTCTGTACCTTCTATTTTGTCATTAACAGAATATCGTGGTTGTTTGTTTAATGTCACTATGTTTGTTTGTTTATCTCGAGTTCCATTGCGGGGTGCCTTCGACCCTGGCAGAACTTTACATTTCATTTTCTAAACAAGTCTTACAGAATAGAACTGTTTTGTTGTTGTTTCTTGAATTCCAAATACTTGTGGAATACCGGGCTGGGCCCTGGGGTGTGAAAAACACAGGCTCTGGGTGAGCCAGGCCTGGGTTCAAGTTCAGCCGTCTCATTCCGGCTGCACGACCTTGGACAGATTACTTAAGCTCCATGGGCCTTACTTTTTTTTGTAAAATGCCTACTTACCTCAGAGTACAGGAGAAAAGAGTAAGACAATGGCTGCGACACTCCAGGCCCATAATAATTGCTCAGTAACAGTGATCTGCATGCTGACCTCCAGCCGGTCCTCTGGACACAAAGGAGGGAGGGTGTCAGGATTAGGTTCAATGGAAAGCATTGGGTCACGTGTCCCAGAGGCGTTGTCACTTGAGCTGGGTCTTTAAGAGTAATTAGGGATTTACTAAGAGGAGCAAGAAGGAACACAGATTCTTTGAGCGTTGCCCAGGCGATTAAAGCTCACCTGGCCGGAAGTGAAAGGAGCTCAGGAAGTCCCACTTACAGGCTCTGCAGGAGGCCTGCCAGTTTGCTTGATCGCCAATCCCTGTGTCATCCCACGGTTCAAACTCAGCTGTGGCCTTTGTACCTCAGACAGGACAGAGTGGGTCTTGAGGAGCTGGACAGGGACAGCCCCTTCATTCCTTCAGTCTCTGAGGTCTACAGAGAATGTAGCGTTCGCCTATCTCAGCCCCTAGTCTTTAGGGCAGGGGCTGCAGCCAACACACTAATTTTAGGTAGTGTTTAAAGAAGAAAGTAAAGCCACTAATTAAGACTTGGGAGAAGTCCCTTGAAGGTCCTGATATTTAGCATCTTTTGCAAACTGGGAAGATGTGGCAAAGCCCAGACCATGATCCTGTATGCCAATGGTCCGCTGGAGACCAGGGGGTGGGGGAGTGAACCCCCCTTTCCAGGAAGGACTTTTGCCTTCCTGCCTGCCCCAGGGACCCCACTACTCCTCAACTCTGAGCCAAGGGCCCCTGCTTCTTATACTATGCTTGTGCTGTTTTTTTAATCCTCACCTGAGGATATGTTTATTGATTTGAGAGAGAAGGGTAGAGAGGGAGAGGGAGTGGAGAGAGAGAGAGAGAGAGAAACATTGATGTGTGAGGGAAGCATTGATTGGCTGCCTGCTGTGTGTGCCCCAACAGGGACTCGAACCTGCAACCTATGTATGTACCCTGGTCAGAAATTGAAGCTGCAGCTTTTTGGTGTACGGGATGATGCTCCAACCAACCAAGCTACCCAGCCAGAGCTATGCTTGTGCTATTGTTATTTTTTAAAAAATTTTTGTGTATCATTTTTATTATTTTAATTATATTTTATTGATTATGCTATTACATTTGTCCCAATTTTTCTCCCTTTGCCTCCCTCCACCCAGCATTCCCCACTCCCTCAGGCAATCCCTCCACCACTGCTCATGTCCATGGGTCATGTGTATAAGTTCTTTGGCTACTCCATTTCCTATACTGTGCTTTACATCCCCATGGCTATTCTGTAACTACCTATTTGTACCTCTTAATCCCCTCACCTCTTCATCCATTCCCTTACACCCCTCTCCCATCTGGCAACCATCAAAGTGCTCCCCTTGTGCTATTTTTTAAAAATAACAGGAATTTTTCTCTGCATCCATGTCTCCATTGAAAGACTGGTGGTCACTTGCAGCTTTCTGGCTGCAGGGTGGAGTGGTCAGTGTTCTGTCTTTGCAAATAGGCTTGGGGAGCAGTTCCATTTTAAAGAGCTCTTTGGTTTCCTTCCTATCTAGGAGGAACTTTTAAAAGAAATTCATCATCACTCTTTTAATCAGGACTCACTCCCAGTCAATGACTCCGAGACACAGAGATTTCTCTCTTGGTGCCAGTAACACATTGTGTCAGGCTGGTTCTTCTCTCTCCTCTCTCCACACCTTCTACCCCACCCACTCCTGCTCCCCATCTATATCTCTGAGCCAAAAGGTGTAACCTCTAAGAGTAAAGAGTAAATGCTAAGTGGCCCAAGGAATGAATGTCTTCTAGAATGTGCGATAAAACCTTCTTTCTGCAAAAACCAATTGCTGTTTGTTCCTGGGGTACGAAACCCATAAGAGTGACAAAGCCTTTAAAAAAATTTTTTTTAAGTAAATCACTTCTCTGGGTCTATTAAACTTCCTCTTGAGAGGGCATAAGTCCTTGAGGTAGTTTTGTGTCCAGTCACATTTCAGGAGCCACTGTCTTGACTGATGAGGTGAAAATTGCTTTACTTTGTTGCAAGGCGACCCAGACAAATGAGGTGAAATTGACTCAGTTGGGGATCAAAATCTCTGCCATCCACGACAAACAAATGGGTCTGAAATGGGAGGGGGGGGGACAGTGCTGTCCCTCCCCCACTCAGGGCTTCCTGCTTTCAGGGCAGCACCTGGAGCCCTCAGACAGTCCATGAGGTGGCCTCTGTCTTTGGAAAGACCTGGGAAATGGCTCCTGGGAACAGGGAGGGATTCTCCAGAGGATACTTGGGCATATTTTTTGATTTCTGGGAGATTAGCTGGCAGTTTTTATGTCTTTAGGGTTTTCTGGGAAGCAAGGAGTTACACTCGCCACCCCAGGAATAGGTTTGACCTCTTGCTGGAGGTCACAGCTGTACCCAGAAGACAGAGCTAACTCAGGGTGGAGACCAGCCCCAGGGGTCAGCTCAGATCTGGGGCCAGAAGGTGAAATTGCCAGACAACATGGAAGCAGAAGAGTCACCTGGGGCCCTTATTAAAAAATTCAGTTTTCCGGGCTCCCCCTACTAACAACTGGGTTTGAAATGTCAGCGGCGGGACCCAGGAATCTTTATTTTAACAAGTACCGACCCTTTCTGTGGCAGGCACACTCTGGATAGTGGTTTTGCAGAACTCCAGCTCAGTGTCTCCCTCTCTCTCTCTTTTTTCAAAGCCACTTCATAAATTTTTTTCAACTAGTTAGAAAAGTGCTTAAGGATTTATGAGTATGTCCTCAAACTGTGGACTCGGCACTGCTTCAACAGACAGCCTTATTAGTTTGGATTTAACACAATGGGACTATAAATTATTCATTCCCAGTTGGGAAAGGGAACTTGACTCAACATCTGGGGGCTGACTGCAGCATACAGATCGCTGATGCTGTTACTACAAAAACGGAATGCAGTTTCTAGCGAGGCGCGTATGCTGCCGCCCGTTTTCCCTGAACTTGCAGGTTGCTCTGTCCTGCTGAGAACCTGAAGAGGGCTTGTTACGTGGGGCCGGGTTGGCAACAAAGTTTTCCATCTGCTTCTTCCGGCCATTCTTACCTTCCCTGGACCTGGGCCCAGATCACTGCTTCTCAAATGGTGGCATGCAAATAATCCGCTGGAGAGCTTCTAAAAATGCGGATTCCAGAAATTCTAATTCACTCGTGTAGGGCGGGGCCTGGGACTCGGCATTTTAATCAGCATCCCTGGTGGACTGCAGCTCTACCACACCTCGGGGACATTCATGGGGACACCTAGTTATTTATTTCTTGGGTATTCTAGGCACAGTGTCTGCAGCCTGAAAACATTTCCGAGGCTGACAGAAGTAGTCAAGACTGGAAAAACTTATTTTGGCTCCAACATAGAAAGAGACAACTACGAAATCAGGTTTATCAAGCAGCATGCCAGCTATATTTATTATTAAATTGAATATTCATAAAAATTTCATTGCATTTGTGAATAATTTGTAGGCTATATATATTTTTTGTGGTATATGTAAATATATGTGTCATTTAAAAAAATTATTAAATTTTTTCAATAAAGTTTTCTCCATTTTCCCCCCTTTCCCTCCACCCCACCTATCCCCACCTCCCACCCTCGATCCTACCTCCTTTTGGCTTTGTCCATGTGTCCTTTATGCACGTTCCTTGATGACCCTTCCGCTTTTTCCTCCTGTTATCCCCTCCTCCCTCGCCTCTGGTAACAGTTTGTTCTTTATTTCAGTGCCTCTGGTTATATTTTGCTTGCTTCTTTGTTTTGTTGATTAGGCTCCACTTACAGGTGAGATCATATGGTATTTGTCTTTCACCACCTGGCTTATTTCACTTAGCATAATGCTCTTCAGTTCCATCCATGCTGTTGCAAAGGGTAGTAGCTCCTTCTTCCTTTCTTCTGGGTAGTATTCCATTGTGTAAATGTATCATAGTTTTTTGATTCACTCATTTACTGTTGGGCACTTAGGTTGCTTCCAACACTTGGCTATTGTAAATTGTGCTGCTATGAACATTGGGGTGCATAGATTCTTTTGAATTGGTGTTTCGGGATTCTTAGGGTATAATCCCAGCAGTGGAATTGCTGGGTCAAAAGGCAGTTCCATTTTAGTTTTCTGAGGAAATTCCATACTGTTTTCCACAGTAACTGCACCAGTTTGCATTCCCACCAACAGTATACTAGGGGTCCCTTTTCTCCACATCCTCACCAGCACTTGTTGTTTGTTGATTTGTTTATGATGGCCATTCTGACTGGTGTGAAGTGGTATCTCATTGTGGTTTTATTTTGCATCTCTCTGAAGGCTAGTGATGCTGAGCCTCCTTTCATGTCTCTGGGCTCTCTGTATGCCCTACTTGGAGAAGTGTCTGTTCAGGTCCTTTGCCCATTTTTAAAATTGGGTTGTTTGTTTTTCTGGAGTGGAGTTGTGTGAGTTCTTTATATATTTTGGAGATCAAACCCTTGTCCAAGTTATCATTGGCAAGCATATTTTTCCATGTTTGGTTCCCTTTTCATTTTTCTGATGTTTTCTTTAGCCGTACAAAAACTTTTTATTTTGATGAAGTCCCATTTGTTTATTTCCTTTATGTCCCTTGTTCTAGGGGACATATCAGTGAAAATATAGCTGTGTGGAATATCTGAGGTTTTCCTGCCTATGTTTTCCTCTAGGACTTTTATGATATCGTGACTTATATTTAAGTCTTTTATTCATGTTGAGTTTCTTTTTGTGTATGGTGTAATTTGGTAGTTGAGTTTCATTTTTATTCCATGTAGCTGTCCAGATCTCCCAGCACTATTTGTTGAAGGGGCTAATTTTATTCCATTTTGTGCTTCTGCCCCCTTTGTCTAATATTGATTGACTGTAGAGACTTAGGTTTATTTCTGGGCTCTCTATTCTCTTTCATTAATCTATGTGTCTGTTCCTATGCCAGTACCAGACTGTTTTGATTGCTGTGGCCTTGTAATATAGTTTGATGTCAGGTATTGTGATCCCTCCTACTTTGTTCTTCTTTCTCAAAATTGCTGAGGCTATTCTGGGTCGTTTATGGTTCCATATAAATTTTTGAAATATTTGTTTTATATCTGTGAAATATGTTATTGGTATTTTAATAGGGATTGCATTGAATCTACAAATTGCTTTGGGTAGTATAGACATTTTGATGATGTTAATTCTTCCAATCCATGAACAAGGTATATGCTTCCATTTATTTGTGTCTTCCTTAATTTCTTTCTTCAGTATTGTGTAGTTTTCTGAATACAGGTCTTTTACCTTCTTGGTAAGGATTATTCCTAGGTACTTTATTTTTCTTGTTGCTATACCAAATGGGATTTTTTCCCCTGATTTCTGATTCTGATATCTTGTTGTTGGTGTACAAAAATGTCTTTGATTTCTGAATATTGACTTTGTATCCCGCTGTTTTGCCAAATTCACTTATTAGGTTGAGTAGATTTTTGGTGGAGTCTATAGGGTTTTCTATGTACACTATCATGTTCTGCAAACAATGACAGTTTTACTTCCTCCTTTCCAATTTGGATGCTTTTTATCTCTTTTTCTTGTCTGATCACTGTGGCTAGGACTTCCAATACTCTGTTGAATAGAAGTGGTGAAAGTGGGCATCCTTGTCTTGTTCCTTATCTCAGTGGGAAAGCTTTTAGTTTTTTCCTGTTGAGTATGATGGTGGCTGTAGGTTTCTCACATATGGCCTTTACTATGCTTGTAGGCTATATTTTTTTTACTTCATAAGAATTCCTATATATGCACAACAATTGTTAAGAAGTCATAGTCCATGGTAAATGACTTGTAACCAGATTTCAAAGTCAAAGTTATAAAAATCTCCTTTAAAATATTTTTATGGTGAATAGTTATTTATGCTCACAGTTACAAGGTCTGGCACAAATAATGCCCCCTTTTTATTACAAAATCATAAGAATGTAATTCTGTAACATAACAATATCATACTTAAGCACGCCATATGACATTTTAGGTGAAATGTTCAAATTAAAACTATTAATTATTACACCCATATTATTACCCTACCAACCACACTCAAGCAGGTGTTACTTCTGCTGGACCCTGTATATTTATGTTTATTATAGGATGTAGCTATGATTTAGTAGTTTTGATGCTATATTGGGATGACTCTTTCAGAAGTGAAGGTTCTCGTGTCTTCAGAGGGTTTGAAATGTCCCTAGAGTACATTTAGGATTTTCTTGGTTTCTGGATCACTGAGTTCATAGTACCCCATTTACTTATGAAGTAGATGGTGGTATAATCCCCACTGTACAGAGGATCAAGTCAGGTAGTTTACTGATTTACCCTATGACCAACAGCCAGTAAATGACTGAGTCAGAATTGAAACCCAAGTGTTAGGACTCCAAATTCGGTATATCTTGTACTTTAATGTCAGGAACCATGCAACCAAAGACCCTACGTCCTGCTATCTTGGGAGGGCCTGATCTTTATATCACCCAAGAACCAATCATATCAGAGGGGCAATGTAGAGACTTTCGGCCAAAGTAAAAGTAAATTTCGTATTTCGGGTCAGAAAACAACATAATAATAATAATCTTTGCGTGTAGGTGCAGCCAGCTAGCAGGGAGCTGGCTTTGGAGTCATGATAGTACAGCTATTTTTGCTGAAGATGCTTGACGTATCCATAGGTCTGCCTTTTGAGCACATTAAAGCCTTGGCAACCTTGGGGCGTTATTCCAATAAAGCCAATGCGAGACAGTGCCTGGACCACAAAAGCAGCCTGGTTGCTTACAGGACGACAGTCAAAAATCAAAGAAGACCCAGCAGACTGAGCCTGGAGAGCTTTGTGCTTCCAACCAGACCACAGAACCGCCCTCCTGAGAGCCTGGGCCCCTAATGTTCACCCGTGGCAGTCTCCCCAGTACTACCGCCTGTGTTTTCCCTCCTACTGTTCTCTCTGGGACTAAAAACACTTTTTAGAAAGAGGTGAGGGAAGAGGGCTATTGATCAGGTTATTTTTCTCCATGTGTGAGCAACAAGAAATCCATATTCATTGAAAAGTAATGAGAAAATATGGTGAAGCCAGAGGGAGAAAACAAACCCTGAAATTTTTCCATCCAGAATATCTACCATTCATATCTTAGTAGATATCATTCTGGATTTTTATTATGCATAAAGACATGCCTCCTGGTACTAAAATGGACCACTTCTTTTTCGTAACCTACTTTTTTTCCCCACCTAACATGTTGTAAATTTTGTACTATACAAACAGACAAACATCCATGAATACAGATCAGTTTTGATATACAGCCTTTTTTATATGGCTGTGCTACAATTTTACCAACATCCTGTTGTTGGTAAATTCAGCTGTTTCTAAATTTTTGCATTTATGAACAATGCTGCAGTGAATATAACTTTATGTATAACTTGTATCTTTCTTAAGATGGAAGAATTGCTCAATACCTTTGCACAGCCAAGGCCCTAAACAGAAATATAGAGAACATCTATAAGCAAGTGAATACTTTTGCCTTGAATGTTCAACAAAGCACTTTTCCTTGGCAGCAAACTCTGGTAGATGGGCATTCTGTGTCAAGAACTGTGAATGGTCTGAAATGCCACTCTATTTGCAAGATAACACGCTAGCCTTGCAACTGTTTCACAGAGGCTGGCAGAAGATATGGGATGCCTGGGTCAGAAATAAATGACAGCTTATTACCTACAACAATAACAGTAGCCCAAGCATCAGCATTTTCATCAGTTTCCCAAGCCCCAGATTCCACAGGTCCGTATGAAAAGAGCCAGGTGACAGCCACACTGTAGTGTAGTGTGTTACAGAAAAGGAAGCCCACGTTTAGGGAACCTGAATCTTTATTTCACTGGATAGTAAGCAAACCTGCCCTCTGCTCTGCAGGGAGAAGACACTGTCTCTAAGCTGTTCATATACAAAAATATTTGAAAAGATAATCCAGGACAAAGGCTGTGAACATCTCTATTCACAAGACACTCAGAAATGTGAGAGACCCGCAGACCCATGGAGAATTGTGTCCCAGTATTCTGTCTGTTGGGAAAAAATCTGTTAGCATTTTGTTCAAAGTATGAAGTTATTATATACATATACATATATATATATATATATGAATATTTCTGTCCCTCTAAAATTCATGTGTTGAAATCCTAACTCCTAATGTCATACTAATGTGATACCTTTGGGAAGTGTTTAGATTATGGGGTTGTGAAGCTCTCATGAATGAGATTAGTGCTTTTATAACAGGGACCCTAGAGGGCTCTGTCACCCCTCTGCCATGACAGGGAAAATGCAGCCATTCATGAACAGGGAAGTGGACCCTCACCAGACCGAGTCTGCTGGAGCCTTGATCTTGGACTTCCTAGCCTCCAGAACTGTGAGAAGTAAATGTTTTTAAGCCACCTAGTCTGTTCCTTCAGCAGTCTGTCCATTCTTTATTTCAATGTCTCTGGTTATATTTCGTTTGCTTGTTTGTTTTGGTGATTAGGTTCATTCAGCAGTCTGAATGGGGATTATCTATCTATGTATCCATCTATCTATCTATCCTCTATCTATCTTTATAATGGTTCTGAGATATGGGAGAATGGATGTTGACAGTTAGAATGGATGTTGAGAGGATAAATAAATACCTTTATCCAAAACGGATATCTAAGTGCTTCCCGAAAGGTCATCCAAACCAGTCTTCTGCCTTCACCTAGAGTGCTTTTCCCATCTATTATTATTCTCTTGCTAGTACCAGTTTGTGAGGTGTTGGGCCAGATTGCGCTTCTGGAATAATAAAAGAAAGAGAATACATCTTACTCTTGAATATACAGTGTCCGCACTGAGGCTGTTCTTAAGCTTGTCCAATAGAGAAGAATCTGGAATTCATGGTGCTTTGGGGAACATCATGAAATATATTATTTTCTGATATGTTGAGTTTAATAAACAAGATATCTTAGAGAAAAATAGTAAAACATACTGATGGCTTAAGAAAAATTCGTAGGACACAGCTTTTAAATTGAGAAACTATCATACATTAACGTAGTCTCATGTGACCTGAAAGACTGCCGTTGTTTGATTTCAGTAGTGGAATACCTCTACATACCCACAGAATACGATGCTTTGTGAGTCTTTAGTTTAAGAAACTCTGATTCCTGGAGTCACCTTAGGCTAATCACTTCCCCTTTCTGGGTTCCAGTGTCCTTATCAATATCAGGGTGCACCCAGGATCAGGACCTGGTCCCCCGACACCCAGTGCAGTACTTTTACACAGCACCACGCTGCCTGAGCTGAGCTGAGGTCCCACCTGCTCTCTGTCACCCTTCCCCATAAGAAGGTTCTTCCCAGGTCTCAATCACTTAAGCCTTAGCAAATATTATTTATTTCTCAAGTCTCATATGATGACACTTTCCACAAAATAAAACATAAAACAAATAAGAACCTGAAAACAGACCTTTTTTTGGTGAGTTTTTCCTCTTTAAAGATGAAGATACGTGGTATATGAATACTTGCATGGCTTCCCTGCCTCCTGTCCTCCTGCTCTCCATAACCTTCACTGCCTTCTCTCTTTGGGTGGCACATCTTCTGATGAGAGATACTCGTAATTTTTTTTGAAAATCCATCCATCATTCCTTTGTGATTTTTTCCCTCTTCACGTTTTTAAAAAAATTTTTTTATTTTTGCCTCTGTGGGTTGAAGATCTATTTCAGCCCTTGAGATTCCTAGGATTTGCTCTGCTGTCTCTTCAGATGGATGACAATGAATCTTTCAGTTATCATTAAACTATTCAAGTAGCCACTTTGTTCCAGCTTTGTCATCTTTATTGTTGACTCTACATTTGGAAATAAATACTATTGGAAGTTTTAAAACATGAGCACATCGTCTTTGGTACTTCTCTCATTAAGAAGAGTGGTCTGCGTCCCTTCTTCTCCCATCTGGGCATGCTCATGCCTGCTTTGATAATAGAGTACATTGGAAGTGCAGCTATGTAACTTCCGAGACTGTATCATGAAAGTGTTTAGGTTTTTGGAGCACTTGTTCTTGGAGCCTTGGGCTGCCGTGGAAAAAGTTCCACCCTGAGAGTGTCATGCTAGAGAGGCTGTGGATAGTTTTATAATAAATAGTTTACCAGTCCTAGTTCTACTCCCATGAATGAAGAAGCACTCTTGAAACTGAATCCTCTAAACCCAGGCATACTAACCCCTAGCTGCAAAGCCTCCCATAGTTCTATGAGTCATCTCGGTTAAGGACTCAGACACAGTGGACCAGAGAAGGCCCAGCCCTGCTGTGCCATTTCCCAATTCCTACCCACAGCATCCCTACGCATGAAAAAATTAGTTTTATTTTATACCACTAAGTTATTATATAACAATAGATCATTAGAACACAATATGGTATCCAGAAAACAAAACAAAGCAGAAACCTAAAGCAGGTAGCATTGGCTTTGGCACTAGAGGACAGGTGAACACTGGAAGATTCTTGAGGAGGGTGTTTGCAGAAGTTTGACCTTGAGGAGGCTGTTGTGAAGACTGGAAGGGAAGTGAGGACAATGTCACCTGAAGCTGAAGCAAAGGGGGGCCTTGTTTTGTAATGGTGGAAAGTCGGTCAACACCTTGACCTGTGCTAACGTAGAAATCCAGAATGTATTGAGTGGACTCAGTAATGTGACTGAGGAGAATTCCAGGCATAGGGTTAGAAGGGCCACTTGGGTTTTTCTCTGTGCCTCTGAACAAATGTCGATGGAGAAAGATAAATTAAAGAATGAACTATTCAGTTATTGAATGGAATTTGGAGCAAACATAAAGGCCCCAGTGGACAATATTTCCACCCAGAAGAAATGTTCTTAAACTAACAAAGAGCTCCAGGGGGAATATTAAATCCAGGGCACTGTCAGGAAAATGTGGTCTCAGGGAAAAGATGAAGCCAAGAGTGTGACTGTAAAACTCTCCCTTTTTGGATAATACTTCAGAATGACTTAGATGATACCTCATTAATGCTTTCAAATAGCCAAAAATCTTATAATAATATTAAGAATGTGTCTCACAGACCCTAAGAATATTAAGTTTTTGCCCCACAGTGGCTTCATAGGAAGCCCAGGAAAGAAAAAAGTTTATCTTGAAGAGATGTGTAGAAGTAGTTTCTGTCTAATGGAGTAGATTTTAAATTGATCATAAGAGACCCACAAAGTTTTTAAAGAAATTATACCAGATTGGACTAAAAAGGAAAGAAAAAGTATAAAACGAAAAGAAGCCTTTGGACTCCCCATGGTTCTATGGGCAGGAGGCAGGTGAGAAGCTACTCAACTACAGATAAGGGAGATTTTAATGGACGAGGATGACTCAGAGGGCAGAGCCAAGAGCCCTGGAAGGTCACTCCCAAAGAGCAGAGCTGGGCCCTAGAAAAGCAACTGGTAACAAGCGCCCTGATGGATTGCAGAATTGCCACGGACCATTGGCTGCTGTGCGCCTCTAGCTTTCCTCTTCCTTGAACAGGAATGTCTGTATTCATTTTCTCATGCTTGTTCCATGATTGTGTGTGTGTGTGTGTGTGTGTGTGTGTGTATGTTTTGGGGCAGGGGTTCAGGTAACTAGTTTCTTTGGTTAATGGATTTTCAGATCAAGAGAAACTGTAGCTAAGGCACCGACCCTGAAAAGCCCGCCTCATTTGCACATGTCCCTGATTTAGAAGGTGATACTCAGAACCTTGAGACTGAGCCTGATGCTACATTGGATTGAAACTCTTGGGGGTCTTGGGAGGGAGCTGAGTATATTTTATCTATGGGAAGAATGTAAATGATTTGGGGCTGCAAATTAAATATGACTGTGAATTCTTGGTGTCTCTCTTCATCAAGAAGTGATATCTTTATCCCTTCCTCTGAATCTGGGTGGGCTTGTGACAGCTTTAGCAAATAAAATATAGCAGAGGTCATGGCTTTAGCGACAAGGTTATAAGCATCCAGGCAACTTCCTCCTTGTACCGCTGGGAACATTTGCTCTTGGAACCCTCAGCTTTCATGTAAAACTGCCAACTACCCTGAGATGTCTGGCCATGCTGGCAAGGCCACACCTGTAGGTGCTCTGGTTGACAGTCCCAGTTGACCTGGCCCTTCCACTATTTTAACCCAGGCTCCAGACATAACATGGAAAAAGCCATCAGGGAGGATCTTCCTGGTTCTACTGTCCTTGCCCTAGCTTTTCAGACTCCTCTGGCCATCAGAGTCACCCAGACTAAAGGCCTGACCACCATGGAGCTGAGAAGGCCTTTACTCCCTGAGTCTTTTTCAGGCTTCTGACCCGTAGAATCGGTGTGCGTTGTACGGTTATTACTGTATGCCACTAGATTTTGATGTGGTTTATTATGTAGCAACAGTTAACTGGAACAAATGCTGTGTTATTTAATTTTTTTGCTTCTCGTTCTTAAAACATGTCCTATGGTAAAAGAGCCCAAGGGTTTTACTTAGGGATAAGAAGTGTGGATCAAAGGGATTCTTGGAGGGTGTTAGAATACAACCCTTTGCTTGGCTCATGGATGGATAAGGAGACTTGGCCATCTACAGGGATCCGCCAGTTACCAAAAGGGAGTAGAATCATCCCTATTATGGACAAAGACCGGGAAAGGCCCACTGCTGCCTTTCGCTTCAGGGTTAGTGAGATGTGGGGGGAGGAGCAGTGTGGATCTTTAGGTGAATGGTGGTCTTACCAGAAAAGCCTTTGTTGTCTGAGTGAGAAGGACAGTTTACGGTAGGAAAGCATGACACTGAGATATTGTTAGGGCATTAAGTGGTTTGGGCAAAAGATTTGATCTGGAACACAAAGAAGTTCCTAGGGACAATAAGCCAAGACCTTCCTTATTAGGAACTGGGAACATTTGTTTGTATGACCCTTCATGTCGTATATCTTCAAAAAATTTTTTTAACTGTGACTTCAATATTTTTCTAAAGTGTAATGACTTTTAGTACCAGTGTTGGAAGTCTAAGGTTCCCAGGTTTGAAACTGTCCTCTTTTGAATTCCTTGGTACATGAAATAAGGGCACGTCAGTATATTAGAGTCGATAATAAGCAGCCATCTCTGCAGAAGTTCTGGGCGTGCTAGGCTCTTCCCTGTGGATGAAAGTTCTATAACTTCTTTGGAAAAGATGTATTTATTTTCCGGCTTTCAGAGCAGGCACTGGTCCTTGAGTTATTTGATGAAGTCCTTTTTCTTGGAGCAGACATTTGATTTGACAAAGGTGTGTGAACTTGCTTCCATTCAACCGGCTTGACTGATACAGAGAGGATCTTACTCCGTGGCAAACACTGTGGCAGGCTCTGCCTTAAATAAGAAAGAAGTCATCTGAACTCTAGTTAAATTATTAGTTGCGCAACAGGAAAAGTTGTTAACCCTCTAAGCCCAGTTCGCTTTCTTGTTTGTCCTAATCCTCCTTTTACAGATTTGTTGTAAAGGTCAACTGAAATCAAAGGAGGGCAAATGGAATAAGATTTACAAAACAGTCTCACTTCCTGTAACTCATCAGAAGAGGATGGTATCTCACTCAGCCATTTGCTAATTCAACATAGTTTGTTGTGTGTCTGCCCAGTACTTAGCATATACAGCAGCAGCTCGATCAACAACTGCTGAATGGATGAATACGTTCAAGGGCATTAACTGTTATTCTTTGCCTGTGGGATTTGGCTCCCTGGCCTTTAGTCCTTGTGGAGTGGTCCAGCTGGAACAGGGGACAGTGTGAGATTCCTTTACCATTGCTGCAGCTCTGAGGGGAGTGGGGGAGCATTGCTGTCTTTGGGGCAACATGCCCCCCCGCCCCGAGAGGAAAGGTGAGTACAAGTGTGGGACTGAGGATATGAATTTGGAAGCTCTGTGTCCTTAAACCAGTGAGTGGCACAGGAAAGACCCCTGGCAATGATAGTACAGGCACAGAGAGAGAAGTCGCAACACCTGACTGAGGAGATGGACACATGTCTTAATAGTACATAGTGCAGACCCCAGAGATCCCCTCCCAGACAAGGCTGGACAAATCCCCAGACTGGGGCCAGGAGGGCCTCCCACTCATCAAAGGCCCCAAGTTTAGATTCTGATGTCGTTGCCACTTGCCTCTACATGCTATCCTTGAGCTAGTGTGGTAAGATTGAAAGAAGACATGCATCATATATTAAAATTGTGTCCCTTTATGTGGTGACAATTTTTGAAATGTAAGCATTTAAAATGTGGTATAATTTTGTAACAACGGTACAGCATTTCTTCATTTTCAAAATTCTGGCAGCTGCAAACAAAAACCAAAATAATCAAATAGACATGACTTAGTCCTCTCCGGTGTCTGAAAGTCCCTGACAACTGTGTTCAGAAACTTAAGAGGAACCTGAGAGGTCCTTGGATCAAGCATTTGATTTAAGTCCTGCTCAGTGGCTGTGTCCATGTCTGAAGCAGCAGCAAAAGCAAACCGAGGATCTCTGAAATGAGCTTTGAAAGGATCATAGAGTTGTCACAAAAGCTGAAATGGCAGGCAATGGACACACCTGCATTATTTTTGCCTACCACGATGGCAGTTCTGGTAGAGAGAGCTAGGGATGCACCCTGAGCTGGGGGAATGTAGAGGCAGGGTTCAGCTCATGCTGCATGGATCTGGCTCGAGAACTGAAAGACGATTACCCATTAATGGCCATTCCACCCAGGCTGTCGTGTACTTTCCGTCTTGCCCGATGGTCCCCTTGTTGCCATAATTTCTGCTATAAATGGCTACTCTGCAACCTGTTTCTTTGTTTCTGCTCCAAGTTTTGCAAACACACTTGCTTTGTGTCTGCACATAAAAATGTCTGATGGAAGAAGAAGGATAGTAAGTGATCTGGGTTTGCGCATGGACAAAGTTACAACTGTAATGAGTACTGATGAGAATAGCCCTGTGATACCCCATTTTTATTTTGTTTTGTTTTGTTTTATTTTTCAATCCTCACCCATGGATATGTTTATTGATGTTAGAGAGAGAGGAAGGGAGGGGGGAGAGAGAGAGAGAGAAACATAGATGTGAGAGAACAACATTGATCGGCTGCCTCCCATACACATTCCAACCCTGGACGGAATTTGCAACTGAGGTATGTGACCTGACCGGGAATGGAATCTGCAACCTTTTTGTGTATGGAATGATGCTCCAACCAACTGAGCCACCTTGCCAGAGGATGTGCAACCCCATTATTGACACAACCTCCCCTCCCAGGAGAAAAGGGCTTCTTACCAGCAGTGTATCACTTTCTGTGATGCCAGCAGGGAAAGCTGGCACAAGAAATCATGTCTACATTTCCTTAAAGGAGAGAGTGTGAAAGTTTTTACTGAAATTGCCTGGAGTTTGGTGAGCACTCCATGTTTGTGGGTTGGGTGAGTGACTGAGTGGAAGGAAGAAATGAATGCATGCCCTTTAGGACTGAAGAAAGAAAGAATGGCCTCTAAAAGCTATCAGTTCTCTCTTTCCTCCAAAGGGGTCATTTAAGCTGAACTTTTACCAGATGCCCCTTGATCAAGTTTTGGCGCTTGTTGGGCAGACATAGAGCTGTGACCAATGGAGCCAGTTAGTCTTCCTGGGAGATAAAGGCAAACAATGAGTATTTGTGGTTCCTGTGACATGCACAATCAATGGCTTCATTAGTTATGGACATTTGAAATTTATGCAAAAACAGTCTCAGCAGTTAATTTGTTTCTATAGACCATTTGAGAGTTTGCTAGGTATCAAGCAAACTCTTCTAAGCATTTTCAGTCGCTTACTTTATCCTTCTCCTGTTCTTATTGAAGTGGGGCCTAATGTTACTCTCAGTTTTACAGATGAGGCTGAGACACTTGTCCCAGGTGACAGGTTTTGTAAAAGACTCCGTTGAGACTCAAACCAATACATTTACAGCATCTCGGGAGGAGCTGGCAAGAGCTCTCAAGTTGTGAACACTATTAGGACATTCCCATGTACCAAGAGGGTGAGTGAGTGGAACGGAGAGAGACTTGTCAACTGTCTGTGGTCCTGGGCTTCTCAGGTTCTGGGTGGGATCTACTCAATCACTGTACTTTGTAAGTAAAGTATAAATGATGGTGAGCCTTCTGGGATTAATCACTTTGGTTAAAAAAGAGACATTTTATTGAAGCAAATGAATTGAAGTGAAACTTTGAGAAGACTCGCCAAATAAAGGATCTGATCACAGAAAGAACATAATATCATATTAGGTTTGAAAGAAAAAAGATCACCCAGGTCAGTGCTTCCCAGATGTTTTAACCTTATAGTTTAGTTCAAAAAATATTGGGGGCTGTTAGTAAGATTTTTTTTTCTTTAAACAAAGCAACATAAACTGCCACTAGCATTTTTTAAATGGAAGAGCACTTTAACATTCAAAAGCTTAGAAAAGGTAGAGATTCAGAAAAAGGATAGTTTCTCTTAAGAAAAGAGAGTTGGGGCCCTGGCTGAGTAGCTCAGTTGGTTAGAGCATTGTCCTGATAAGCCAAGATGGCAGGTTTGATCCTTGGTCAGGGTACATACAAGAAGCAACCAATGAATGCATGAATGGGTGGAACAAGTCGATGTTTCTCTCTCTCAAATCAATCAAAAAATATTTTTTAAGAAAAGAGAATTGGCAACTTTATGTTGGTTTAAAGGGAAGTGTTGTTTATTATTTCTTCAGTTTTAAGGAGCTATCAGTTATGAAGCATGTCATCAAATTAAATGCAGTTGAGGATGCATCCGCTTTCAGAAACATTGAAGTAAAATAAGTTGAATACTTATGAATTTTTGACAATAAAAAGTATTGACTATTTTTCTTGTTTTTTTTAATGGTTTTGCTCTTATAAATTATAAAAGATATTAATGAGAATCCTCCCACTATCTTCAGTATTTTAAAGAAGTTTAACAGAAATGAACTGGAAATCTAACTGTGGATAAATATGCAGACTAAATTGTTCCTTTGCTTTTGGCTGAAATTATAGCAATTCAGTGTGGTGACACTTTATCTCACGCTGATTGGATTATTTAATTTGTAGTCAGGCATGCCACTGGTGAAGAAAATTCCAGGATATAAATTGTTACCTAATAATTGCAGTATAGTTGAAAGTACAAACTCTCAAAGCCTAGTGTTTATGGAGGGAAACAAAGGAAGGGGCTTGCTCCAGAGAAGATACTGGCCAGGTGGGTGTTTACTCTGCCTCTGGCCACTGGTGGGGGGGCGGAGACCAGGCAATTCTCTAGAGCGGATTTTTCCTTCGTGCCTCCTTCTGAAGGAGCTTAGATTTTCAGTCTAAATTGATATAATATCTTTTCAAATGCAGCAGTCCTCTTGAACCTTCATAGAATGGAGCCCTCCATTTCTGTGATTTATTAATATGCCTTCCTCCCCTGTGCCCAGTCCTCAGTATGACAACAGGTGATGGCGCTGTGAAGACATCAGGCTGGTAGATCCTGTCCATTAACATGGCGGCCGGGGCTGGAGGGGAGCAGGCCTTCCTTTGCCCTCCCAGGCCTGCCTCTCTGCTTTGGGAACATCATTACCCTTCCTTCGGGGGAATTTCTTTTCTTTGTTCCTTGCTCTGACAAGTAGTCCAGTAGGGCCTGATATCTTGAGAGGCAATCCTTCCTCTTTGGGCACAGTGATTGGTCTAAAGATTGGCATTTCTTCTCTACCAGTTACCTACTGCTGCATAACAAGCCACCCTAAACTTAATGATTTGATATAGCAATGACATCATTGTCACGATTCTGTGGGTCACCTGCATAGTTCTTGTGCTGGTCTCAGATGTATTCCCTGATGTTGCTGAAGTCAGCTGATGGCTGGAGTGGAGCTGGGGTGTCTGTGATGTCCTCACTGTGTATTTAAGGGCTGGGAGTTGGCCCCTGCCTGGGCCTCTCTCTCCTTGTAAGTCCATCCTGGGTTTTCTCTTTTTGCAGCAGTGGGAGCACTGTCTGGGGGCAAAAATGAAAACTGTTGCTGTCATTTGGTTTGTCATTTGTTGCTGTCAATGGTTTGATGTCAAACCACATTCTTTCTACTCTATTTTGGTCAAAGTAATCACAAGGCTGGTCCAGATTTCAGACGAAGGGAAATATACCCTACCTCTTAATGAAAGATGCAGCAAAATCATATTGCAAAGGGTCTTGTTTATAGCGATAGAAGGAATCGCTGCAGTAATAGTTACAAATAATCTACCATATCACAGGAGCTGGAAAAATTAGGACCCATTAGCAGCCATCGTTCCAGGCTTGTGAGAGGCGTTGGTGTGCAGTAGGTGAGCATGGAGCTGACTCCTGGGGAGAAGCTGGAACAAGAGCTGGAGGGCTTTGAAAGGACCAGCTGTTAAGGCCACTCTGTGTCTGTCCTTGCAGTTTGGGTTACCTGAGCAAGTTAACCCTCTCCCCCTCTCTCCTAATCTAGTTCAAGTCGGGTTCATGTGTTCTGCAGCGGGCCAGCCGAATGCACACTTTTCTCTTTGTTTGTCTCCCCTGTAGAATGGATGAAAAGATTGGGAGTAGAGGTCTATGAGTGTAAAATTAATTATGTACATGGGCACAGCACCTCTCTTTCTCTGCCTTCCACCAAATCAAAACTAGGCTGGCACATCCTTGCCACCACTATTTACTCTTATCCTGAGGACAAAAATGACTGTGAGCTCTCAGCAAGCGCGCCTTGGTGAAAGGTCTGGTTTTGAATGGCGCTATCAGAAGAACGTGAGAACATATACGCGTAGCTTCCTCCGTCTCTCCTCATCAACAGTTACAAAGTTTGGATCTGGAGAAGCTGTTGTAGCATCTGTGTCAACAGTATAACAGAATCTACAGTCTTATTACCATTTTGAATTAGCTAATGGCAATGAATAAACCAGACTTGATCTCGAAAGGCTCTTAACAAATCAATTTTACCCCTGCCCTTTCTCTGGGGTCTTTTTCGGGTACATGGGATTGAGGGAGGTTGGTGACCTTTTGAGGCAGTAGACTTTAAAACCCTGAGACCCTGTGATCAGCAATGAAAAGGAAACTGCAGTCTTTAATAACCCACGGAGGAGATGATTAATTTGTGCAGCTAGTCACTCAGTCTATCACATATACCTTTTCATCTTCAGACTTCCTCTGTTTTATGTAAAATGTCATTATCCAATTATCTTAGTAAACCTCTCCCTAAGAATTTGACCTTTTCAGTATTCTGTAATTGAATCCTCTAACCACATTACATTCCCAAAGCATTTATTTGGCCCAACTCATTCACAATAAATATTTCTAAGCATTGGGCCTAGACTCAGTTGAAAACTGCCCTGTCTCCAGAGTTCCTGTGTGATAGAGGTGTTACTGGGATCTCCTCTCGGGCTGGTCTTTGGGATGTTTCATTTTACCCTTTATGAGCTTTATCCCTTCAATATTTTCCCTAAGCTATTTCCGGCTGGATCAGAAGGGATGAAAGATGATTGGGGAACGAATGTAATGGTTAAGGGTTTAAGCTCTGGAATCAGACAGACTTGAGTCTGAGTCCTAACCTTGCATTTTGCGTCCACACAATAGACAAACTCCTTAGTTTCTCTGATGTCCAGTGTCCTCGTTTGTGAAATGGGGACATATTACCTCTGAGGGCTGCAGTGAAATTAAATGAGAACATGTAAGTAAAGAATGTGGCACTATGCCTAGGACATACTAAGTGTTCAATTAATGTTATCCATTATTATTGGAGTATCTAATTTATGTAATTTAGTTAGATGCGATTTAGTTTGTCTAAGGAAGTTTGCATGTTGTCATGGGGCAGAAGAATCAGCTTGGATTTTTACTGTGAGTCGTAAATCTTAAGGCAGTCTCTACTTTTCATTTAATTTTTGAGAATGTCTCTTGAAAAATATAGCACAATGTGCTGAATCCAGTTGCATTAACCCAAAGTTAATGAACTAACACGTGTCCTAGATCTGGGATGAACAGAGACACTGCTTTGTACAGGGCAGTTCTCATTAACAGAAGTGTCTTGACATAATTCATAATTATTAATAATAATAAAAAATAATATTAATAATTCATAACATCCCGTTTTGCTCTCAGAAGTGTGCTGATTCAGATGGCAAATTATATGATCACCTTGTCTAAAACCTCATGGTCTTTCTTTAAAATATTTTAAGTGTTTATTTTAATGGATTAAATTATCATTACCACATTCACATTCTCAGGTCTTAGAGGCAGGAAAATATTTGTGCGTCATCATGAAGTGGTATTTTTTTGTGTCTATTTATTAGACAATGGGAAATATGTAAGCCATTGGGTTTCCTCTTTGCCTTGGCTACCAGGAAGCTGACGGCTGAGTTAGAGTTCGTTTGCAAGGACCTGCCATAGCCTAGGATTTTTAAAGCAAGTATTTCATTACTTGCCATTGTTATTTCATTCTTGTTTTAATTTTTATTGCACTTGTGATTTTTTTCCCTATGGTTTCTTTCTTTTTTTTTTTTTAAGAAGTAAGTAGAATGTAAAAATGGAAAAAGTTATGACTGTCTTCTTTTTAAATATTTGAAGTTATATGCAAATTCATGTTAATCCACAGGGCTGGACTGACCAAATCACAAGGAATCCCGTGTGGATACCTAGAGCTCCGTCCTCTGCGTGGTCACACATGATGATGGAAGATGGGTTATTCTTACGCTGCGGAAGACTGCATTATTTGGTCCTAGTGCTTTACCCCTCTGTAAATTCGGGACTTCCCCCAGGTCACTTTGCAGTGCCCCCATGGGGTGCCGGGTAACTATCTCAGTCCTGACTTCATTTTGCACTGGTTGATTCCTGTGTGGGTGTTGCCAGAATTGACAGTAAGAGCTGCAACCTTGAAGCCCCAGCATGGTGACTTTGGCTAAGTTCAGCAGAGAGAGGGGGATTTCTCCTCCCTGGGAGAACCATGGCAGTCTATGTGAGGATGTCTACCACAGCAAGGAAACTTTGTGGCAGTGGGCAAGCACAGGACTGCCTGGGCCTGGTTTCCAACAGTGACACCTTGTGTCAGGAAGAAGCCATAACAGTGATGGCTCAAATAGACTCTAGACAGATCATCTTCGGACAGGGTAAACCCTAAGGGGCGTACATATTAAGGGAGGAAGAAATATACATCGTATTTCCTTCTAATAATGCAGGTAAAGAATCAAATTATTACTTGCAAAAATGAGGGATGTGTGACCACATCTGCCTGTTTGTGGGACAGTTCACCCCAGCTTTACTGTCACCCTCAATGAGTATGGGTTGCAGCGAGGAGGAAGAATGGATCACAATATATGCTATGGACTGGGGGTGAGATGGACTTAATAAGAAAGTGCTCTTGGGAAGAGGTGACCCCTGAATTCTGGGTTCAGCCCTGCTAAGTTCACAATGAGTGCAACCAGCCCCAGGTGGCATTAGTTGCGGGGCCCGGCCCCGCCCGGCTGCTCTGACATGCGCTCTGAGTTCTAGTAGCGGGAACTGCGAGTGTAACGCAAATGGGGGGACGATGACGAGCAAGTCCCGCGGAAGGGTTTCCAAGGTAAGCTGAAGCCACACAAGCCTGCAACCCAAATTTCAGGTTAGAAGAGTTCTGTTACAGAGAAATTTTAAACAGATCCTTCTGTGAATAAAAAAAAAAAAGAAAAGAAAAGAAAAAAGAAACAGAGATACCCCAGAGGGCATTTCAGATTCTTGTTTCACTTGCCAGGAAATAGATATACAGAGGAAAAATTCCCTGGGAAGGAAATGTAATTTTGGGTGGTGGGTGGGTGATCATTGTTCATTTGCCTCCTTTGAGATCCTGCAACACCAGGACTGATCCAGCTCTTCCCTGTCCTCCAGCAAATTTGCTTTCCTTTTTGACTACATCAATTTCTCTTTATTTTGCTTTGGAACTGGTGGAAGCAGTGGTCTCACTTTGTTTTGCTGTCTTACACTTTGCACTGACACCAATCACTCGCTTGACAGAACGTTTGTTTTACCTCAGTTTTTCTCTGGGTTAAGCATCTTCTTCCCCCTTTTTCCTTTTAATGGCACCTCAAAGCCTTTCTGAGTTGATCTGCTCAGACAGAACACGAACGTTCGAAAAGTTGCTTTTTAGTAATCGGTTAAGAACATCAGATAGCTGTACCCAATATCTAGTTTCTTAAAGAAACAGTTCTCCACAGTTTGAACTTGAACATCAATTTCAGGCCACTTGGAAAGCATTACTAGCCATGATAATCATTAATGGAGAAAAAAAAGACAATATTGGAGCACCCACAAAAACAAACACGCTTGTAACTTTGCACTTAGAGATCAAAAACAAAAGTAACAACAGTGTAGCTTTTATGTCTTATCAGTTTTTGATAACTTGGCAAGAGACTGCGCAGTGTGGATTAACCTGAATCCCCAGTGTGCTGTTTACTAGCTGAGTGACCTTGAGCAAATTCCTTAGCTTCTCTCTGGCCTGACAGATGCCATGGAGCTACTAACAACGACCCCTATTTATGGGATACTGTGTGTCAGTCAGACTGTGCTTCAAGCTCTTTATATTTATTGACTTAGTAATTCCCCCAGTAACGCTTGATGCAGGTATTATTCTATCCATCCCCATTTTATCAATGGGAAAACCAAGGTGTAAAGAAGCTCACTCATTTGCCTAACGTCATAGAGCTTGAAAGTGATGGAGCCAGGATTTGAACCCAGGAGGTCTGACTCCAGGGGCACTGTAATGCTTTGATGATAATTTTAACAATAACACTCGTTGTTGTTGTTGTTGTTATTGGGATGTTGAGAGGAGTAAAGAAAAGTCGTGTCAGGTGCAAGATATGAGCTCAGTAAACATTCCCTGGAGATGTTAAGGCTAGACCATTCAGACCCCTTGAGGAACACCAGTTGCCTAATTTTGGACTTGAGGTTCAGTTCAAATGGCTCTGGCTACTCCATTTATTTCTATCATTTTGAAAGAGAATTCTGGGACAAAATCAGAGTTACCTTTTATAATCCTCACATCAAGGCAACTGGTACAAACAAGGATAGGATAATTATCAAGGAATTAGCTGGAGAGTAACAGTCAACTTCTGATCCACTTTGTGACTTAGAGAAAGTGGACATGAATGTCCCATCCCTGACCTTTGAACCTCTGTCCAACCCCCTTTTTCCACTTGGTCTTGGTAGCCCTCTCTCCTCTGTTCTTGGAGTTGACTTTCCCATCAACAGATTGCTGGGAATCACATTTCAGTCTGTTTTGTCCCCTTCTGGTGCTCTAATCGCAATAAAGCATTGCAGCCCAGAAGAGAGAGAACTTAATCCACTTTTATTAACAATGTCACATCACATATAAATGAATTTGCTAAAGAACCATTTAATTAGAAGAGGTTTGTCTCCCCCTTCCCCCATTCAGATGATTCATGATGGAACAAGACCTCAGACATGTGCCACATTCTATTAAAGAGCCAAATGTCAGATTTAGGAAGGTGTCCATTTTGGAATGAAAATTGTGACCTCGTTCTGACGTAATTCCCACAGGTGAGACTTTCTGAAAGAAATACAAGTCTAGAGCCGCAGGGACCTCTGGGGTCAGCCATTCCAACTTCCTTAACGTTGCAGAAGTGGAAACTGAGGCTTATGTCTTCTGAGAAGATTTCTAAGTGATGTTTCATGACTCTGTTTGTATGAATATCTATGGAAGGCAAAATGATTGCAATGAAAAGCAGATCAGTGGCTACCCAGGACCTGGGTTGGGCAGTGAGAATTGACTGTAAATAGTTATGAAGGAGCTTCTTATATAATTGATTTGTTATATTTCTTGATTGTGATGGTTGTTTCACAACTCTGGACATTTGTCAAAACCCATCAACATTTAAAACTGTGAATTTTATTGTAAGGAAAGTACTTCAGTAAGCCTGATTGAAAAAGCAATCGCTAAAGCTACCTAAGTACCACCTGGCCTGGAGTCCCCCCTTAGTAGTGTTACCTCTTGACCCTTTCTTACCTCGGTGCCTTGGGAGAATACTGCAGTTTTATTCTAGCTCTTCGGTTTAAGTTCAGGGAGGCCTCCTTGGTTTGTAGAATGAAGTGTTTGGGAGCATAAGATCCTGGAGACGGGGAGTGGGAGTTGGGAATTGTAAGAGCAAAGCCGGTAGTAAATTTAAGAATATTCTCCAACTTTTGTCTAAGTATTTTAAAAATCCAGTAATAACAACTCTACACCAAAGGGCATCTCGATGACATTTTATGTATTGTGAATGGATAATTAAATCCCCTTCATTATCACTTGCTTGTTAGGAATATTTCAAGATCTCTCCTAGTTTTGGCAAGGTATTTGTAAAATTATCTTGCTTTGTTACAGAAAACATCCAAGTACTGTGATTTTTAAAAGTCTGGTTCTCCAGGTGGATGTTCAATGCTTTTGGTTTTTATGATTTGGACTCATTAATTCCTCCTTCTTAGAAGCTCCCTTCTAGAGTTCAGCAAGTCCGATGATGTCAGAGTGACATGAATTCTAGACACACGGTCTTTGGTTATTTTCCTCAGCTATATTTCTTTAGCTGCGTCTTGAAACTCAAAGTTATTTTGCCTTAGTTTCCCCATTCATTCGCTCCTCTGTGTAGCCCTTCTCCCTAGAAACAGCAAGAGCCCGCTGTGTGCCAGGCCCTGCGCTAGGCCTCCAATGGGAGCAAAACAAACGACGACCTTGCCGCCATGGAAGCCACATTGTGCGAGGGAAGACAGACCTTAAACACCTGTTTCATACAGTCAGTAAAATGTGGCAAGAGGGACAAAACAGAAGCAGAAGGGGTTTTGAGATAACATAATGGGAGGTCTGTGTGGGATGCCATCAAAGTCAAAGTTGGGACATTTGAACTGGGATAGAAAGTGGTAGAAAGAGTATTTGGAAGTGTTCCAGGCAGAAGGAACAGCATGGTCAAAGGCATGGGGGCTGGTGGGAACTTGGTAAATTCAGACTGAAGAGAGACTAGCGGATGGGTGCAGAGAGCTGGGGGGAGTGGTGGCAGGGGCGGTATCATGAAGTACTTTGAAGGCACATTGTGTTCACACTACAACAGTGAGAAGTCCTTGAAGGATTTTAACCAGGGTCTCTTATGGGTTCATGTTTTTTCATTGCAATTTTCCTCTTTATTATTATTTTTTAAATTTTATTTTTAAATTGCAGTTTGCATTTTATGTTATTTTGTATTAGTTTCAGGTGTACAGCATAGTGACTAGACAATCATATACTTTACAAAGTGTTCCTTGATATTTCAAGTATCTACCCGGCACTGTACAGTTATTGCAGTCTTCCCGACTGAATTCCCTATTCTGCACTTTGCATCTCCGTGACTCTTCTGTTGCTACCAATTTGTGCTTCTTAATCCCTTCACCTTTTTTACCCAGTCCCCCAACCCATCCCACACCCTGGCAACAGTCAGTCTGTTTTTTTTGTATCTGGGCCTGTTTCAATTTTGTTTGTTCATTTATTTTGTAATTTAGATTCCACATGGTATTTCTCTGACTGACTTATTTTGCTTAGCATTATGTTCTCCAGGTACATCCATGCAGTCTCAAGTGACAAGAATTCACTCTTTTTTATGACTGAGTAATATTCCATTATATATATACACTTCGTACATAACATATTCCATTATATATTCCAACATATATATTCCATTATATAATATTCCATAATATATATATTACCACAACATTTTTATTCACTTGTCTATGAGCACTTGGGTTGCTTCCGTATCTTAGCTATTGTAGATATTGTAGATATTGTAGATATGGCTTCATTTTTTCTTCTCAGAAATACCACTCTGTTTACTACGTGGAAAAGAAGCAAGAGAGAAGCAAGAATAAAAAGTGGGGAACCAACCTTTAGGCAGTCAATCAAAGAGACCTCAATGGTTTTTTCGTTTGTTTTCAGAGTGAAAATGTGTCTGGTAGGATATATGTCTGCTCTGACTCCCTTGCAGATAAGGATGGCTATGTGACACAGATCTGACCAATGAGACATATGCTGAAATCTGCTAAAAATTTTCCGTTAAGATTTGGCTCTTCTGACATAGATGTCACCTGTCCCTGCTTTCTGCCCCTCTCCATTCTGCATGAAACATGAACTCAAGACTTAGAGGGTACCTGGGACGTTGATAACTTTGTAGATGCTGTCCCACCCTACACAGCCTACCCCTCAATTCTGTTTATTGAGAAATAGAGACTATTTGGTTAAGCCACTTAGTTGGGTTCCTGTGGCAAACAACCCAGTGTAGAAGATAAAGTAGTTTAGGTGAGAGAAAATGGTAGCTTAGAGTGTGGTGGCAGCAGTGGAGAGAGAGAGAAGCTAAGAAATTCAAGAGCTTACGAGGAGACAAAATTCATGTCTTCATGGGAAGATGCTTGTAGTTCTCTTTTGCTCACAAGGGGCTTCTGGGAGGCTGACTTAGGGCCTGGCTTTACTCTTTCCACCCTAGTTCATTTTTCTTCAAGTTTCATCGCCCAAACCTCTATACCTTCTGCACTTCATTGGCTCTTTCCAAATTCAAAGTCCCGCTTTTTCTAAATATCTCCATCATGGATAAATATTTGGAGGTCTGACAGACGTAGGTTCGAGTCATTTATGTTTCTCACATAGTAGGTGAATAACTTTGTACAAATCTCTGAACCACTAAGATATTATTTTCTCCCCTGTAAGATGGAATTTAGGATACTTAACTTGTAGAGTTGTATGAACTGAATGTGAGAATGACATTTTTTGATGCCCAGTCACAACCCAGGATGGTTAAATCATGTTCTCTAGAGGTGAGATCCAGTCATCAATGTTTTTAAAACTCTCAGGTAATTCCCATGTGCAGTTATGGTTGACGACCACCGGTTCATGGGACATTTACTTCATGACAGACACCATGTTAAGCACTTCATACATATTATTATGATTATTATTTGTTTTTGACTGGCAATTCATATAGACTGAAAACAAAATGGCACAAAAATATTCATAAGTGAAACTGCATCTATTCAGTTCCCTTGCCTGGGCAGAAACTTCCAGGTTACTGCTTGTCTTTCAGTTTCAATTATCACAGGAATTTCTTGCCCTGATTTCTCCTTTCTTCTTTCTTTTCTTTGGGTAGAAATCTGTTCTGTTAGGGCCACTTTCATAGAGAAACCATTTTCCTGCCAGTCCCCATGGGTCAGTTGCCAAGGAAACCTCAAGATGAGAGAGAGAAAGAGAAAGAGAAAGAAAAGAGACAGAGAGGTCTGTGAGATTCACTGGAAGATGGCTGCCGATGTCCTTGGGAGACATTTCCACATCCCTCTAACCTTCTTTGCCTCTCCCGGAGCCTGTGGAGAACTTCCACAGCAGTTCCCACAATTACACGGGCCTCCTGGGGACTCCTCTCATTCAAAGCCAAAACCCAAAGGGTGCCCCACCCAGCGGCAAACCAACAGTGGTATCAGCTAACCACGGCCCTGCCCTTTGGGGCTCCTACTTGGCCTCTCTCTTGGCCATTATGTTCCTAGTGCAAATATTTTCTTAGCTATAAACTCAGAGACTGACCTTTCCCATATCACAGGACATCTTCATCAAAGAGATGAGATCAGACATTCAAAATGTTTGAAATTGGTGGAAATGAGAAAGGAGGGGGTGTTTGTGTGTTTCCTTTTTGCCAGGTCCTGTGTTTTGTTTTATTTGGTTTAATAAGAGAAACACTTCTAATTCACCCGAATGAAGCTTGATTTCTTTGCGTGAACTTTCCTGACCATTCTTGGCAGTAGTCCTCTTGTTTGCAAAAACCCTAGTTAGTGGAGGGCTACAGTATGTGGTCTGGGACCATTAGAATCAGAATTACTGGCTCCGTGGGAGGCTTGTTAAGAATGAAGATTTTTGAGGTCTACTTAAGATTTATAGATACAGAACTCCCTGACTTAGCTCAGGAGTCCCGAGTGATGCTGAAGTACAATGAAGCTTGAGAACCATTGGTCTTAAACTCAATATTCTCACCTTAGTGTGAAATTTTAGCACTTAGGGTTATATTGTCTTTCATCCTTTTCTCTAAGGAGAAAGTTATTCCATGAACCAGGCAATGAGTCTATCAAGTTCTCGAGGGCTTGCGTCCCCGCCCCGCACCAAACCGTGAAAAATGCTTGGTGCACACTGTCCTGGATTGACTACAGAGGCAGCTCAGGAAAAGAACACTGTTAGTGCCAGTTTGTATTTCATGGCCTAGTGCTTGGAAAGTGCTGGGTGGAGGCCAGGTCGAGGACTGGTACATTCTAATGATGCCAAGAACCAAGATTCTTTTTAAAGGAGATTTTAAAAAACAGATTAAGGACAGCAGGTATATTGGACTTGGGGCTGCAGCCAAGGTGTAGCTGAAATGGTTGAATTACTTCTTATAACTTCTGATACATTTTTAAAAATGAATTGTAATAAAGCGTTCTTCTTTTTTCTCTGTTTTCTATGGCTGCCTTTGAATTCAAATGACCACGAATGAAAATAGCTTCAGTCACCCTGAGATGGAAAACGAAATTCATTTGCTCAGCAGACTTTCTTGGCATTAGCTACTGACCATGATCGGTTACAGCGAACAGTCAAAGCAAAGTTCTAGTTCTGGGCTTGTCAGCCGGATCAACATGGGCCGAGCTGACCATGGCAGAGAGCCGTCTTGTGCCCTGTTGCGAAGTGCTGCCTGACCCAGTCACCTGGTTCAGCTGTGGGCTTGCCCAGGGCGGAACGGGCGAATGGCTTTGTTTGACCTGCATCTTCGGCTGCTTTTGCATATTGACTTTTCTTGCTGGCCGTAAGTTCTGTAACTGGCCCCCTTGAAGGTTGAGCCCTGACATCTCCAGAGAGCGTTTAACCTCCCTGAGCCTCTGTTTTTCCAGATGGAGCCCGTCTCAGAAGATTTCCATACAGTTTTTGATATGACTTCTTTCACTTGGCGTGATGCAGCTGAGACTCACCTGTGTTCATTGTAGCAGGAGTCTACTCTTTTTCATTGCTGAGTAGTATTCTCTGGTAAGGATATAGCATAGTTTGTTTTTCCACTTAGCAGTTGAAGATATGTGGTTTCTCTCCCGTTTCCATTGTTAAATATTTGTGTGTCGACTTTTGTGTGAACTTTGTTTTCATTTGAGAGCAGGATTCTCGAGGAGCACTTGTGAGGATGACTTCTTTGGAGAGTTCTGGGTTGGGCACTTCTTCCGTTAACCAAAATCAAAAGAACGGTGCTGGCCTGACCACTCAGAAGCCTTGATGTGTGTCTCTGCAGTTAGGGGAACACCTGAGCTGGTGTTTAGCATGAGCTCTTGGCTAATACACAAGTGAGAAAGGCCAAGATAAGGCTCCTCGGTGCTTAGTGTTTCTCAGAGCGGCACAACCTTCTTTCTGTGTTCAAAGTAAGTCCTGGGTCAAAATGAAAGTATGACCCTCATGGCTGTCAGTGCCCCCTGCTTACTCTATCTTAGGTGCAGTGTGCATAGCTTGTACTTTCTTTGAGTCTTTGTAAACTCCCAAGCATCCTGAGTTCACCAGAATTCTGTGCTCATGGGGCATTGAGATGCTATATGCAAATAACAAGGAAGGGTAGACATGCACAGTGTTGCATGTGTCTCCTCTGCTCATTCACATGCTCTCTGGCCCCGGTGAACGGAAGAAACCGGGTATTTCCAAGTACAGAGATTGTGAATGCTGGGATGTGACCAAGTGGCTTCTGTGGCTATTGCGTCTTTGAAGAAATGGATCAGGTATGGGTCCATGCTCAACTTGTGCCTACAGTCTTTTTCTCTTCCATATTTCTTTTATGATTTTTATAATAGACTTGACTCGTGCCTTGAAGATATAGAAAAGCATGTCCTCTTGATTTCTAGCTAAGACCCGGTTTGGAAAGCCCAAGGCCTGAGTTCAAATGCTGTCACACCTTGTGCAGTCTTAGGCAAGTCACTTTTCTCTGAATCTTCGCTCTCCCTTTTGATATGGGAATTAAATTATGTTTACACACAGGATAAGTGTGAGTAACACCAAATGGCAAAATGAACCAGGCACAGAACGAACGCGATGACGGTTCAAACCCCAGGGGAGTCTGCATGGTGCATGCCTTGCATCTGCTCCTTCTCCTCCCCCTACCAGGGCTCACTGCCCCTGCCCCTGCCCCTGCCTGTCTTCCCCAGGGGGCTCTGCAGGTCTGGGACTTAGTGGTCCCTCAGGGCCCGAGCTTCTACAGAGGAGAAACTTTGCGGATAGAATCTGCTTGGAGGGGCTGGAGGTAAGCGTGTGAGGGTCTTCATGTGGCAGCATGCAACACACTTCCTCCATCTACGATTAAGAAAGCCCTCACGGAGATCAAAGATATGTTGATGAACATTATTTGGTGAACTGAAGACTTACTCCCCAGCCCACACCCCCTTTAGTTCAGCCATCAATGCCACCTCTGTAAAGCCCTGTATTGGGAGTCAGGAGACCTGCTTCTGTTCTGTCTCTGCTCTTCTTGTTTCATTTCTTTGAGCAAGTCATACTGTCTCTTTGAACTGCAGTTTTCTTGTCTGTAAATTGTGGATAAAGAGTGTTTATTCTACCTGCTTCCCAGGGAATTGGGAAGCTATGACATGCTGCGTTGCCATAAAACATTATTATAACTGTTATCTAATGGTTTGTATGATTTTAGCTCAGGTTTTATATTGTTCAGAAAGGATAATGTCCATCTTTTAAAATTAGGGTAGAGAACATAAATCCAAAGGAATGAATTTTTAATCGTGAAATTTCTAGTGCTTTGGCTCCAGGATGGTCTAGGCATTGGAGAGTAGGGAGAACTTCCTGGTATCCCTAAAAGAGTGTCATTCTGGCAGTTGAGTATTCTGCTTGCATCTCAAGCTGCCACTGCTCTGAATCACACTCCTGGAAGCTCACTTCAGACCCGTGGGCGGCTTAGACATTTGTTTTAGAATCAAGGTTAATGTGTCAATCGCACTTCCTCTGTGGTTCTCTCATTGTCTATTTCCGACAATATTTGCATGAAAACAGATATTTGATTTCATGAACATCTGTTCTCATGATTCACTTTCCACCTGAATCAACGCTCTTCCGCCTGGCCTAAGAATGCTACTCTGCTCAGCAATATTCAGGGTGCGGGCAGCAGGGAATGGGAGAGGCATGGAAGGGACTCCTGGGAATACAAACAAGTTTCCTACTACATCAGGCCTCAGAGGAAGATGTGGCGAGGGTGGAGGCCTTAGGAAATCAGCGTTGTTTAGCCCAATATTTCAAATGGGCACCTATTCTTTTAAATACCAGGACTTAAAAGGATTTATAGACTTTTTGGTGAAATCCTTTGCAAATATGGCCCTCCTCCTTACCTCCCAAATTAGAGTGCGTGGCATTTTTTGAGCACCGTTGTGTACCAGACTTTGTTTTCTGATGCTCTGGATGAAAAGCACAGAGGTTGATACCTAAACATAACGCTTGCACTGGTTCGTACTGTTCGTGAGACTTTCTGGGTTTACTAAGGGCGAGAACCTTTATTCTTGTGCTAAGCGGCCCCAAGGCCCAGAGCTAGAGGGAAGAGCTTGTGGAGGAGTGGCTAAAAAGCAGTACTGCAGCTGGGCTGGTGAGCCAAGGGTTGGCTGATGTGGGCTGGGTCACAGACAAGCAGAGGCCACGCCTCTTGGGCTCCATGGCCTGGTCTGAAGTCCTCATAATGATAGGAAATCACTGAAGGGTTTTAGGTAGGGGCATGAGGATGATCAGACTTATATTTTGAAAGGTCACTCAGACTGTAGGTGAAGAACGGGGCAGAGGAGGCTCTGCGGGCAGTGGTCCCGGGTGGGGCGATGCGCGAATGCCCTTGTGATCTCGCAGCTGCCCTGTTTGCCTTTCAGGTCATTCTGTGTGTCTTTCCTTGTTGGGCTCTGCTCAGATCTTTAAGTCAGGCTTTGTTCCTCTTCCACTTTCCCACAGAAACTCCTTTCTACCTTTATTAAGCCTTTGTCTTCATCTTATCTTGAGCCAAGGTCCATAGCTGACAGTCTGCACTCTGAGTGGATTACCATTTCCTTGACGACAGGGCAAAGTCTCATTCACCTTTGTGTTTCCCATAGAAGCCAACTCAAGTACAGAGAAGTCTAAGATTATACATTGTTCTGTAAATGTTAACTGTCATTTGAAATTATAGAAGTCAATGAATGATTAAATGAATGAACGAATAGATGATAATTAACTGGGTGAAGTTACTGAGGGAATTTTTTGTAAGTTGGTTTTAGTAAGATATTATAAGCCGGATCCTCAAGTTATAATTGTGTGTAAACTTAGAGTAAATTGCTTAGATAAAAATTATTTTATTTTGTTTTTTTATTTGCTTCTGGTTTATTTTTTTCCTATTACCATTTAGTCTCCTTATATCTCCCGTCTCCCCTGCAATCATACACTGTTGTCCATGCCCATGAGTCCTTTTTCCTTTTTACTCAATCCCTCCACCCCCTAACCTGCCCTTCCCCACCCACTTAGTTGTCATCCTGCTCTCTTTCTTTAAGTCTGTCTCTTATTTTGCCTGTTAGTTCAGTTTGTTCATTAGATTCCACGTATGAGTGAAATCATATGGTATTTGTCTTTCTCTGACTGGCTGATTTCACTTAGCATAATGTTCTCCAGGTTCACCCATGCTATTGCAAAGGGCAACATTTTCTTCTTTTTTACGGATGAGTAGAATTCCATTGTGTAAATGTCCTGTAGCTGTTTTATCCACTTATCTACTGATGGACACTTGGGCTGCTTCCATATCTTGGCAATTGTAAATAATGCTGCAATGAACATAGGGGTGATTACATTCTTTCAAATTAGCATTTGGGTTCTTTTGGATATATTTCTGGAAGTGGGATTGCTGGGTACATTTTTAATTTTTGAGGTATCTCTATACTGCTGTCCACAGGGGCTGCACCTACCTGCATTCCCACCAACAGTGAAAAAGAGTTCCCCTTTCTCCGCATCCTAGCCAGACTTATTGTTTGTTGATTTATTGTTCATAGCCAGTCCAACAGGTGAGAAATGGTATCTCATTGAGGTTTTAATTTGCATTTCTCTGATGATTAGTGATGTTGAGCATCTTTTCCTATGTCTATTGGTCATCTGTATGTGCTCTTTGGAGAGGTGTCTATGCAGGTCCTTTGGCCATTTTTTAATTGGGTTGTTTGTTTTTTTGGTGTTGAGTTTTGTAAGTACTTTATAAATTTTGGATATTAACCCCATATCAGATATATCGGTAAATATGTTCTCCCATTCCATGGGCTGTCTTTTTATTTTGATTTCCTTTTCTGTGTGAAAACTTTTAGTTTAATGTAGCCGCATTTGTTTATTTTTTCTTTTGTTTCCCTTGTCTGGGGAGCTGTATCCTATAAAAAATTGCTATGAGCAATGTCCAAGATTTTGCTGCCTATGTTTGCTTCTAGGATTTTTATGGTTTCAGGCCTAACATTTAAGTCTTTGATCCATTTTGAATTTATTCTTGGGTGTGGTGTATGAAGGTGGTCTAGTTTCATTTTTCTGCATGTATCTGTCCAGTTTTCCTAACGCCACTTATTGAATAAACCATCTTTAGCCCATTGTATGTGCTAGCTTCCTCTGTAGAACATTCATTGACTATAATGGTGTGTATATATTTCTGGGCTGTCTATTCTGTTCTATTGATCTACGTGTCTGTTTTTATGCCAGCACTATGCTATTTTGATTACTAAGTCCTTATTGTATAGTTTCATACTAGGTAGTGTGATTCTTTCAACTTTGTTCTTCTTTCTCAGGATCACTGTTGCTATGTGGGCCCTTTTATGGGTCTGTAGAAATTTTTGTTCTAGTTCTGTAAAATACGTCATTGGAATCTTGATAGGAATTGCATTGAATCTATAGATTGCTTTGGGTAGTATGGATATTTTAATGATGTTAATTCTTCCTCTCCGTGAACATGGTATGTGCTTCCACTTATTTGTGTTTTCTTCAGTTTCTTTCTTCAGTGTCTTATAATTTTCTGAGTACAGATCTTTTACATCCTGGGTTAGGTTTATTCCTAGGTATTTTATTCTTTTTATTTATTTAAAAACATTTTATTTATTTATTTATTTTTAGAGAGAGGGAGAGAAACATCAGTGTGTGGTTGCTTCTCGGGCACCCCCTACTGGGGACCTGGCCCACAACCCAGGCATGTGCCCTGACTGAGGAAATCGAGCCAACAGTGCTGTGGTTCACAGGCAGGCACTCAATCCACTGAGCTATAAGAGCCAGGACAATTCCTAGGTATTTTGCTCTTTTTGAAGCAATTGTGAATGAGATTGTTTTCTTAATTCCCCTTTCTATTAGTTTGTTATTGGCATATAAAGATGCAACTGATTTCTGGATATTAATTTTGTACCCTGCTACTTTGCTGAATTCATTTATCAGTTCTAATAGTTTCTCGGTGGAATCTTCGGTGTTTTCTGTGTACAGCATCATGTCATCTACAGATAAAGGCAGTTTTACTTCTCCCTTTCCAATTTGGATGACTTTTATTTCTTCTTTTCTGATTGCTGTGGCTGAGACTTCCAGTACTATGTTGAATAAGAAGGTGAAAGTGGACATCCTTGTCTTGTTCCAGGTCTTAAGGGAAATGCTTGTAGGTTTTGCTGGTTGAGTATGATGCTGGCAGTGGGTTTGTCATGTATGGCCTTCATTATGTTTAGATATGTTCCTTCTATTCCCACTTTGCTGAGAGATTTTATCATAAATGGGTGTTAGATTTTATCAAACACTTTTTCTGCATCTATTGATATCATGTGGTTTTTATCCTTCATTTTGTTTATGTGATGACTCACATTTATTGATTTGCAAGTGTTGTACCAAGCTGGCATTTCCAGAATAAATTCCACTCAATCACAGTGTTTGGTCTTTTTGATGCATTGCTACATTTGGTTTGCTAATATTTTGTTGAGGATTTCAGCGTCTATGTTCATCAGGGATATTGGCCTATAATTTTCTTTTTTTGTAGTGCCTTTATCTGGTTTTGGAATTAGGCTAATGCTGGACTCATAAAATGAGCTTGGGAGCCTTCCCTCCTCTTGAAATTTTTGAAATGGTTTGAGAAAGAAAGGTGTTAGTTCTTCTCAGAATGTTAGGTAGAATTCACCTTTGAAGACATTTGACCCAGGGCTTTGTTTCTTGGAAGTTTTTTGATTACTGCTTCAATTTCACTAGATGTAATCTGTCTGTTCAGATTCTCTGATTCTTCCTGATTTAGTTTTGGAAGATTGTATGTTTTTAGGAATTTATCCATTTCATCCAGGCTATCCCGTCTGTTGGCATATAGTTGTTCATAATATTTTCTTACAATTCTTGGTATTTCTTTGGTGTTAGTACTTATTTCTCCTCTTTCACTTCTGATTTTATTTATTTGGGTCTTCTCTCTGTTTTCTTGATGAGTCTGGTTAAGGGTTTGTCAATCGTGTTTATCTTTTCAAAGAACCAGCTCTTGGATTCATTGATATTTTGTATTGCATTTTTTTAGACCCTATTTCATTTATTTCTGCTCTGATGTTTATTATTTCCTTCTTTCTACTTCCTTTGGGCTTTGTTTATTGTTTTTTTCAAGTTCTTTTAAATGTAAAGTTAGATCGTTTATTTGAACTTTTTCTTTTTCTTTCTTTCTTTCTTTTTTTTTAGATAGGCCTGTAATGTTATCAGTTTTTCTCTTGGGATTGCTTTCCTTGTGTCGCACAGATTTTGGATTGTTGTGTTCTCATTTTTATTTGTTTCAAGATATCTTTTGATTTCTTCCATGATACCATTATTGACCCATTCATTGCTTAATAACCTGTAATTTAGCTTCCATGCCTTTGCATGTTTTTTAGTGTTCTTCTCATGATTGATTTCTAGTTTCATAGCATTGTGGTCAGAGAAGATGCATGATATGATTTCAGTCATCTTAAATTTATTGAGACTTGTTTTGTGTTCTAACATGTGGTCCATCATAGAAAATGTTCCATGTGTACTTGAAAAGTATGTATATCCTGCTGCTTTGGGGTGAAATACTCTGAAGATATCAGTTAAATCCATTTGATTTAGTGTGTCATTGAAGGCTGCCGTCTCCTTGTTGATTTTTTGTCTGGAAGATCAGGTCTATCCATTGAAATCAATGGGGTGTTAAAATCCCTGACCATGAGTGTATTTCTGTTGATCTCTCCTTTTACACAAATCTCTACCGAGATTTGCTTTATATATTTAGTTGCTCCTCTGTTGGATGTATAAATGTTTACTAAGGTTTATTCTCTTGTTGGATTGTTCCCTTTGTCATTATGTAGCGTCCTTCTTTGTTTCTTACTATAGCTTTGGTTTTAAGGTCTATTTTGTTGGCTATAAATATTGCTACCCCAGCTTTTTTCCCCTTTCCATTTGCATGAAATATCTTTTTCCATCCCTTTACTTTTCATCGTGTGTTATTCTTCAACCTGAGATTGGTCTCTTGGAGACAGCCTGTGTATGGGTCTTGCTTTCTTATTCATTTAGCTACTGTATGTCTTTTGGTTGAAACATTGAAACCATTTACATTTAAGATGATTATTGATAGATATGTATTTAATGCCATTTTATTATTAGACTATTTTGCTATTTTTTCTTTCTCTTTTTCTTCTTCTTCTACTTAAAACAAGCCCTTTAACATTTGTTGTAGAACTGGTTTGCCAAACTCCTTTAGCTTTTCTTGTCTGGGAAGCTACTTACTTCTCCTTTAATTTTAAATGATAGCCTTGCTGGGTGAAGTGGCATTGATTGCAGGTCCTTGCTTTTCATCATGTTGAATATTTCACCCCACTCCCTTCTGACCTGAAGTGTTTCTGTTGAGAAATCAGATGACAGTCTAATTGGTACTCCCTTGTACATAATTACCTGCTTTTCTCTTGCAGCTCCCAGGATTCTTTCCTTGTCTTTAAGCCTTTCCATTTTAATTATGATGTGACTCAGTATAAGCCTCTTTGGGTCCAACTAGTTTGAGACTCTCTGAGCTTCCTGGATTTGTGTGTCTTTTTCCTTTACCAGATAAAGGAAATTTTTGGTCATTATTTCTTTAAATAGGTTCTTGTTCCCTTGCTCCCTATCTTCTTCTTATATTCTCATGATGTGGATGTTGTTATACTTCATGTTATCCAAAATGTTTCTTAAGTTCTCCTCTATTTTTTAAATTCTCTTTTCTTTTTGCTGCTCTACTTGGATGTTTTTTTCTACCTTGTCTTCCAAATCACTGATTTGATCCTCTGTTTCATCTAACCTGTGGTTTATTCATTCTAGTGTATTATTTATTTCAGATATTGCATTCTTTATTTCTGACTGGTTCTTTTTATGTTTTTTTAATGTCTTTTTTCATGCTATTGGGTATCCTTATGGTTATTACTCTAAGCTATCTGATAAATTTCTTGCCTCCATTTCCTCTAGTTCTTCTGGTGAATTCTCTTATTCTTTCATTTGGGATCTGTTTCTTGGTCTTTCCATTTTGACTGCTTCTTTGTGTTTGTTTCTATTTATCAGGTTGATCTGCAAAGACTCTGGTTCAGGCCTTCGTTAGATGATGCCTGTGCCTGGCCCTGGACAACCTGTTTTGAGCTATCAGTGATCCACAGCATGTGGCTCCCTCTGCTGGACTTGTTTCTGTGCAGAAAGAACCAGGATGCACACAAAGGCTGGCTTTTATCAGCACCAGGCCCAGGGGAGGGTCAGCTAAAGTCTCAGAGCTCCCAGAGATCCACCTTAGTTGTTAAACTTAATCAATGATACAGCCTCAAGTTGTAATCAGCAGCCCAGTTTAAGTTCCATAGGGTGGGGCAGAGTCATTCCTGTGGGCAGGGCTATTGCTTCCCCTCTGGCCGATACCACTTGAGTGGGAGTGCTCTGCCTGAGAAAGATGGTTCCTGCAGTATGGGGAATGGCTCAGTACAGGTATTCTGATGGCTGTTTCTTCAGTTCTCTCCCCAGAGCCACCAGCCCTAGACCTTCCTCATGCATCTCTAGTCCACTCCCTCTTCCCCCTGCTGGAGCCCAGGGTAAGTAGCTGCAAACAAAATTTTGTGTGTTGGCCCTTTAAGAGTCTCTCTCAATGTCTGGCCATTTTCTCCCTGGCCCACCTGCTTTTCACAGCTGGGTGTTATCTGTTTCCTTTCCTGGCTCTGCTACTATAGGCTGGGGAACTCAGCTTGGGGTTTAGGCCCCACAATTCTCAGGGGGAACCCCCTGGCTGCTGAAATATCCCTTCAGAACTTTAGCTGCCACCTGTGGGAGACCAGCCAACCCTCTTGCACCTCCATATTCCCTACCAGTCATGTTGTGGTGAAGTGGTTTCTTCCATATGTCCTTGGTTATAAGGCTTCTCTCCAGCTAGTGTTCAGTTCATTATTCAGGATGATTTATCTGTAATTTAATTGTAATTCCAGATTGTTTCTGAGAGGAGATTAGTGTAGCTTCCACTTATTTCTCTGCCATTATGGGTCTCTCTGGCTAAAAATTCTTGTACTCTAGTGTATTAGATTCATAATTTCCATATTTGGCAGCCCTGAAGGATTTTTGGTTTACTTCCTGATTCTTAGCTTGGTGGATGAAACTGTTATAGAACTGAATGTATCCATTTTGGAGGGAGACAAATAAGATTTTGAAAGACACCTGTTATTAGGTTATTTCCAGGATTGCTTTTTCTTGTAGCATTAAAGAAAACAGTCACCTGCACCATGTCACTTCAGGGAACTCTTGAGGGACCCCATCTTCTCCCTAAAACCATCCTCCCACCTGTTCACTAATGCCTTTAGGGGCATCTACATTTTAAAGGTGTGGCCTAATGAAAGAGGTCACACTGTGCCTCCAATGGGTTTCCCACCAAGGTACAAATGACGGATGGCAAATCCTTTCCAGAGAGAACTGAGGGTCCACCCAAGGGTAGGAGATCATGAAAGGGAGGAAGAGGAGGTTGCGGAATGTGGACCACAAGATATCCAGACTGATCATCTTGCCCAGCTTCCCAGTTTGATGGGCTAGGTAAGGGGCCAGTGAATGTGCTCTGTAAAGGGCAAAATAGTGAATACTTCAGGCTTTGTGGATTATAGTGTATTATCTGTGATTTCAGGCACTAACTGGGGGTCTTGGAACATATCTCCTATGAATAAGGGAGGTTACTATACTACATTTTATTTATTCCTTCATTAGTTCAAGGACATTTGAGGTTGTTTCTAGTTTTTGGCTATTCTGAATAATACTGCTATAAACATTTGCCTGCAAGTCTTTGTATAGGCAGATGTTTTTATTCCTTTTGGGTAGATACTTCTGAGACTTCTTAAATTTCCTTTCAGTAGTTTTTGTTTTTTCTATGTAGAAAATATATAGGTTCAGTTCCAATTTGAGCTGGTTCGCTGGTTTAAAAAAAAACCCTTTAAATTCAATTAGAAAGTTAATATTTGGATTCTCTGTGGGATTTAGCAAATGAGTACATTCATTCTAGTTTCTGGTTCATGTTCCACTTTAGTTGCTGTCCCTGATGGCAACTTAAAACTCTATAGCAGGTTCTCTGCTAGAAATGAAGACAGATTACTGTCCATGAATTGATAGGCTTATGGAGGGAGAAAGCTCATCTCTACATAAACTCAAGCACTGCAGTTCATTTACTATCTCTCTTTCATCCTCTGACCCATATCCCCTCACACGTCTTTGAGTGTAAGATTTTATTTGTTTCATAAAACCTCCCACAGTCATCTCTGTTAGAAGGTCATGGATTACTGCTCAGGAGGCCACTGTGGTCAGGCTCTCAAGCTTCCAGAGCGTAGTTCTGTCTGGCTGTAAGGGCAGGGGTATCTCCTGTAGGACTGCGGTCGTACCACTGGGAAGCAGTAGCTGATGAGATCAGGACTGGCCCTTCCTTCTCTTTGACCTGCTGCTTTCAGTCATTGATCTTATTTTAATGCATACCCCAGTGTTTAAGGGCAAGTTCCTTTTTTCATAAAAATGTATTTATAGGTAAAGATAATGTTATTGTAAAAATCTCACCTACATCTGGTGTCTTTTGCTTTTAACTTCAGAGGTAACTGCTGTTTATGACCGATCTTCCAAGTAATTGCAACCCTTTTTGGGTTCAGAATAACTTAAGATAGATTTGGGAAATGATCTAAGAAGTGACATTTGTTTTAACTATGAGAACCCTGTGGGTATACTGAGTTCAAGCTTGGCATATAAAGCATTGAAAGTCACTGTTTCAACTGAACTTGTCCATTGTCCTCCTAAATTCCTATCTCCTTGCTGAATATCACCATATCGCCCCTAAAGGCATTAGGCAGGATGAGAGAGGGGAATGTCACGGAGAGTATTACTGGGAGTGATGGACCCTTGTGTTTGCTGCAATGACCTTTGTCTTTTGACCTGGGCATTCTGTGCCTACCTTCTCCTGTGACCTCCCTCCTAGCGTCTTCAGTATCTGGGCATAAACATCAATGAATTTTGGTTTACCAGACATGTTTGCCTGGGGGCTTCCTCTTCTTTTCCAGAATTGATATTTCAGCTGGCAAATATCCGAGGTGGGCCAACATCTGCCCATGAAGTAGGGAAGAGGGAGAGAATGAAGCGGTGATGAAGAGCTTGCATTCATAAAACAGGGAAACGCAAGTGGCAGTGCTGTAGGGTCGCTTATTCGACAGTGGCAGGAGTGGGGACAACCCCTGATCTTTAAGCAGCTGTGATCTCGAAGTCCAGAATATTCCTTTAGTTCTAACTATATCATCTTCCTCCTCACCATCCTCCTGTGAGCGAGGCAGGATCCAGAACACTTTCCAGATTTTACAAAAGACAAACTGTGATTCAGTCACGCAAAAGTAACTGAAACTTATGTTACCTACTCTTTGGTTCATTCTTTCTTATTTTCTGCAGGTTGCTCATCCATTTTCTTAAATGATATTTTCATTTTTGTTTCTAAGCATTAAGGGGAGCAGGGAGATAGACATAGAGCATTTGAATTAATTCTAGTCTGCTACTGTTGATTTGTTTTGTCTGTGCTTAAACTTCCTAAGTATAATAATATCTGGCTGCAGTGTGGACCCATTTATGGCTGGCTTCTTTTGTTCAACATATTGTTGTGACCTTCGTCCATGTTGTTGCATGTATCAGTTGTTTGCTCCGTTTTTACTGCTGAATTTATTCCACTGCACAGATACACTGCTTGTTTATCTGTTTATCTCTTGGTATTTGTGTTGCTTCCAGTTTTGGGTCATTGTGGATGTAGCTACTATAAACATTTTTGTGCAGTATTTTGGTGAACATACGTTTTCATTTCTCTTGGGCACATGCAGAGAAGTGAAGGCGTGGGAGCAGAGGAAGCACATGCCAATTGTGATTAGATATTAGCAGTTTCCCACTGTGGTAGCACCGATTTACATTTCCATCAGCGGCACATGAGAGTGCTAATTGTTGCCCATCCTCCAGGCACTTAGTGTTTCCAGCCTTTTTAATTTGAATCATTCTGGAGGGTGTGCACTGGCAAATCTTGTGATGTATTTATTTAGTTATTTCTGTCCTCACCTGAGGGCATTTTTTCCATTGCTTTTAGAGAGAGAAGCAGGGAGAGAGTGAGAAACACTGTAAGAATGAAGTTCACATTTTTTGACTGCCATGGTTTAAATTAGCCCTTTCTTGAAGATGTTGAGCACCATGTCACAGGCATATCAACCATTTGAATACCTCCTTCTGTAAAATGTTATTTTTTTAAAAATACCTGTTTTATATGGATTGGTTGTCTCTTATTGGATTTTGAAACACATATATTGAGAATATTTTCTTCAACCTGGGTTTTGCTTTTAATTTTCCTGAGGGTTACTTTTGATGAATAAAAGTTCTTAATTTGTTGAAGCCCAATTTTGTTGCCTTGTTTAAGAAATCTTTGTCTATTCCAAGATAATAAGAATTTTCTCCTATTTTTCCCCCTAGAATTCCATCTGTACCTATTCTTAAATTAATATTTATGTATTGCATGAACAGGAGTTAAGGCTAAATTTTTTCCCCAAGCACTATTCATATAAAAGACCAACTATTCACCCATTAAATTGTAGTTATGTCTTTACTGTAAATCAAGTGACTGTATGTGTGTGGTCTATTTATGAATTCCATTTTATTTCATTGGTTCATTTGTCTATTCTTAAAATAATAGCACATTAACCTAATCGCATTGTAAGAAGTCTTGCAATTAGGTGACATAAATCCTCCAAATTTATTCTCCATAAATATTTAGATTATTTTAGATTTGATGCATTTGCACATAAATGTTGTAATAGGCTTGTCAATTTCTACAATAAACTTGAGATTTGATTGGAATTAAATCTATAGAAATATTTGAGAAGAACTGACTTCTCAATGAGATTGATTCTTACACTTAATGAGAAAAGTATATTTTAAGGAGCATAATAGAAAAAGCCTAGATTACCTTAAAAGCCTTTCAGTGGAAATATTACATAGTAATAGACTTTGAAATGCTAAAGGCTCAGAGCAAAGTGAGAAACATGTTAGTAAAAACTAGAGGAAGTGGCTGAAAGCTTCTCAGGATTGTCTCCCACAGTTAGGTGGAAAACAAAGCTTATAAATGATGAACTTGGACATTTAGTTGAGAAGATTTTCCAACAAAGTGTTGAAGGTGCGGCATAGTTTCACCTTGCTCCTTCGAGTAAAATGTGAGAGGAGAGATATCAATTGAGGGAAGAACCGTTCCACAAGAAGAAACGAGGAGTCGATAATTGGGAACGTGTCAGTATTTCCAGGGGGCAAAACATGCCGCGATTTAGAAATGGCTGCCTAAACATGGCACAGAGAAAAGGCTGAGGGGGTAGTTATACAAACTTTTGCTGAAACCTCAGAAAGATCAAAAGATCAGAATATTCAGCCAGGCAAAAGACACTTTCCAGAGATGTATACTTCTTCTAAATCAAGCCTGAAGACATCGAGGACACGAGAGCATAGTTTCTCAGTGATGTCAGGAGAGACAGAGATAGAAGGAAGTCTGACCTGTGGATGACAGCTTTGGCTGTACCTGTGCAGCTCATCCTGCTGGTGAACCTGGGAATGACGAGAGAGTGCCCCTGGGATGGCACGGTTTACCTTAAAACAGGGTGATGATCCAGGTGAGACTCGTTTAATCACACAATCCTTTAAAAGCAGAGGAGTATCTGGCTTATGATAGGAGAGAAAAGCAGAAGAAGTCAGAAAGATTAGAGAAGGACTTGATGCTTTTGCTGGCTTTGAAAATGGAGGGGGGCATGTGAGAAAAAGGAGGGCAGCCTTCAAGATATGAATGATCCCCACCTAACAGCCGGCAATAAAATGGGGACTTCATTCTTACAGCCACAGAGAGCTGGATTCTTCCAACAACCTGAATGCACTTGGAGACAGATGCTTCCTTTGCTCTACCCCGAATCTGCTAACCTTGACCTGCAGGTAAGAGCCCAGCCTGGCCGATTCCTTCATTTTGGCCTCGCGACTCCTGGACACCTAGTCAAATCCACTTAGACTGCTAACCTACAGAACTGTGAGATAAAACTTTTGCAGCCAATTTTGTGATATTTGTTATGTAGCAACGGAAAATGTATACAGTCTTTTAAATTTTAGCCATTCTAGTGGGTACGTAGTGGTATCAGTTTGTGGTTTTCTTTTGAATTTCCCTGATGACCAGAGAGGTCACGCCTTTCTTCATATTCTCGACATGAATATCCTCTTTGATGAAATGTCTGTTCAAATACTCTGCTCTTTTTTTTTTTAAACTGGATAGTTCATTTTCTCATTGTCCAGTTGTAAAAGTCCTTTCTATATTCTGGGTATAAATCCTCTGTCATACATATATATTGTGAATATTCTTTGTGGCTTGGCATTGGCATTCTGCCTTCTTGATGTTGTTTTTCCAGAGACAAAATTTTAAAAAATTTGATAAAGTTCAATTTATCAATTTTGTCTTTTATGGTTTAGGTTTATTTTTCTGTCCCCCAGGATTATAAATATTTTCTTTTTTGTTTTCTTCTAGAAGTTTTATGATATATTTTTCCTGTGTACAATGTCATCTAAGGGACAATATTCATTTTTTCCCATTTGGATATCTAATTCTAGCACTTCTTATTTGCTTAAAGTTTTTCTTTCTTTTTTTTTTTTTCATTGAATTTCCTTGGTATCTTTGATGAAAATCAATTGACCATATATGTTTGGCTCTATTTTTGGACTCTGTTTGGCTCTGTTTATGTACATATACACACACTTATATTTTATTTTGCAAGTGCCATACTGTCTCAATTACCATAATGTTGTAGGAAGGCTTAAAAATTTTAATTAAATTCATTGGGGTGACTTTGGTTAATAAAATTATACAGGTTTCAAGTGCACAAGTCTGTAATATATCATCTGTATATTGTATTGTGTGTTCATCACCGAAAGTCAAGTCTCCTTCCATCACCATTTCTTCCTCATTTATCCTGTTCTACCTCACCCCACCCCCCTTTCCCTCTGGTAATTGCCATACTGCTGTCTGAGTCTATAAGATTTTTTCTTTGCTCAATCCCTTCACCTTTTAACGCAGCCTCCCAAACCCCTCCCCTCTGAGAGCTGTCAATCTGTTCTCTGTATGTATAAGTCTGCTTTGATTTTGTATGTTAATTTATTTTGTTCATTAGATTCCACATATAGGTGAAATCATGTGGTATTTGTCTTTCTCTGACTACTTGTCTCATTAGCATAATACTCTCCAGGTCCAGCCATGCTGTTGCAAAAGGTAAGGTTTTCCTCTTTTTTCTAGCTAAAATGATGATCGGGTCTGCCAGTAGATAACCCACCTCCCTGCAGGTGATCGTCCCCTAACTATGTCGTGTATAAAATTCTAATTCCAGAACTTAGCACAGTAGTTGGCGAAAGTAGCAGCTCAGTGCACTAGACCAGCGATTGTCAAGTAGAGAGGATCTTGCTTCCTAGCGGACATTTGGCAACGTCTGGAGACATTTCTTCTTGTCACAGCTGGGGAGTGGAGGAGGGGGAGTATGCTACTGGCATCTGGTGGGGAGAGGCAGGGTTGCCACCGAACATCTTACAACATCCTTTGCAAACCTAGCAGTGCTGCACGTACCTGCCATAGGAGTTTCTTTCCCTCAAATGCCTTTGGTGGATGCTGGTTTCCATGGTGCCGTCAGGGATATATCAGGGAGCCACACCTGCCCCAAAGAACTGCTGGCCGCCTGGAAAGGCCTCGTGGGAGCAATAGTGCAGCAGGAACCTAGAGGCAGGGCTCTGGGCTGTAAGGGTGTCTCGGGTCGGGCTCTCCGGGAAAAGGCTGCAGTATGCCAGGGCCGCCTGTGCACGGGGGGCAGCCTTTCGGAAACTTTGCTCCTTGAACTCTGCTCACCTTTTAGTTTCTTCTTTGACCTCTAACAATATCTCAGATTTCTCTCTGCTCCGGTTCTTTGAAGATTAAAGATTTAAAAAATTAGGAGCAGAAAAGGCACTTGACAAATTTGGACAAGTGTCAGATCTTACTCACATACGCTTTATTGATTTATAAAAATGGCAGATGTCCATTATAAAGAATTCAAGCATTGCAGACAAGTTAAAAAAAGACTACAAATCTCCTCAAACCCTACCACCCAGAAATAACCAGTGAGCATCATTACAGGCGTAGTCTTCTGTTTCTATGTGGTCAGAGGGATGTGAGCAAGAGACAGCATGTAACAGAGAGAAGGGTAAGGAGATAGATGGATGGGGACAGAGAAGTGAGAGAACTTGCCTTAGCTGACACAACTGGCCCTGGCCCTGGTCACCATGGGGTTCGATTCCATGTTAAGGGCTAATTAAAATGAAAAGTAAACTTGTGATGACTCATTCAGATTTAAAATAAAGTTTATTGAACTCATCACTAATAAATGAAATGTATTAATTAAGATGAAAAGTAAAATTGTGATGACCCATTCAGATTTAAAATAAAGTTTATTTAACTCATCGCTAATAAGGGAACTGGTAAGATGCTGTAGCAAGTTCAAAGAAGAATCCAAAGAACAGACAGATTGATAAGTCAGGGAAGTGAAGGGCGCAGGGGGAGGGAAGTGGAACTTGTGCCTCTGCTGAAGAAAAATCCAATTGCATGTCTATAGTAAAAATTCTTTTGCATTGCAATTAGTTATCCACAGCTTACAAAGCTGCAAAATTGCTCAAAGGCAATGAAAGACTAGACTCAGATCATCCTGAGGAGCATGAGCAAAACATTGCAGAATTTTCCTTTGGAGACGTCTGGTAATCTATTTTTCTTCTTCCAAGTCTCCTTACCTCAAGCCCAGGGCCCTTTTCTCCATGTCATGCTGTGTAGCCTTCTGAGGTTTCGGCCTCTCATCCTTGTCAGAGGAGTTTTTGAGCACTGCGTGTATAACTTCAAGAGTGAGAAAGGACTAAAAGATATCTTCATGCTTTTACATTTTTTCATTCTTTATTTTTGAAACATCAGGTATGCCATTCTAAGGAGTGAAAATACATCCAAAAATATATTAAAAATATAATAATTTCTGTGCTACACCCCCTGCCCCTCCCATGTCTCCTGCCTCTGGGGGTAACATAGAATTGCTTATCTGTCCAGCTATACTTTACTCATGTTCCAACAGTCATACATAAACAGTTGGAAACATAAATAGGAGTTTTCATGGTGAGAGTTCACACGAGATGGGAAAATGTTATATACATAGCTGCCTCTTGCTTTTCTCCTTTGAAAGGTACACTGAGGCTACCTCTGATGTGCAGATGTTGATTGAATGCATTCATGTAAACAGCTGCAGGGCATGCCATAACAGGTTTACCTCCTCCTCAGCCTCTGACTCCTGGAACCCAGTGAGGAAGAAATGTAAACCATTGTGGAATGGGAGAGGAACTGTCCTTCTTGCTCTCCTTAGGCAGAGCTGGGAGTGGAGAAGGAGGACAGCCTTTGTCATTTGAATTGAGCATTAGTGGTGGCGCAGTGTTCACAGCTTCGTCCAGCGGGACTGCATACAAGTGCCCTCCGATCATGACGGTGTTCTACAGTCAGTCAGGGTGTCTGTAGAGAGCGTGGCTCATTAGCTTTAAAGAAAATAATTATATCCTTAGTAATAAAAGTCAAGTAACATTCAAAGAAAATGATAGTTTATATTTACTGTTGGGAAAAGGAGTTTATCTACCCCACCTTCTAAGAAATACCGAAAATCTGACAGTCTTAGGATATCAAAGCAGTGCTTACTACATAGAGCAATACACACACACACACACACACACACACCTGAAATAAATAAATGTGTGTGTGTGTGTGTATATATATATATATATATATATATATACACACAAAGCTGAAAGTTATTTGTGTGTTAAAATCTAATGATTAGAAAGAAATAGCCTCATTATTCATAGGAATTTATGTTACCTAGAGCCAAGAAAGAAAAACGTCTGCTAATGGAATAGGACAGAAAAGGAGTATAAAAAATCATTTCTGAAGAAGAACGCTATGAAATTTTCTGTTTTTGTAAGAGAGGCGGCAAACCCTTAGAGCAATGTGATCTTATTAGCCTGGAGGACATGGAAACCAGGACCCGGAGTCCAGGGAGACAGTCTTGAGCCAAAGGGCACCTGAAACTTGCAGGTACCTTCCTGTCCCTGGGCCTTGAGCCTGCTGTTTTAAATTGCCAACTCCTTTACACTTTCCAGTGCTACATTCCTGTCCCTGCTGGCTTCTAGTGTCAGTCAATCAACACATGTTTTGTTGACCATTTACTGCTATGTGCCGGGAGCTCTGGTAGTTACAATGTGCAGATATGGTAAGCTTCTTAAAGGCAGAAGTCATCTCATTGAAGGCAAAGAGCATAAAAATATAAATAATATTCAAGGCAGCATGCAGTGATTTTTAATAGTAAGTGAAGGCTTTGCATGTCTTGAAAACTTTGGAAGTTTTCAGCTGAAAGTGATTCTGGGAGGAGAAGGAGTTTTGTGTGAAGCAGGAACTTGGTACATGTGTGAGGTTTAGAAAGAGAGACTCCTTTGAAACTGGGGTCTCAGAAAACATATCAGTGAGGCAGTAAGGTGTCATGGTAATGAAAATAGTAGTAATTACAATTGCGATGAGAATGGTAAGAGGAGCTTGCATTTATTAAACATACCTTTTTATTTAATCCTCCCATCCACCATGGGAGTTAAGTGTTTTGATTATTCCTATTTTACAGATGAAAAGAACAGATGCCTAGCCCAGTTGAGGGTACAAGTGAGAATATGGTAGAGTGACCAGAAGGGACTGGGTTTGGACAACAAGAATGCAGCTGTAGGTGAGAAAGTGGAGTCTCTTATTTGTTGAAACAGTGGGAGAACACACACTGTGGTTAACTGTGGAGTGTCTCAGTAAGAGGGTGTTAGAAAGAACTGTTGTAGGATTTGGAATTTATACGGGTAAATTTGGAGACTGTCAAAAAAAGAGGAAATTCTCCCTTGATTGAATAATTCTATGATCAATGAATAAATCTTATCTAGAAGCAGGGCAGACTAGAGAGGATGGAATTATAATTGGTAAACCAGTAGCAGTCAGTTGGTTAGCCCAATGTTTGCTGTTTTGTGTGCCTGCGATATTTTTTGTGACCAAGAGGAGAACAGCCTGATTTTTCTGTAAGCATCAGGCCCACTTGTGATATCATTAAGGCTCAGCTATGAGTTCCTGGATGTTGGGGCTGCCAGTTTTCTTCCTCACCCTCCAGTGGTTCGGGCCAGGGGCTGAGCCAATTGACTTTTCCTTTCCTTGTCTCTACAGTAGATCTGTCATGAAGACTGAATGTTGCACAAAGGACCTGGTACACAGCCCATAGAAGGCTCTCCCTCTCTGAGTCATTCCTGGAGGAGGATGACCAGAGATGGCCAGAGAACAGAGGGCATTGCTCTCCACTCAGGAGATGGGGCAGGGCTTCTGGTCGCAGATTGGCAGGCGGGAGTGGAAGCAGAAATATGGAGAAAATATTATTTCCCCTAAAATTCCCACTAATTGGCTTGACTCACATTTCAACTTCTTTCGGAGCTTAGGAGCTATGTACAGTCTTTTTCCTTCTTTTTCAGAAAAAAGAAAAGATATCTTCATGATTTCCCCAACAGTACCCTCTTTGTTATTTGCTTATAGAGAAGACAGTATTAGCCTGTTAGCTTTTGGAGACAAAGTGTTTTTCAAGAAAAGGTGTATTTTTTTTTCTTTCCATGGCAGATATTGGTGCAATAAAGCTGAGCTCATCACCTAATTTTTTCCTTTTTGATAGTCACAGACAACATTTATTCCTTAGGATCACGGAAAACCCTGATACAGCAAAACTCTTGGCTGCATAATTAATTTCCAGCACATCAGCTGATAAGTGAAGCTCAGTTATAGTTGCAAGGAAATAATTTCTTTGCAACCTGAAGATAGAAAGAAGGAGGGATAGCTGTTCAGTTTTAAAGTGGATCTTATTTGTTTTTAATGAGTAAATCCAATAAACAGCACTGCTAGATGATTCGTTTGGACATTTCTAGTTACAGCTGAGTCCATGGTATTAAATACCCCCATGTGAGTCTCAGATAGGTGGGGAAGGGCGTGCTTCCATTGCTAGAAGGTGGACACATTTTATTAGAGCTGCTATTACTGTGTCAGGGAAGATAGGGCATTTTGCCATTTTAGAGGCAATTGCTGTTCTTACGAATAATATTAAAGGAAATGACAGTGTTTAGCAACATCAGCAAAATGAGAATGGCGAAAAAAAATTGCTGTATGCCTCCTGATGACAAATTTTTCCTTTCTAAAGAGAGAAGATGAACTCTAAACATAAAAATACCTTCACAGCAGAAAAGAAAACCCTAGATAGACAAATTTCAGTGTTTCCTGAGTACTGATTTTTCACACTCCTAAGATGATATCTAGACCAATTTAGATAAGGAAATAAAGGAGAAAGGGGGGCTTTTCTGGAGGTTTTAGGTTTCCTTACGCCATGGGACTCAGGAACCCTTTAAGAATGATCTGTGTTTCTCAGGCCAACTTGGCAAAGAAACTTGCCCAAGGTCAGATTTTCTCACCCAAAAAATGGTGATAATAGGTTTCTTATCATGTTCTTGCTGTCATAAAGGGAATTTGAGATTTAGGCTCTGTTCATCTCCAGAAAAGTTTTCTTTTGTTCATTTTTAGTTGCATCTAGTACTTTTTAAATCTTCAAAAATTCACCTACATTTCATACCATATAATCTTAGCGATTTATATTAAAGCTGTGGAAATTAAAACCCAAAGAGATAACCAAATTAGGTAGGGTTGACCGCAGAGTACCTGTGTCAGATGTCAAATTCAGTGCCTCTGGCTTTCCATTTTTCACTCCATTTACATGTCATATTTATTAATGTTTAATTCTGTTGTACATTTTAAATTAGTTTTACTATGATTTATAGTTATAACCCAAAATCAATCTAATGACTACAGACTTACTTGAAACTTGATTTTCTTGGTTCCTTTTTTTAAAATAGGAGTCTCTGGGCCAGGCAGGCTCTAAGCAGGGAGCACAGTGTGCCATTAAATGGATTTGCAATCAGGTAGGACTGAACAAATACACGTCAGCAGCTTTATTAGTTGGCACCTTTTTGGTTGCAAGTGACAGAGACTTAGCTCTGTCACTCTTGCCCTATGTCCCCAACTGTGTGGGAGCTGCAAAATGCAGTAAAGCTTCAAGGGTTACTGGAGCTTAGTCCCCCAACATGCTGGTGAGAGCAGTGGAGGGCCACGGGCTTTGGAGTCAAACAGCCTTGGGTTCAGATCCTGGATCTACACTGCTAACTACCTATGTGAGCTCAGCTTGGCTGAGAAATCTCCCATGTTCATTTCCTTCTGCAAAATGGAGGTCACAGTTATGTCCTCATAAGGTGGGCATTTGATGAGCTAAAATAGCACTCTGGAGTTAAAGAATGGAGGACTGGAGGCCTGGGAAGGTCAAGGGAGACGAGTATGCCCAATCTTCTTTTGGCACTGTGAAAATAGCAGTATTGGAGATGGAGGACACAACTCAAGGTCACACCTCCCATACACTCTTTTTGTTTTGATCTTTGTTATAGCATCTCAATAGCCACGTGGCTTTACTCTGATGTAGAGGGAATGATTCCTCAACCTGGAGGTTCCAGCAAACAGTAGGAGAGGTGGAAAAAGCTATTTTCACAGAAAAAGAGAAACACTGTTAGATGAAGGTGGCCATGTACAGGAAAATGCCCTGATTCCATAGCTGGGAAGCCTTGAGGCTTTGTGACTATTTTACCCTCAAATGGGAAAAGATGTAAATGACTAAAAAGTACCCTAAGAGAGGTAGAAAGCTAAAATACAGTAGAATCCAGAGTTGAAAATTAAAAATTATTTTCCTTGAAACTATTTTCAACCTCCAGGAAACAAATCCACCTAGCCTTTTAAGCATAAAGACAGAACAAAATATTTCTAATTATTTTTATAAAAAAACAGTAACTCTAATGTAAGTGCAAAGATACACACACACACACACACACACACACACACACACACACTTGGGCATTTGTAGTCATCACAGCAAATAGAATCCAGCAGTATTTTACGAGAAAAATCGCCATGACAAGGTAAGGTTCATTTCAGGACTTTGTTAATTATTTAATACTAGGAAATCAATATATTTAATTTATTAACAGTGAAGGAGGTAAACCAGTGTAACTGATCATCTTGACAGATGCTGAAAAAACATTTGCTCCAAATTAACTTCCATTCCTGATACAAAACCTTTCAATAAAATATCAGTAAATAGATAAGCTTGTAGCACTAAACATGTATTTATAATCCATGGCTAGCCTCATGCTCAGTGGTAAAATTCCCATTAAAGTCAGAATCGTAAAAAGAATGTTCATTGTTACAACTATTATCTGGTAGTGTTTTCTTCCACGTGTACCAGTTCTACTAGAAAAGAAATAAAGTGAGTAGAGGGGACAATATGATTTGCAGACAGTGAAATACATAGTCTGAAAGCAATAAAAAGACAGTAGGGTTCTCCACATACTGACTCATAAAGATGCCTATTCCATATTAGGGGGAAAAGGTAGGAAATGAACAATAAGTAGAATATGATGTTATTTTTTGGAAAAGTAGAGTACGAGGGGAGTCCCCCCAAACCCCGGAATTTCTTTATAAAAAATTGTGTATTTAGTTTTACATGTTTAAACTTCAGTCACTTTCAAAGCACTCTCCATTTGATGCACCACACCTATTGAGATGTTTTTCCCACTGCTCAAAACAGTTTTTGAACTTGTTGGGTTTGATGCCTTTTAGTGCTTCTGCTGTTCTTTGCTTCACCTCTTCCACATCAGCAAAACCGACAAGTTTCCCTTTGAGTACTTTTTTCATCGGGGAAACAAAAAGTCGCTGTTTCAGGTGAAACAGGTGAATAGGGAGGATGGGGCACTGGGTCATGGTGATTTTGGTTGTAAACTGCTGAACACTCAGTGCAGTGTGTGCCTAAAAAAAAGTCACTGAAGCCAAACACAGCTTCTCACAACAACACCAGCTGGTCCACTGGTACAGATGGGTTCCTAGAACATTCACCTAGTGAGGGAAGCCTGTACTACAAGGAGCCCACCTCCAGAAGACAATTCCGGTTTGTTTTGGGTCCCCCCTCACACATCAGTATGTATAGGGGGGTGAAATGCATGGGAAAAAACTCATGAATTTTACTTAGCAAAGTAATAGTAACTCTTTTGATTTTGGTGGTGATGGGCTTGCAGGACAATCTCATTTCTTCTTTGTGCCTTTTAGGAAGTGCTTGACTTTTTAAAAAAAAATAAAGAAGTAAATACCAAAGAATAAAGGCAGCTTGACTTTAAGTCCTACGCTCTTAAACACTCCTCTATTACTTTTATCATTAGAAAGAAAATGCCATTGTTATTTCTGAAACACGAACATATGTTTATATATATATATACACACACACATATATATCTGTCATGTATAAGATACATGGGTATAAAATGTATTTATATATAAAAATGATATGTGCATTTATATAGGTAAAAAGGAAATTGTACAAGTGTATATATAAGTATATATTAATATATGTGTGTATAAATACACAAATATGAAAGATTTAAAATTCTAACATAACAGCATGCCTAGCACATGGTGAACAAATACATTTGCTAACCTTTATGAAGCCTCCGTACCTGAAATACAAGTAGGGACTGTGTTTATTTAGTCTTGTATGCCCTTGCAGCAAGCAGGTGTCCTTCACAGAGTATTAATATTAAACAGAACTATTTTATACCTGCTAATACAATAAACAGTAGAAAATTGAATTACAATGCACGAGCAGCGGGGCACTCTCCTGTGACGCCCTGCCCCCGTGGCCCTCCCCTGTGTCGAACAGTGCACTGGCCTGCTGCCTCCGTGCAGATGAAGTTACCGTCACTGGCGGGGTTGGAGAGGCCGTGGATCAGGGCCTGGCATTGGGTAGGAGAAGCCTCGAGAGAAACTGACTTTCAGATGTAGAAGGATTCGATCTGCAAGGCCTGAGCACAGACCTCACCCTTCTGCTCAGGGCTGCGAGAAGGAGGGTGGGCGTACTGGGAGGCTGCGGGGTGGGCAACTGCCACTTATGCGATCCAGCTGGTGCCCACAGGCTGGAAGGCGTTAGCTGCGTCATCTGGAAAATGCCACAGTTCACTTTTGTTCAGCTAGAACACAACCTCTGTGTCTCTCCACAGGCTGGTGTCTGAGCTCCAGAACAGGAAAAGGCCTGTGCTGAGGTGAGCACTGACCACAGAAGAAGCTGGATGCCCCCATGAACCGTGCCTCCCATGTGGTGCCAGGCAGAGGTGGCCAAGCTCTCATGCAGCGCCCTCTCTTGCCTTGGGTGGGAGGTGGCACATTGAGTGTGCCCCCTGCAGCCCCAAGGATGTCCACGTGGCACTACTGCTACTCAGGAGCCTGTGAGGAACCGGTGTCCCACGAGTGGCCGTTGGGGGAATGGGCAGCTAGAAAGATGTCTTTGCAGTATGGTGGGATCCCTAGAGCTTCTCCCTCCCCTTCCTACTACACCTACCACCCATTTATTACCCCCACCTCTTCTTAGGACTTGGTGTTGTCCTGGGCTGGCTATACGGACCAGATGAATCTCCTCTCTTGTTAGTCCTTAGATACCCAACCTTTATGGCTGAACCCTCCCCTCCATTGGATCTAGGCTGTGGCCTCTTCCCCTCCTTAAATCTATTCACCTCATCTCCTATTCTCACCTCCTTGAGGCTTCCCTGATTCAGGTTTCTAGCTTTGTGTGGAAGAACTCAGTGAGTGAGGATAAAGTCTTCTTTTTTTGGCAGGGGCAGGGGGTGGGCAGAGGAACCTCAATCGATCAGTTGCCTCTTGTATGTGCCCTGACTGGAGACCGAACCCCCAACCCAGGTATGTGCCCTGACTAGGAATCGAACCCACGACCTTTCGGTTCATGGGATGATGCTCAACCAGCTGAGCTGTACTGACCAGGGCAGGACAAAACCTTCTTCATTCGCTACAGCATACTGAGAAGAGCTCAGTGTGTTCCCTCCCCTCCCCTTCCCTGGGTATTTTCACATTTGCACTGAGCTCTGGCTTAACTTGAGGAACTAATTGGTAATGGAGAAATTTCAGGCAGGCTGCTGGGGCAGATGGATGGATTGGCAGCTTTTATTAGCATTTTTCTAATCAATGAGATAAGTGACCCCAGTGTGCATTTTACCATAGGGAGAACACACGCAAATCATATTTGTGTCTTCAAGGAGGTAACAGCTCAGGGACATGGACCATAAACATGGATTAAAAATATAGTAATACAGGATTTAGAAAATGATATAAGCATAAGGTATAGCATAAGGCAGAGTTAGCCAATTGCGGCAAAACAATGGACTGGAAATGGTGCTCTTTGAGCATCTGTTGTATGCCTGATGCTATAACAAGCACTTTTATATATTCTGTTTTCTCTAATCTGTTCCAAACTCTTTAGGTTAGATTTTATTATTTTTATTATGCAGATGAGAAAAGTGCGGTTTAGACATGTGAAGTAAATTGTGTTGAAAGCCACATAGACTAGAAGCTCCCAAGTTTCTTGTAATGGGGAGGGGATGAGCTTGACTTGCCCATTTTTGAGAGACAAGACCAGGGGAAGAAGGTGTGTTGTGAGCCCAAATATGTCAGAACTACCTGAGGAGTTTGCTAAATATACAGATTTCTGGGCCTCACCAGAATTTCTGGGAGTGGGGTGTCAAATTTGAATTTTTGAAAAACTTAAAAAATAGAGGATAAAGAATAATATGGCAGTAGCCTTCTGTAGCTTATTTAAGATTTTTAATTTCCAATTTGTTATAACTACGGAATAGAAATACAATTGACTTTTATATATTGATCTTGTGTCTTGCAGCCTTACTAAACTCATGTATTATATTTAGTAACCTTCTTATAGCTCATTTGGAATTTTCTACATAAATACTCATGTTATTTGTGAGTAAAGGGAGTTTTCCATCCTTCCCTTCTTCCTTCCTCCCTCCCTCCCTCCCTTCCTCCCTTCTTTCCTTCCTTCGTTTCTTTCTTTTTAGCTTATATTCCTGTTTGCCTTTTACTTCCTTTTCCTGCTCTAATGCCCTGGCTAGGCACTGGCTAGGATATCCAGCATGATGCTGAATAGGCATTATGAGGGTAGATATCCTTGACTTTTTCTGATCTTAGGAGGAAATAATAGTAATTATTATTTTTTATTATTAAGTATGAGCTTAACTATAGTTTTTTTGTAAGTACCCTTTATTGAGTTAAAGAAGTTGCCTATTACTACTAGTTTGCCAAGGATTAGTACCATGAATACATTTAAAATTCTGTCAGAAGTTTTTCTCTGTATCTGTTGAGATGATCGAATTTATTTTTTCTTTTTTTACACAGTTAGTATGTTGAAATACATTGATTAATTTATGAAAGTTGAACCGAGTTTACATTCTCAGGATAAATCTCAGTTGGCCTTGATGTTTTATTATTTTTTATAAAGTGGTAGATTTGATTTACTAATAGATGAAGAATTTTTCAGCCGTGTTCACAAGAAATGTTAACTTGTGGTTTTATTTTCTTATAATGTCTCTGAGGGTTATGGTAGGCGCTGATGATAAAATGATAAAATGTTGTGATAATTGCTTTATGTTTTTTCCCAATAAAACCAAACTTGTTAAATATTTATCAGTAAGCTTCCTTGTACTCTGGGTTTTGGTTGGTTTTGGCCAACAAGATATCTTGGCAGAGATGGGCGGGCAAGAGGGACATGAGGTTGGGCGTTTATTCACCCGCCTCCTTCCCGGACAAGTCTTTGCATTTCTCTACCAAAGACCACAGTCCCCGTAAGGCAGGCCTTTCCTCATGGTTCTGTCTCTGGATTCTAGGAACTGTTCTCTCACCTTCTCCCTTCATGTCTGGGGCAGAAAAGAGCTCCCTCCCCTTGTTAGCCCTGCTACGGAATCTTGTGGGGTTTCCCTTTGCCACGTGGGCACCTTTGTAAATCACTTCTTAAAACAACTCAGTAGCCTTATCTGTGTGATCTGATTCCTACTCGGACCTTAGCTGGTATACCTTTCACCAGCTTTCAGTCCTCATATCCTATTGTTTGGACTTGCAGATATCTTTGGTTTTCATTATAAAGTAAGTTTCTGTTTCTTGTTTCCTTTGTTTTTGGAGATAATTTCTTAAGAAAAGAAGGGGCAGAAAGTGCTTTAGTTGGAGAGAGCTTTTCAGATCATATAGTAACTATTACTCTTCAATACTGGAGTATAAAAATATTGTCAATATTTGGTTTAAAGATGGCAGTGTCATATAATCCCTGACCCATCTCTTTCGCATACTCAAAGCAGAATAAATCATTGCCCCTTTACTGTTCCCAGATAACCTTGAACACAGCTTTGGAAATGCTCCAGTATGTCTCAAAGGCAACAACCCTGTCTCTGTTCCCTTTGTGTTCCCAGAGAAGAGCACAGAAATGAGAAGTAGATCCATTTCTGTAGTTCGAAAGACCCCTTCTCAGTGGGTGACTAACAGTCTAAGAAGATTAAGGTGGGAAATGCTGTACACTTGGATGCGGGACCGTGTGTGTGTGTGTGTGTGTGTGTGTGTGTGTGTGCGTGTGTGCATCCCATCTCCGAGCTTCTTGCACAGGCCTTGCAGGCTTTGCACCCAAGTCACAGAGAACCGAGGCTTGAAACTCTTCCAAGGACCCATGGGCGCACCATGACTGATGTCTGCTGAGCATATAAGGCCTTATAGTCTTCCAATCAGGGGACCATAGAACACAAAGGAATAACCCACAGGGGTTGGTAGTGTGTGGCTATTTAAGAAACATGATTATCATATTCTTTCATGAACTTAGATTGGCATGCAATAACAAAAACTGGTTGCACTCTTGTTTTTTTAAATGTTCTATGTTGCTTTTCTTCCCCTTATTTCCTCTCTTATTTCCACTTAAATCATTCAAAACTTTTCAGGTAACTAAAATAAATATTTTACTTACTTATTTGTGTGTGTGTATGTAGGGAGATCCCAGTTATCCCAGAATAAAGTGCTCAGCTTTCGATTCCTAGAAAACTCATTTAGCATACACTTAACTTGTTTTAAGTTATTTGATTTCTAAGTAATGACATTCTTTTTGATTTTGAGAATAACTTCCTTAGCTTTTTAAAAACGAGGCTGCCCATAGGCGAGCTTTAGATTTAATTAGGAAGAGCTCATACATATTGTTGGGATGATGATGGGCAGGGCACTTCACTCAAATCAGGCTGCCCACGGGGCTCTGTTATGGTGCTATCTGACAGTGAAGTTGTGTATGTGTGTCTTCAGAGCTTTTCCTTCTCTTCCTCTTATTTTTTTCTCTTTTGTTCCTAATCTTAATTTCTTGCTGTATCTTTTCTTTCAAATTTTCACCTTTTAGTCTTCTGTGGCTGGGCGGCTTGTTAACAAATGAGTCAGTAAGCCTTGGAGACAGAAGATATTTGAGCCCAAATGGTCTCTCTTCTAGTTGAGTGCCTCTCAAATTTTAATATGCCTCAGAACTCCCTGAGGACCTTGTAAAATGCAGATTCTGATTTGGTTGGCTTCTGGTGGACCGGAGATTCTGCATTTCTAACAAGCACTCACTGATGCTAATGCCGCTAATTTGAGGAGCACATTTCAAGCACAAAGTTAGACTGTGGGCGAGTAGCACAGATTTGGTCATTAATTATAGGGGACATTCCTGTTAAATTCGCTGTATTTTTTCAAATGCCGTTGGTGTATGGTCCTTTCTGGAAAGTGTTAGGTTCCTGACAGATGAATTGATTAGAAGCACCTAAGCAAAATGTGGCTCAGCTGCCATTTAAAATTCAGAACTCTGTGAATGAGATAAATGTGTAACAGAAGCGTTGGAGCAAGGGAGGGTCCTTTGAACCAAAAAAGAGACGAAGGTTACTGTTCATCTACCGCAGGTAGGTTATTAACAACTTTAGGAACAAGCAAACATTCTCTCTGGTTTCTCTTCAAACTTGCAAAAAAGCTGCAAGTGCTCATAGTGCGTGCTCTTATTGTCACTTATCTTTTAGACAGTCGGGGGGAGAAAACCTTGTACTAGTATTTTAGGATTTTGCTTAGTGGCTTGGAATTATGAGAATTGCCCAGCATGCTTTGCAACCATTGACCAGTCTGCAGGAGGGCAGCTTTTCTGTTTGCTTACACTTTCTCAGGCTCCTCTGTGTCTTAGGATTATACTGGCTTCCCTTCATCAAAGATACTTAATGGAAGTTCATTTAGGTAAGAGGTGACATTTAGGTCTCACTTTTCTCCAGTTCAGATGGACTGTTAGTGGCAGAGGGATTACTATGTTGAGAAGGATTCTAAAGTTTCATTGAGATTCATAAATTATGTCTTCTCAGAGATTAGGAGTGAAGCATGTGTGTCAGATATTTGTCATTTACGACCCGGCCTTAGAAGGCCGGAGGCTTCTTGACGGACAAGAGGGGCATTGGGTCGTTGGCCCTAAGCCCTATAACCACTCAAATCAGCCTACATGCCGTTTTCCTTTTTCCCTTTGTTTTCAGCACCATTGCACCTGCATTTGAAGAAAACATGCAAGTCTGGCCTCAGGAGTTATTTCTAATTACCCGGTCAGGTAGGATTTTGTTTGAGTTCTTCTCATTCTTACCATCTATCCTTCTCCACAGGCATTTCTAAAAAGGCAGTGGTTTCCTGGCTAGGTGAGAGGGAAACGAGATTTGCTGGTCGGTTTTGGCTGACTCTCTTTTTAAACAAATAGCTTGCCTACTCCCTGAAGGGTGTCTCCCAGCGGGAGGCTGTCACCTGTCACTTCGGAGTCAATCGCTAAAAACACTTTCTCTTGCTCATGCTGTGGACGGCGGTGTGATCCCAAAGTCTCCAGGTCTGGAGACTCTACCGACTGAAAGGAAGGCATATGTGGCATTTCCATCTTTCCAACAAAGTGCCCTATCCAAGACTCCGCTAAAGTCTCTTATTACAGTTAGTGCAGGCCGTTTTTGCAGGGACATTTTTTTTTTTCTTTAGCCTTAAAAAAAAGTGACAAGCCACTGTTATGCAGGTCAACTCAGAAATGATCTCTGAATTTGCTAGTCTTCAGTGAGTGGTTTTGTTTAGTGAGACTTAACTGGTTCATTTGGATAATTGTGGGTCTGAATTCTGCCATTCTCACTAACCGGTGACCCTGAGAAAGTTAGTCACCTTTCTGAGCCTTCATTTCCTCATCTGCAGATTGGAGACAATAATAACTACCTCCTTACTGGCGATGTAAATATTTTGGGTACTCAGGATCTATCTGGATTTTTGGTTTTTTTACATTTTTAATGCAATAGGTACCTAGTAAATGGCCTTTCTCCTCTTCCTTTCTTTCTGTTTGATACAAGATCTTATTGTTTTGTTTTGATTTGATTTCCTTTTGAAGTTTTACAATTTTTATTTATTTGAGACAGGGGAAGGGAGGGAGAAAAAGAGGGAGAGAAACATCGATGTTAGAGAGAAATGTCAATCGGTTGTCCCTCGTCCATGTCTCTATGAGAGACTGAACCTGCAACCCAGGTATGTGCCCTGACTGGGAATCAAACCAGTGACCCTGTGCTTTGTGGGATGACACGCAACCAACTGAGCCACACTGGTCAGGGCTTGATTTTCTTTTGGTTGTAATAATTGAAGTGTTCCTGGAATTTCTGATACTGTGGGATTTTCTAGGTAATCAGCAAGTACCAATAGAGCTGAGAAGAGAGCGAGGTCTTAGTGACACTAGGACCCAGGGCCCAGTAGACTAGTGAGGAGAACAGAGTCTGGAAACTTCCAAACTGAGTGAATCTTTAAGGGATTACCAGATTATTAGATGTAGAGTTTCATTTATCCAGAAGCAACTGAAACACGGTGGGGGAAAAAGTCTGTGAAAATATTTAGAAATATGTCTTCCAAACAAGCCGAGACCCAGCAAATTGGGATCCAGGTGATAATACATTCATTCGTTCATCCATTGAATTGTTCATATCCCAAACATTTACTTAGCCCTTTGCATGTGCTAAGCTCTTTATCAATCCTTGTCTCAAAGGACTCATGATAGAGTGGTAGAATGGTAATTATGTACCATGCGATGTGTGTTTTAACAGAAATAATGGAGATGAAGCTATTTTTATGAAATACCTGAAGACCAGATTTCTCTTTTCAGTGTTTGTTCCTCCTCCCCAATCCTCCTTTCCTTCCCCTGGACTTAAGAACTATACCTGGAGGGAGATGGCCTGTCCCAGCCTTGCTTGAAGCTTGGTGTCACTGATTTTTTTTTTTTTTGAGAATTACCCAGCATGCTTTGCAACCATTGACCAATCTGCAGGAGGGTAGCTTTTCTGTTTGCTGGCACTTTCTCAGGCTCCTCTGTGTCTTAGGATTATACTGGCTTCCCTTCATCAAAGACACTTAATGGAAGTTCATTTAGGTAAGAGGTGACATTTAGGTATTACTTTTCTCCAGTTCAGATGGACTGTTAGTGGCAGAGGGATTACTATGTTGAGAAGGACTCTAAAGTTTCATTGAGATTCATAAATTATGTCTTCTCAGAGATTAGGAGTGAAGCATGTATGTCAGATATTTGTCATTTACGATCCGGCCATTGAAATTTGAGCAAAACTGATGGGTGCAACTTCTGTGTCCTTGCTTAAAAGGTAATCCTTTGCTATGAAGTCCCACTCTTTCTTTCCATCTGCCTGGTGAGTCAATGCCACATAAACTTGGAAGGCATTGTCGAGAGCAGAACCTCCCTGCTCGCCTGCTTCCCCAGACGACTTCATGGGGCAGAGCTGACCACGTGCTCGGGACTGGCACATGAGAAAGCAATCAACTTCCAAGTACTTTATTTACTGAATTTCAGGGTCTCTTTATTATAGAGTCTATTGCAACAAATGAAATAGTCATAACTTCTTTTTTGAGGTTTTTGTCGGCTACATGAAATTCCTGAAGACATAGGACTCCAACAAACTCTGGGTTGAAGCTTAACTCTGGAATGCTTCCACATCCAGGGTATATACACTCCCAAACTAAAATGACTTCTCAAGTCTTCAGGCACGCAAGAGTCAAGAGCCAATCTTTTTCTGGGGCCTTATGTCCTTTGCGAGGCTAAGGTTTGGAAAATCAATGAAGAGACAGGTGAGCAAGTATCTAGAGTTTGCATGCAAGTGGATTACATTTCTCTTGGTGGTGGTGGCGAGTGTTGGAGATGTAATTTGGGAGCATCAGTGGTAGCAAGAGGAAAGCCGGTCCGTGTCTGGCTATTCAAAGTCAATGCTTGAGATGATAGTGCCGGAAAAAAAGGGAGTGACCCTCTTCAAGGTCACCTTGTATACTTCACCCAGGTACCCCAGGAGCTATTATCTTTAGACGAGCAGCTTCATCCTAGTCCCATTCAACTGAAATGTCCTCATCTGCACCTTGTATCAGCCTTTCTATGGCTCTGAAAGGGTCAATGACCATTGCAATCTATACAAATGAAAGAAGACCCTTCCTACTGACTCCCCATTCATTTACTCATTCATTAATCAAATAGTTACTGAGCTCCTCGTTTATGCCAGGAACATGGTACATGTGTATTTTAGTGGGGACATAGCTGAGAAACCCTACCCAGGAAATATAGGACAAGAATGTGCAGAAGACACTAAACAGGTGCAAGGAAGGTAAGAAATGTGGTAGGAATCAACCCACGAGTACAGAGCCACAGCACAAGGCAGATGTCTCCTGTCACCCAGCAGCGTGTCTCCGTGATAAAGGTGTATGATTAATTACACACGGAGACCATGTGTATGTTTCCTCACTTGCTAATTGCAGTTAGTTGCAGGAGCACTGAACACGCTGCTCTTCATGAATGTCAAGACATTTCAGTGGATTCCCCTTGGTTCTCAGAGAAACTACAATTAACTTTACTAATTATTCCCTTTGCCACATGTACTTCATTTAATGTAGAACCTAACTAATGACTATTGATCTTTTAAAAACTTTCATTTTTTTTCTAAAAGCCATTTTGGCTACCATCCAATTAATACCAACAATGGCTCCTTGGGCAGAATCCCAAATCTCATCAAGTCCATTTAAGGTCGGTGGGAGAGAGGAAGCAAACTTCAGTTTCAAGGATTCTTTCATTTCTTTTCTGGGGAGGGAGAGGCTCTCTGTCCTGGCAAAATGCCATAGGGCACTTTAGGTTGGATATGCTTTGAAAGGTTTTTAACTGGCTAAGCAAGCAAACATCTCTGCAACAACTGAAACATAGCACCTGGTAGTGGTGGGGAGTTGGCAAACCAGAGATGTATACCAATAACTAGGGTGGGGACACAGGACAACTTAAAAATGCACCAAAATCCCACTTAATGCTGGTGATACCCCTAGAGTTGAGCAGGGTGCCTTCCTGTCACATAATCTGGGTAGCATTAATTCAAATTTTTGCATCCTTAAACTTTTAAACTTCCCTGATTTTTCTCAAGATTCCTGTGAATGTGTGTGTTTTTGTATGTGTTTTAGGGATGGCTTATATGCTCATGGCTTTTCCTATGTCCATGTATCTTGCCTCTGCCCCACGTTGTGTTGATTCAGTTGTGAAACTCACTACCTTCTCTCACTACACACATACACATACACTTTCCCAAAGCATTCATGAGCATTTGAGGACAAGTTAGCAGGCGGATTTGCAATTCACATTATGTTACCCGAAACAAGCTCAAATGGAAAAGCTGGCATCATTGCTTTAAGATGTTCCTTCAGGCAACCACTTCATGGGGTTCTTCACCCTATATAGTTCTAGCCGAGCCCACCTAATGAGGAACAACACAATTTGCTCTTTGTCTTCTGCAGAGAAATTTCATAGTTCTTCTCTGAAGCCTTGCTTGATTCTTCTGTCTCGAGTGTACTCATCAATTTTTTCCCCCAAAAGACCATGAGGGAAGGCAATTCTCTCTTCAACGGTAATTCTCTCTTTAACAGGAATGGTTGTGGCAGCTGATGGGAAAACACATCTTTTCAGTTCGTTACCACAGTGCGTTCTCCTAATTACCCCTTCAAACACTTGGGGCTCCAGTGAGCTTTTGAATGCAGTGCTTCTGTAGATGGTTGCAATAACTTTGTGAACCAGACAGGGCAGCTATATCTCATGGCCACATTTTGCAGGTAAGAAAACTGAGCGTCTAGGTGAGGAATGCCCAAATGTGCATTGTTTTTGGTTAAATGTTCTTTTTGCCTTATCTTGGTCAAGATGGCCATTTCTTGAAAGTAGAGGACAGATCAGGAAGTGGTGAATTATCCAATGCGGGTTTTACTCTCTCATTCTGCTCCAAATTCCATCACGTTTTAAGACAAAGCTCTGAGCTACATGGAGCAGAATGTGCGAGAAGCTAGCCTGCACCAGGGTATTTACAATGTTTCTCAGCATTGACACTAAGGACATTTTGTGTAAACTACTTCTTTGTTGTAGGTGGAGGCAGATGTCCTGTGTATTATAGGATGTTTAGCAGCATCTCCGACCTCTATCCCCTAGACGCCAATAGAACACTCACCCTCAACCTTGTAGTTGTGATAATCAAAGATTTCTCCAGGCATTGCAAAATGTCCTCCAAGGAAACAAAATCACCCCTGGTTGGGAACCATGGAGTTATTGTTACATACCCATTGTCATGATGGTTTCTTATATTTAGGACTTGGACCATAGGTGATTATGAGCAGCTCAGAAGGGAGATGGAAAACCTGCAAAGCATACAGTAATAAAGAAAGTTTTCAAAACTTGTGTTTTCTTTTCACCAAAAGAGGACACATGCCTTTACTTGGGTGGGACAGAGGAAGATAAATATGCCACCTGTCTCCATGGTGCAAGTTCTTCTGGTAGGGCATTGCTGCTGATGGCTCGGCTTTGACAACAAATTGTCCACGCAGTGCCAAGAACCACAAGTCAGTCCAGTTAGGGGAAAGACGAGATATTTGCACAGCTTGACACTGCAAGGCAGAAATTGTCGGGAGAGATACACGTGAGCTGGAGAGATTTGTAAACGTGGCAGACGGTAATCCTGGTATTTCATGTTAATTGTTTTTCTCCCGCAGGAGACCTCCTGTGATTTACATTCTGGAGCTGGTAGGATGACAGGCTTAGCCAGACAGCTCGTCACCTCCAGAGAAGACAAGTGGAGGACGTGACAGCTGCCTTGGAAGCTCTCATTTGTTCCAGAGCATCAGGGGTGCTGTCATGTGCACTTGGGGAGGCCGTTTGAGATGAAAGAAGCCTGAGCCCAGTAGCTGAAGGGGACAACTGAAGAGTGGGTGGCAAAGTCCAAGGGCTCAGGAGTGATGTGCAAATAAGCAGGGGGCGGACAGCAGACAGGTGCTGAGGTTGCTTATCTGGCCCCTCCTGCAAGTGGGAGCCTGCCAGACCTCGTGCGGGTGGCCTTGGGAGGGGCACTTAGAGACTTCAGAAGAACTGGGTTTTCAAACAGACCAGGAAAACCTTTGACCAGGGAAGAAGTGTGGATTTAATCCTTGCTCACCTTGGACGTTTGCGGGGCTATTCTGATGAGGAGACAGGAAAAGATCATGCTGTCTCCCCTGAGTCAGTGTGTTCCTTTCCTCCCCAAAGGCACTTTGCCCAGAAGCTATTCCTCCCTTTTCCCAAACCGCAAAGATGAACGAAGCCCCCTAGCACTTAGTGGGGCTCAGTCAGGCTGGGTTTCCTGCAGACTCAAGCAGAATCGTGGTGAACCTGGGTCACAGAGACTCTAGAGGTCCATCGTAAGGGGTAGGAAAAGATGGTTATCGGTCAGTGTGTGGTCAGGACTGGGCCAAGGAGCCACCAGGCTCGGCAGCCCCTTAGTGAGAGCTGTGGCCAGAGACGCAGCGGCAATGACAAGGCGAGGTGCGTCGGTGGGGCAGCGCCTTGGCAGCGTGACCAGGCCTGGGGCCGTGTTTCCAGGATCCCCTTCGCTGTAGGGCTCTGGGTCAGACGGGCCCAAGGACGACTTTGTGTGGCTTTGGAAGGTGGCAGTGAAGCAGCAGCCATTCCTCTTGGAAGGTGGGCATGGTCATCCACGGTGACAGAGGGACACCCGAGTGCCCGTGAGTCCAGGCATGGCCATGTTCTCCATTCAGTGTTCAGCTTGTCCTACTGACTGGGCTCTCTGACCAGTAATGACCTCAGACCTTGGCAGTGACCCACAAAGACAGCAGAGCTATAGACTCTCCACAGATCCCTTTCCAGGCCCTCTTCAGTGGCCTCTTGAGCTGCCCTGGTAGCTCCAGCTTGCCCACCTGCACCAGGTGGACTGGTTAGAACCCATTTCTTTGATTTTCTGACTCCTCCTTCCAGACCTTCACTTTCCCAGCCCCTCCCCCATTTGCTTACGGTCTAATTCCTTTAGTAAAACTCTTATCCCTGAACCACTCAGAGTACCTTGTTTCCCCGCTGGGTGGGCATGACTGACACCGTGGGGAGGGCTCCTCTGCAGTTTGGCTTCCGGTTTGCGAGGGGCAAGTCTCATATATTCCAAGGAGAATAAACTGCCTTAGAAATGGGTACTGTGCTAACCCAAAAAGATTTCTTGAGGAAGAGTGATCCTAGCATTCATTCATTCATTCATTCATATATTCATTCACCAATAAATAGAAAGGAGAGGGGCTGTTCCAGGGAATGTGCTAGAAACATGGTGATAATTGGTGAATAAAACAGATATGGCTGCTTTTCTCAGAGAGTTTAGAGTTTAAAGCAATTGGCCAAAAATGAACAAATAATCAGTATGTGATTATAAATTATTATTTTTTGTTTACTACATGGCAATTACTGAAAACAAGATAAGGTGACAGAGAATGGTATGGGTGAGGTGAGACCCATTGGGATAGGTGTGTGTGGGAAGGCCAATCGAAGTGTTGCTGTTTAAGTCAGTACTTGAAACACAAGATGGATTCAACCACAGGAAGACTGTTTGCTCTAGGCTGAGGTAACAGTGGTGCAAAGGCCCTGAGGTAGGACAAATACATCACCACAGAGACATGGGAGAGCAACAGGCGAGGGATTTTTTTTTGGGGGGGGGGAGGTGAAATAGTGACAAGCTCTTTTACAGGAAAATGTCAGCTTGAAGACGAAAATGGAGTGAGACCCAAGAACTGCAAAACTCCTGAGAGCAATTGGTATAGGTCTACATGAAGCTAGAAAGGAGACCTGAGGACCAGGGAGAGGAGAGAACCCTCAGGAAGACAGCCAGGACAGTGGTCTGGACCAGGGCTGCCGCTGGTCCACACAGTGCCTTTGTGTGAAGTGGAAACAGGCGCCCCTTCCTCTGAGAGATGAAACCTGGAGCAAGGGCTCTTGGCTTGGCAACTGGGGCCGGGGCTGGGTTTCAGCCCCTCCTACTGCAAGCCCGACCTGCAGAACCGCATGCAGTGCCCAGTCCACACGAGGAGCTCATGGTGAGCTGCCTGGAACTGGAAGGGTTTCGGAGTCTTTTGCTAAAGAGGGATTCAGTGAATAAGTTCGTCCCATCAGGCGTCATGGAGGCAACTAGCTGCCTGTGTAGCTACGCACATCCTTAAGTCAGCTGGCACTGCGGGCATCATTATTGCTCATCACAATTACTTTTCTTTTGCTGTTGCAAATGCACTATTAACCTAACGTACAAAAACAAGATAACCCTCTTGGCCAGGCCCTCAAGATCCCAGCGCTAGGCCTCAAGGGACACACGGACAGGTTACGGAGCTGGAACTCTCTCAGGCTGGGGCAAACCTGTCACTTTCTAAGAGGAGAAAAGAGATCCAGTGACCAGTCATGGGAGACTAACGCTGATTGAACCCCGACTGCGTGCCAGATTCTGTCGGACACTTCATCTGCATTTGCCATTCCATCCGCATGGCTATCCATGAGGCAGGTCTTTCCGACCCCACACTGAGAGACTCTGAAGTTCAGATATGTTAGGTAACTTGTGCATGGTCTCAGTAAGAACGTGCTAGATGGGATTTGGTGCCAGGTCTGTCTTATCAGGAGCCTGTGTGAAGAAGGAAAAACAGGTGCTTTTGGAGTCACCGTAAGCAAAGCAGTTTGGAAATAAACTCAAGTGGTGGTAGGCCTCTAACATGGGCTAGATTCCCGTAGATACCTGTGACCACGAGGTGTCTGCGTTTCCCTGGGGCGAGTGATACTGCCCTGGAAATGTGCAGATCACAGTGTATTGTAACTGACACTTGATTGGCCAGGAAGCACATACCTGCGAGAGAGGAATTTCTGCTGAGAGCAACCTTTGCTCTCCCGCAAGCAGATCAATCTCACTGTTCGCTGTCAGGTGTCTCTAATGTGTTTCGGGGACATTGGTGTCTGTCAGGGCAAAGAACCATGTCGTAATCCTACTGTTGCCTTGCGAACAATTCCTGGGGCTGCACAATAGAATCATTCTCAATTGATGTTGAACTTGGGCCTTAAGCACCTGGCCTGTGACCAAATTCAGCTTCCCAGCCTTCTTTACAAGAAGGAAAAGGAGGCCATGTCTCTGAGCAGAATATGTATCCCGGTGCTGGCAAGGCCCCATCACTGCCCAGATCGCTGCCCTCTGCATAACCAAGAAGAGAAAAGACACCAGCTTTCAGGGTGCAGGTGTAAACCACCCAAAGGGATGTCTACCTCCCTGAAGTGGCCCAGAGCTGGCTTTTGGACTTTATGTTGGTTTCAGTTGCCTTCTCAGTCTGAGACAAAGAGTCTCCAGAGAAGAAATCTGAAACTGGGGTTTTCTTGCTTCCAGGCATACAACCTAAAGCTTGAGAAGTAAAACGTCATTTGGGGTGGGAGGTGGGTGCCGTGCACATGCAGGAGAGAGCCATCCATCTGTCTCTGATCCAGAAGAAATCTGGAATAGATACATATGCTTCTTGTCCTATCCAGATGTCAACAGCTTTAAAGCGCTGCCCAAGCGGTGAAGAGTTGTGCTGTCTTTGCCAGTGGCTACATATGGATGAGGCCAGGCATTCTCACTTTTATTTGTCCTTAGGTGTTGAAAAAATACCTACCTGCTGAGTGCCAGCTCCTTGGAGAGTTTTTAAGTTAGAAGTAAACACCAGGCACAGGACGGCTTCGCCTTCGCGTCCTTTTTGCTGGTCACTCAGATGAACTTGGTGACCCAGGAAGGGTGATGAGTCATGCCATTCTCTTGGTGAATTGAGAAAACATGACAGCAGAGAAGGAATGGTTAACCGAAGTCGTAGCATGTTGGCAGGTACAGGAGAAGAGGGCCTGACTTAGAAAATAAAACAGAAAAGTAGATTTTTTTCTTAACTGTAATTGCTTGTAGACATAACAGAACATTTGCCTGATACCTAATCAATATTGGGGGTCTTCTTCCTTCTTCCAAATTCTTACAGTCAGCTTGAACCTACTCGCAGTGACATTCCTTTGCTCTCGGAATAATGTAGTCCCCTACCGGCTGTCCTTTCCTAGCTCCCTGTGCCCTGCCCTCTGGACAGTGTTGGTCACCATGATAGACCCAAATTCAGCCTAAAGTACTCAATGAAGGGGACTAGGGGTATGTGTGTGCACGGGCGCGTGTGCGCACGCGTGTGTGTGTGTGTGTGACAAAAGACAGTTCAGGGATGATGCTAAATCCAACTATTAGAATATACATCCTTTGTCTGACTCTCGCTCCACCTTCTTTCATGTTGATTCGTCCTCTGCAGCCCTGCCCCACTAAATGGCCTCACAATACCTCCATGTTTATGTCCCACTGTCTCGGCCATCCTGGATGCCCCTGGCTCTGAATCCTTGATGGCCTTGCATGGTGCACACACTGGGAACAGAGCCAATCTCTGTGGCCTAATAAGCTATGCCCTGACTGGCTAAGCCTGGGTTCCTTGCCTACTTCTAGAATATGAGAGTTCGGGAGCTCCCCAAATGACAGGGACTGTGAATGGGGAGGGGTGTAGTTATCAGAAGGGAAAGTGGATGCCAGGCAGACAAAACCAAAAACCATAATATCGTTTTTTATAATTTGTCATTTTATATATTAAAAAGACAGACAAAAGTGTATGAGATCCCCCCCCACCCACAAGTCTACAAGCTCTATGAAGGCAGGGCGTGTATCTGCTTTGCTCACCTACGTAGCACTAGTGTCTATTGTAACGTGTGGCATAGGAAACAGATTCCGCAAAGATTAGCCGGATGAGTGAATGCATGATCAGTGCTTGGGCACTTGTTATCACTCGTCTGGTCTTGGATGAGCACAGTGATGAATGCAGGACAAACAGGATCGCTTCTTTCAAAATTCCTTTGTAGTTTTCTTTATCCACACTGATTTTTTGGTTTGTAACCTTATATATTTTGAGGAATGGAGGGTTCTGAGAGACTCTTCAATACAAGACCCTGGCTGAAAACAGGAGGAAAAATGCCCACCTTTATTCTCCTCCCCGAGTCCCTCTGGTTAGAGTACTGGGGCTTCTTAAGCAGAGTGGTCACCGTGCTCTCCCTTTGGAAATGCTTCTCTCCTGTAGAGAAGCGTGAGATGATGTAAGTCCTATGACTTGGATATATGCAGTTTGGAAAAGGGCTCTTATTCTTTCCCTATGCTTGTGTGGGCATCCACCTCCCAGAAGCTGAAAAAAGAAGAGAGTAGATATGAATCCCGGCTCCGTCTTTGTAACTCTGTATCCTTTGGCAAGTTCCTTTAACCTTACCGCAACCTTGTGAACTAGGAAATACGATTGCTTTTAACACATTTGGAAAAGAAGAAGTTGAGGGTTAACATAAGCAAGAACCTGACCTGGGGCCTGACCTGGGGCCCCAAACATTGGCGCTCAGTCTATGATAGGAGAAAGGCAAGTGGGTGGGGAACTAATAGAAGTAGATACTATATACTTAGGTATAAGCAAAAATAAAACAAACAAAAAGTCAAAACCAAGCTCTCTCAATCCAAACGAAATCAAACCAAACCTGAAAAACAGCAAAAACCCTTGCAGCTGAGTAACTTTGCAGCCATCTATTATCCCCTGAGGCTGAAGGGGACCTTTCCTGCTATTATCCTCCTTTGCACGCTGCCACCCCTTAGAAGGCCTTCTGTTCTCTGTGGCTAATCATTAACCAGCACACACCCTCAAGTTCCTTCTCTCTCGTTCTGTTTCCCAATCATCCAAAGAAATAATTTCAGCTGGTGATGAAGGCAGGCGTGTTTGCTAACAAAGGGATGCTGGCGCCCTGCGGAATAGAAACGATGATGCAGTGAGCTGTTACATAAACAGTCACCGTGGCTGTTTGTGACCCGGAGCCCCTCTGATTCTCAGTGACTCTGTGGTGTTAATTATGCCAAGGGTCTCCAGAATGAGCCTCTAGCAGTTTCCTCTGCGAAGATCTTTAACCACTTTATGGTGTCTAAGTAGAGGAATCATGATGATGATTGCTGACTGGAACCTGGGATAATGAGCCCACAGTGGGTGGACGCAGGGCTCGGTTGAGGTACCGAGGGCTACACAGATTAAATTTCCATTAGCACCGTGGAGTGTTTGTTGTGTGAGAGAGAACAGCCCCCTCGGCCCCAGAAAATGGGCCCCAGAGCAGTGTCTCCAAGGCCTGAGCCCCTCAAAGACAGTTCCCTGAAAAAAGAAAGCAGGCAATTCATTCCCAACTGACCTAAAGAGTTTGCTGGGTGAGCGGGCATCCAGTCACCTCTGAAGAGTCCATTTGTCCCTCTCTTTCTGTGACTCTGAGAAATAGCTTCTGGCTTATTAATACAATTAATGATAAAGTTGTCAGTTATTGCTAACCATTACTGAACATGTTTCAGAGTGCATGGCATAAGGCAAGAACTTTATAAGTATAAAGTTCCTTAAAAACATTCACAGGGAGATACCATTTTTATCCACGTTACAGATGTTTGAGACTTGGACCTACCTGAGCTTGGATGGCAGGATGATCGCGTACACAGGCCGTTGCTGCTGGGAAGGTGGGAAGGTGGGGATCTCATCGACTCAAGTTCATGTTTGTAATCGCTAAGCCGCTTCCTTTCCCTTTAGAGAAAAGGGGATCAATGACCCACTGACTATGTGAAGCCACAGGGAGCAGTCTAAGTGGGCTCTTCTTTCGTGTCAGTGATTGATAGAAAACATTCTAATTTGTCACATTGACCTGGTGGGAAAGGTCCTGGGGCTTCAAAATATTTAGTGTTTTACTATTCTGTGGCATGCTTTCGTGTCAAGGAAATTATGATCTGTTTTGATGCCCGATGTGGTTCTCTGTTTTATAACCATGGTAGTCAGAAGTGGCAAAGATCTGAGAAATCATTTGCTCAAGTATTCATTTTCCACAGTTGAGAAAAAGGTGGCTCATGATGTGTCTACGGTCATGCAGGTCAGTACAGGTGGAATTAGAGCCAGGGCCAGCCTCATCTGTTTATATCATTCCAGTACTCTATTGATGATGTCAGATGCACCGCTCCTCTGAAGTGGGAAAGAAACTCACAATATTAGTACTTTACTGTGGCAGCCTCGGAAAAATTAGTTAGAATTTCGGAGAACCAGAGACTTACGGGGAAGGCAATGTTTTTAGCAGAAGGAAACTTGGACTGAGATGCTTGCTTATTTTTTCATTCATTCTTTCATTTTTTTGTATTCAACGGACAAAAACGGAGTGGAAATCCTGATTCTAAAACCAATTCTACTGCTACTCGTGTCATTTTTGTTGAGCCTCTGTTTACTCACCTGATAAATGAGAGTAAATAAATGAGAGTAGATAAATGAGAGTAAATAAATGAGAGTAGATAAATGAGAGTAAAATAAATTATTAAATCTAATAATTTAAATACGGAAAAACTTTTGATTTCATTAGAGATCATAGAAATGTAATTTTACAAACTGCTGAGTTGCTATTTTTTTTACCTGTTAAAACAATGAAAAATACATTAAAAGAAAATGGCTAATACTAATGAGGATGTGATGAGGAAAGCAGTCTCAAATAGATATCGGTATAAATTTTTGGAAAGGAACATAATGGGTTGGTAAAGAGCTATTAAAAGATCCATGCTCCTTGACCCAGTAATCCTATTTCTGGGAATTAATTCTAAGTATATTCTAAGAAAAAAATACATGCACACAAAGATGTTCAATGATATTTTTAATATTAGATGAAACATGGAAACAACCTAATGGCTGCTTCAAATGAATAATAATTAAATAAATTATGGTCTACCCACACAGTGAAATGTTTATGCAGGCAATGAAGAAAATGCCTATCATGAGATTTCTATCATAACATGGAAAATATTTGAGGTAATGCTAATTAAAAAAGAAAATATTCATTGTTATCACACAGATGAGGAGAGAATTTCACAGAAGAAAAGTATCTAATTCTTAAAAATGTGGTGGTAGGTGCATTAATGGGTTGTTTTTATTTCTTATGTTTTTAGGTTTTGAAAGCATGTTTGTGTTAGAGTTTTCCTTGGAGGCCGAATTGTGTTAAGAGCCAAGCCATGGTGTCAGACAGGCTAGATTTGAAATCCATCATTGCCACTTACAAGCAGTGTGTTGGCCTGAGCATCCTTCTCAGTAGAATGGGAGGGATAATGGAACGTATTTCATAAGGTGAATGTGAAGATTAGATAAGAGAGTGGATGGTAATGCTCACACAGGGTTTGACTGGTTGAAATCTGTCAATTAATAAGTAGTAATTGTTATCATTTTTATGAAAAATTTTAACACATTGCTGAGTACCAAGGACAAAAAAAAAATTAAAAAAAAAGAAAAGCAAATTGAATGACCTCGCAGGGTCCATTTGAAACATGTTTAAATAGGTCTTTCATGACAGAGATATATTTGTAGATTAATATGGGGCCCAAATGTCGTGCCAAAATTGTAGAGTTTTGAAAATATAGCTTCCTTAGGGAATGAAATGAGATTATTTTTGTCTATTTATAATCTGAACTGGCCCTTTCTTGCAAATGTGAGAGAACATGCAGAGTTTTATATTAAAGGATTTGGGAAACTGGTTGGTTAAGAAGTGGTCAGTTCCTTCACTTTCTTCTAAAAGCTGACTTTGGTTCTATATACAAATAAGATGATGAAGTCATTATTTATGCACTTAGGAGCAATGGGAGAATCTTTATGATATTACATGTTTGGGGCAGCCCTGTATTTTGCGCTCCCTGAAGCTTTTGATGTGTGGGAGATTTGAATGGTCATTCTCTTGTACAAGAAGATTTATAGTATCTCTTAAATATTTCTAGAAACAGATGTGTAAACATTCCCTGGGAGTGAAGTGGTTCTTTCAAAATGACTTTTGGATGATACACGTGTAAGTGAATCAGACAGATATCGACGAAATGTCCTTCCAACACAAAACAAATTGACCAGACACGCGAAGGGTTTTACCAAACCCCAGCATTTGCTATCCCCCAATGACATTAGGTTGCTGATTCCCAGCTAAGGCTTGAGAGGTAGAAATTTTGCTTGGAAATGTTTTAGTGGAGCAAAGAGAAGGCAGAAAGGCAAGGACTCAGCTCCCCGGCAAGGATAAGCTTCCAGCTCTTTTCTTCATAGCCATGTAGATATTAAGCAAAAAAAAAATTAAAAAATTCTGAGTCATATGTGCTGATTTTCCTCCATTTTGGTGAGAGGGCATGAAGGAGAGCCTCCTGCTTTAAGACCAAAGGCAGAGATCAAGTCAGATTCTATTCAAAGGAACTTAAGAGGGACCTTGACTCTCTGAAAACAGAGTAAATCCAACAGTGAATTTCATAGTGTTTTACAGAATGGGAATCCCTCTCTCTCTGAACCGTCTCATTATTCTTGTCTGGTTGTACTGACTGAGGCTCTACCCTTGAGCAGATGCTTTGATTCATTTGACAGTTATACTTTTTCAAACTCTCTTGCTTACTTGTAGCAGCTTGGAGAATTACCAAACAGTGATGGCAGTTTTCTTGTTTATGTCTCTGGAGTTCCTATCGGTTGTGTGATGTATTCGAGTATCCCACCCGGGCACTCATGGACCTTGGTGACCAGTTCTCAGACTTGCTCAGGGAAAGGTTGGAGAGAGGGTGATGGAAGTGAGTCCTGAGGTGGTGGTAGAGTTGATTGGACTAGAGTTGCCACCTTAAGACTGGTCTTAAATGGAGCTGGAAGAGCACTTGATTCTGAAGTGAGTATTAATGAGTGTGCTTGAAACTTGGGTATTTGGGGGGAACATGTTATAAGTGTGAGGCTCACCGTCACCTGCTTGGATAAATACTCATTATCGCCTTTAAGTTGTGTCCATTTCCAGCCATGTCGTTAAAGCCTGCCTTGGCCCAAAGCACCCAGGTTGGTAATAGAGGTCTAAGAACTTCAGAGTGACTCCTGGTATTTCTGTTTTGATATGCTTTAGCTTGAACAACGGATGATATTTATGCCAGTGGTGGGACTTAGAGGATTGGGAACCGAAATACACTAGGTAAGGATTTGTTTGTTCGTCTACTGCTTGGATATAGCCATGTCGAAGTCTTCTGTAGACAAACCCAACTCTTCTGTCCCTGAAAAGAGTTGTCAACATGTTCCTCAGAATTTATACCACCCAACAGCATTTGGAGAATGTGACACTGTTAATTTTGATGGACTCCTGTTAAAATCTGATATGTCTGGTGGTGGTGGCTGTGGTATTGAGCTGATGGGGTCCTTAATTTCTGGCTCCAACACTGGATGAAAATGCTTGACACCTATTTATCTGGAGAATATAAATGTTTTATTATCATGAATGGGCTGTTGAGTAATTGATAACTTCTGTTCCACCCTTTCTTGTCCCTGGTAAACATCAGACCCAACCTGAGCATGACTGAGAAATAGGTGGCTTTTCCTTCAAGGTCTCCAACAAAGAAAATTATCCTCATATTAACTTAGTCTATTGATCTCTGATGAAACGGAGAAAAATCCATGGCCTTGGTAAGATCCGAGCAGTGGCCGGCCACTCCAGCCGCCATGCTGAGCTGAATCCTCCCCACCCCGACCTCACCAGATCACATGGTCACAGCAGAAGGTGAGCAAACACAGATAGGAGCACCATGTGTACAGGAAAACCTTCTGTCATTCCAAAGACACAACTTTCTTGGACATTGCTAATGCCTTATTTATTGTTGATTTTGGCAGAGTCTGTTGAGGGACCCAAAAGCTAGAACAAGAACCAGTGAAACTTCCTCTCATCGTCACTGTTATTTTTCAGGGAGCCTTTATGTGCATGATAGGGAGATAAGATGGTGCTGAGTTCTGGTGCAGGAAGCAGACTGCACTAAAGATTTATAGATAGATCAAGCTCATGTTGCCCAGGGAACACATTTTCAAAAGGAAGACTCCTTCACTATTTCTCCTTGCTGTCTTTATTTTAATAACAAGGAAGCTGACCATGGAAAGATGATTTAGGGCTTTTTTTTTTTTCTTCCAAAAAATATAGCAGGGCATGGTTTGGTGGTTGTGGGGTGGGACTATTGTAGCAGTTTTATTTACCAAACCTCTATAACAGTCTTATCTTCTATTTCATCTTCTCTTCTCTCTGATCTATTTTCCAGCTTGTAATCTGAATAGCAAACAATCCAAAATAACAGAGTGATATGAGAGGCACAAGCCCTCATGTAACACATAAATAACTGATCAGAAATGACATTTCAAGAATAGTGTAATCCTCTCTAAAGTTGGTTTCAAAGGTCAAAGCTCAAACACATTGTACCTGGCCATGTTATATCAGGCCATTGTCTCTCATGATTACTTGCTATTCACAGGCAATCTTCCCCCAAATATTCAATGGAATGTTTGATTTTATCAAACTCACAGTATACAATATGGCACTTAGGATGCCCTGGAACCAGAGAGGCTGGCTTGGAGTCCTGACTTCACTCCTGACCAGCCAGCCATATGCCCTGGGCTGAGTTACCTCACTTTGCTCTCTATAAAACGAAGACCATCTTTGCAGTCATGCATGGAGTAGACACGCTTGATGAGGAAGGTAGCGTGGGCAAGCACCGAGTGCTATGTATTTAGATAGCGTGCCGAGCACACAGTCCGTGTCAATTATTACAAATAATTAGAGAATGCCCACTGTATACAAGGCCTTGCGGCAGGCATAGAACTAAACTTTCTGAGGTATCAAGGACTGTCTTGAAAAAATAATAAGGTTTTCCTTGCTCCTGTTGGCCTGCTCAGCTAGTGAAGCAGAAAACTGGGTAAAAACCTGTTAATATTTATAACAAAGTCAAGCTAAATTCATGAACGAAGAGAGTTCTCTGTGCGCGATGTCTGCCACATCTGCAAAAGCTTTGAGTTCATTAAATATTCCTTGGATGCCCTTTTAAATGACTAATTTTGGTGTCAAAATTACTGTTTGTTTCTGGTGGCATGAAGTTCCACGCCTAACTCCCATCCAAAGGTGCATCTGTCTCTCTCTTCTTTGTGTCCATCTGTTCTCTGCTTCGTGATGCTTGCATTAAGATGATGCTTTTTGCAAAATTGGACTTGTAATAGATGATGGAATGAGAGACTGGGCCCAAAACAAAATTAGACTCATTTTTGGTGTATTCAAGTACTAGCTACTGCCCCAAATGGTAAATTACAAAAATGACTGTGGTGCCCTGAAGAGTTGATGGATTTCCTTCCTCAGATTGTTAGACAGTTACATGACTGAGGGTGATTTTCCTAGTGTTAAAACTGTTCCCTGGGGGTAATTTTAGGTACCTTGGGAAACTGCATTAACTACTTTTGACCACTAGGCAGCCATTACTAAATGGGCACTTAACTGTTCACATGACTATAAAACGGTGCCACAGTAAAAGTAATTAGAGAAGACCTTTGGGGTGATAAAGGCCTGGGAAGTTTTATTGGAAGGTATGATCTGAATATATAATTTTCTTGAAAATGAACCTTTCTAAAGATAAAGCTTGTAGGTCAGGAATGGCTGAATGCTGCTGCTGATCTTCATCACCCCTGCTAGAAAATCAGCCTTTATGGATTTCCAAGGCGTTTTGTGAGCATTAGCACATTGGTTATTCACAGCAATGCTGTCAGTTGGTGAGGGGGTTTAGAATGCTGCCTTATAAGCAGAAGGCTGCAGGACTTTATAGGAAGACCAGCGAATTTAGAATCAAGAAAAGCGGAGGTCTGACTGGACTCGACTGCTTCCTACTCCTGTGGCCTTGAGAGGTTCATTTTCTCTCTTTTGGACTCAGTTTTATTGTTTGTAGAACAATGGGATTGAATTAGATCAGGGATGGCACATCCTTGGCAAGTATGCCACGTTCATCTCAACATGTACCCGTAACAGACATTGCTAATTGGTCAGGCACATTTTCAGGCTGAGCGTCAGAGACCTCAGATCAACCTTACCTCTCTCCAAAGGCCAACAACAATATCGACCCACCATGTAGGTTATGTGGGATGCCAAATTGAGGCACAGAATGCAGCTGGTCATACTCAGGTAATTATGGGTTGAATTTGTCTACCTTTACAACTGAATTCAAATACTACGTGTTATTCCACCAGAGGCAGAATAAGTAGTGGTCAAGGGGGTAGATCCTGTGTTCAGATTGCAGCTTTACAACTTATTACCTGGTCACTTACCTCTCTGTACCTCTCTTTCTACCTCATAGGATGACTGTGTAAACTATGTAAGAGAATGACTGAAATATGTCTTCTAAGTATTTAGTAAAGGCTAGCAATGAATATCTAACACCTATTTTTCTGGTGGATAGTTAAGAGTTAATGAAGAAAACATTAGCTCAGATAAATTGCAGTCCCTTTCAGAGTGTTTAGGCATGGCTGATAACCTTGCATCTGAGAAACCCCATTCTAAAATTAGCTCTCACAACACTCTGAGATTTCATTAGTGGCTATTAACTAACAGAATTCTTGGAAATGCTTTTGTTTTATTTTTGGAAAGCAAACTTCTGGTGTAGCCTTATTTGTATAATCCCTTTCCCCAAATCCTGCACCTGAGTCACTTTCAAGTCTAGCATTCGCAGATTTTCATCCCACTCTGAAATGTAACATTGTCAATATTTAAAACTGCAAGGAGAGTGACTTGCATTTGGGGAGCCTGGGTGTCCCTCTGCCTGGGTAATCCTCCATTGTTCTGAATTAGTTCTACTTTTTATCTCAGCTTGAGAGAAGGACCAGAATGGAACCCCTTTCTTCTTGTGGCTCTTAAAAATTCTTATCCTAATTTCTTGACTGTAAAAAAAAGTCTATACATATGTACCCAATCAAATTACTCTTCAAATAAGGATACTTGTGAGCTTGTCAACATGGACTTTATTTAGTGGCTATGCTAAGAATGCCTCCCAGTGAGTTCGAGCCTTTTTATTCCATAGACAGAAACTTCACTTCTTATGTAGAAAGACAAAGACTCAGACATGAAGCTGCTTGATTGGACCTGGACCTCCCTGTCTGCTGACAGCCAGCGAGGTCCTCAGGGCTTTGGAGGCTCCCTAATGCCCAGGATCAGCAGATAGGACATACATTTGAAATTACAGACATGCCACCTGACCCCTAGGAGAAGGCTAAACTCTTCCAAGACAAAGGGTTTACACTGAGGCTCTATTCACAGGTGAGGAAATACAGCAGAACACAGGGAAGGCTGTGTGGCTGAATTGTGAAGCCCACCAAAGAAGAATTTGCCCCCAGAGAAGCCTGACTCTAGACTGCGGGTCCTTCAGTGGGGAGCCCAGTGCATCCCCCAGTTCTGACAGGAGTTATTTCAATCAGAGGTATTCTTTCCCACTGCCTTAGCCTTCACTGTCCTGCGCTGCCCACGCCCCTTGGGTTCCAGTCCTGTTTTATGAAGCATCACTAAGCTGACCCTGAATAAAGCATCCTGTGGATAAACAATGATAATGGCTACAGAGCAGCAGGGCTTTTTGTTTTCGTTTTCATTTATTTATTTTTTTTATTTTTTCAAGCAAGAGCCACACTGTGCTCACCAGAATGTGGAGTCTTTCCATAGAGACCTATTTGCCTGCTGTTTCACATAATGAGAAGTGAAATTCCTGATATATTTACTTCAGAACTTGTGCGATTTTTATTCTTTCACTAGATGACTACTTTTTAAAACATTTTTAATAACTCTAAATATATTTGCCTTACCATGAAGGTAGTTTCACTATAGTCGACACCCCCTAAAGCACATATTTGATTTGGGGTCTTTATTTTTTTTGGTAGAAAGATACATAGTGAGATTTCCACCAACATCCTCTCATATCTTCTCCTACCAATTCAGATTGCTTATTTGCTAACCTTGCACTTACAAAATAGCTCTCCATTTATTCGGCACATATTTATTGAGTAACTACTATGTGCAAGGCATTGCTATAGGTGCTGAGGATGCAACAGAAAACAAAACAGAATAAACAAGGGCTTTTGGTCAAGATGGCAGACTCAGTAAATGCTGTGCTTGCATCCTCCCATGACCACTTGAAAATTACAGCTAAATCACAGAACAACCATCATTGATAACCACCTAAAGTCTAGCTGAACGAAGTCCTATAACTAAGGATATACAGAAGAAGCCACATGGAGGTGGAGGGAGGGGCTGAGAGGCAGAATGGGCTGGACCGACACCTATGTGTAGTAGTTAAAAACTAGAGGGATATCTCAGCTGCAGAGGTCGCCCCCGAGGACCAAGGAATCCCAGCACCACGCCAGGCTATCAGCCCAAGGTTCTAATGCTGGTAAGAGAAATGCCCATAAATTCTAGCTATGAAAACCAGCAAGGATTGTGGTTGAGTGAGATAAAAGTCTTCTGGAGTCCCAGGTGTTCCTTTTAAAGGGCCCACACCCAAACTTACTTGGATTCACTGGCCCTGAGCTCCAGTGCTGGGGTAGCAGCTTGAATGGTACCAGAGACATACGGAAGGAACTGAATTGTCTGGCTTCAGGGCAAGGGCTGGAGGAGCAGCTTTCTCCCAGATTGAAGTACTGGCAGAGGCCATTGTTCCTTTGCTGAGCCTTATTCCTGCAGGTACAGGACAGCACCATATCTGAATCTCCATCAATATGCCTAGCACAATTCTCTTTGTCCTCCCATTGACATGCCAACAGCAATCAGGGCTCAACTACAACAAGAAGGTGCACACAGCCCACATGAGGGATGCACCTGGAGTGCACTACTTGGGTGACCAGGAAGGTTGCACCATTTGGGTCCCACAGGATACTTACTACATAAGGCCTTCTACAAAGACCAGGAGATGTAGCAACTCTAACTAACACATAGAAACAAACACAGAAGGAAGCCAAAATAAAGAGACAGAGAAACATGTTGTAAATGAAAGAATAGGACAAAACTCCAGAAAAAGAACTAAATAAAATGTAGACAAGCAATTTAACAGATATAGAGTTCAAAACACTAGCATAGGAATGCTCAACAAACTTAGGCAAAGAATAGATCAAGTCTATGAGAACTTCAACAAAGAGGTATGAAACTTAAAAACAGAGATAGAAAACATAAAAAAGGACCAGTGAGAAATGAAGAATACAATAACAAATGAAGAATACACTAGAAGAAATCAACAGTAGATTAAATGAAGCAGAGGATTGAATTAGTGATTTGGAATATAAGGTAGCAGAAAACACCCAATCGGAATAGCTAAAAGAAAAAAGAACCCCCCCCCAAAGTATTTACAATTGTTTAAAGTGGCTCTGGGACAGTATCAAGTGTACTAACATTCAAAGCTGGTTGTGCCTTTGAAAGAGAAGAAAGAGAACAAGGAGTTGAAAATGTATTTAAAAATTAATGAAAGAAAGTTTCCCTAACTTGGCAAAGGGAATAGACACACAAGTACAAGAAGTTCAGAAGGTCCCAAACAAGATCAACCCAAAGAGGTCAACACCAAGACACATCATAGTTAAAATGCCAAAGGTTAAAGACAAAGAGAGAATCTTAAAAGCAGCAAGAGAAAAGCAATTAGTTACCACAAAGGAGCTCCTATAAGACTGTCAGCAGAGTTCTTAACAGAAACTTTGCAGGCTAGAAAGGACTGGCATGAAATATTCAAAGTGATGAAAAGCAAGGACCTACAGCCAAGATTACTCTACCCAGCAAAGCTATCATTTAGAATTAAAGGACAGATAAAGGAGTTCATCACCACAAAACCAGTACTTTAATAAATGTTAAAGTGTCTCCTTTAAAAAGAAGAAAAAGGATAAAAATATAAGTAATAAAATGATAACTATTATTAACAATTTTTAATTAACAATTATATTAAAAATTACTTTAAATGCAAATGGATTAGATGCTCCAATCAAAATACACAGGGTGGCTGAATAGATAAGAAAATAAGACCATACCTATGTTGTCTACAATAGACTCACTTCAGATAGAAAGACACACACAGACTGAAAGTAAAAAGGATGGAAAAAGATACTTTATGAAAATAGAAAGAAGAAGAAGCTGAGGTAGCAATACCTATGCCAGAAAAAATAGACTTTAAAAACAAAGGCGGTAAGATGATAAGAGACAAATGACCGAGCAACTCTACTTCTGGATATTTATTCAAAGAAACAAAAAAATTTAAAAAAAAACCTTCACTAATTTGAAAAGACATAGGCATTCATATATTCATTGCATTCATTATTTATAATAGCCATCAGTAGACAAATGGATACAAAGGAGGTACTACACATACACAATGGAATATCATAAAAAGGAATGATATCTTGCTATTTGTGACAACATGAATGAACCTAAAAGGTATTGTGCTGAGGTAAATGTCAGGCAGAGAAAGACAAATACCATGATTTAACTTATGAACAGAAACTATAAAACAAAACAAAACAAAGGAACAAACAAAACAGAAACAGACTCATGGATACAGAGAACATTTTGATGGTTGCCAGAGGGGAGAGAGGTGGGGTATTGGGTGAAAAAGGTGAAGGGATTAAGAAGCACAAATTGGTAGTTATAAAATAGTCACAGGGATATAAACTATAGCACAGGGAATATAGCCAACAATATTATAATAACTATGTGTGGTGCCAGATGGGTACTAGATTTACTGAGGTGATCACTTTTCAGGTTGTATAAGTGTCTAATCATTGGATTGTACACCTGAAACTAACATAATATTGCATATTGCCTGTAATTGAAAACTAAAAAAAAATTCCAAAAAAACTCAGAAAAAAACAGAATCAAATCACTTTCCCTCTGTTGTGGTCATTTGCAGAAGGAGGATGAACTCCCAAGTCAAAATCTGATTTGGATGTGAAGACTAATAGTGCCATACACACACCAAGAGGCTATGAAATGGTTAAGTATTCACATAAAATGTTGGCTATAAATTTTCTTGTAGGTATCTTTTAACAGATTAAAGAATTTCCTTTCTATTCTTAATTTGTTATAAACTTTTCTCCTTAATCCAAAACAGGTGTTGAATTTTATCAAATGCCTTTCCTATCTCTGTTAAGATCATATAGGTCTTCTCTTTCATTATGCTAATATGGTGACTTACATTGATTGATTTTCAAATATTAAATAAACCTTGCATTCTTGTGATAAGCCCACTTTATCGTGATGTATTTGTAGGTGATTAGAACCTGCCATTCCAAAGGGTGCCATTTGGCATGGGGATCATTTAGAGCTGGAGACAATTGAGAAAAAGCAGTCACCTGACGAGCTCTCTACCTTTCTCCACCTGCCTGAAAATTGGGGCATAAAGTTCCTTTGTGAAGGTCCTTCCCCGCCTTTGCTGTACCAGGAAGGGAAGAACAAGCTTTTTACTTGAGATGAGATGACGCCTAGAAGAGTCTACATCGGTACACCTTAATAAATAACCATATATTTACCTTTCTACTCTAAATTTACCACTCTAAAAAGTCCAGAAGTGCCTTTCCTTTGTCTTGTCACATCTCTACAAACTTATTGTCCTTTGTGACAATGGAATAAAAGCTTTGGAGTCTAGTGGTCTCTTGGAGGGCTTTCTCTTCTTTCTACGGAGCCCCACCCCCATCTTGCTGCCACATGAAGCACTTAACATCACATATAGTTTTTATGCTTTTCTCTTGTTAATCCATTTTTTTGGTCAGAAAAACTTTTTCTCTCCTACATTTTACACTTTTAAAAATTGCTGGATTCACTTTGCTTATATGTGGTTTTGAATTCTCCTGCCTGTATTTAATGAGAGATATTTGCCTATAATTTTTCTTTCTTGTAAAGTCTCTGTCCAGTTGTTACCAGGGTTGTCTTGGGCTCAGATTGGGAAGTTTCTCTCTTTTTTTCAAGTTTGTATTTTATGGTTGTGAGTCTTTAAACTTTTTGGATTTACCTTCTTTATTACCACAAAACCGTGTGCATTTCCATGTGGTAAGAAAAACCCCTCTTCGCCGTACCTCCAGTTTATCACTCGGGAGCTGCTTTCTCGTTGCTGATGAGATGCTGAAATATACCAGCTTGGGACTGGTCGACAAGCCTTGCCCCTTCGCCTTAAACTGGGAGAGTGTTTACATTTTGGTAAACACCGTCATGAATGATGAAAGAATGATCCACAGACATTTTACTTTAAATCTACTGTCAACTTATGATGGTGCAGCCTGAAGCCAAAACTGGGAGGCTTGGAGTCGCTTTTTAGTTCATATTGTAGGAAAATGTTTGTTACAAGCTTAAAAAAGATCCCTAAGCCAATATATTAGGATAAATTTCTGTGGTAGAAGTGAAGTGAAAATATGATTTCAAAGAAATAATGATATAAAATTTCTGTCTATTAAAAAGAGAAATTGTTCGAGTATTTTATTTTATTTTTAGATTTTATTTATTTATTTTTAGAGAGAGGGGAAGGGAAAGAGGCAGAAAGGGAGAGAAATATCGTTGTGTGAGAGAGAAACAGTTGCCTCTCACATATCCCCATCCGGGGACCTGGCCTGCAACCCAGGCATGTGCCCGGACTGGGAATCAAACCAGCGGCCATTCATTTCAGAGGCCAGCGCTCAATCCACTGAGCCACCCGAGCCAGCGCTATTCAGGTATTTTAATGATGGGACCCAAATCACTGTGGTATTGAATTCCATCAAATGGATTTTAAAGAGAGATCCAGTGGTTTTATTTGAAAATGACAATATTTGCAACATGCTGGAAAATGCATTCTTTGTTACATTTAAACATATCATGACAAATTTTGGAAGTCAGCTTAAATGTGTGAAGTAGTTTTTTGCTTGCAGACCCGCTAATAGAATTTTGAAAACGTTTTGAATAGTAATCTAAACAGAACTGGGAGTCTGAGAAGGAAAACGTGAGGAAAGAACGCTGAACAGGTCACCAGCTGTGTCCACTATGTCTCTGGGAGAGGTTCATAGACTTAAGAGACGCTTGTCAGGCCCAGTCCAAGTCCCAGTTTGGGCATGGCCTTGAGCACAATGATTAATCTCTTTGCCCTTCATTTATCTTTTTTTTTTTTTGTAAAATAATTACTGTAGCATCTGCTTCAGAGGGTCATTGGGAAAATTAAGTAATGCAAATAAAATGCTTAGCACACTGTTTGGTACCTATGATATGCACAGTTAGCTATTTTATTTCCCCTGCGAATGGGATCTACTTGGGATCAGCCATGTTTCTTATTTGGAAGCCTTAGAAACGGAGTTTGGCTTGACTTAAGTAGAAAGGCCTATATTAAAAGCACGTAGGTACCCCACAGAATTTCCAGAAGTGGTGATGAATCAGGCTCGTGTGCCACACTAACGTGAACAGTGCTCCAGATGACACTTCAGAATGGCTGTTTAGATGGCTTTGTCACCACCACTGCCAGCCGTTATCACCACAGCATAGGATCTGGGATGGGGGACCCAGGACTGGTGCCCATGCTGCATCTAGAAACCATAGCAAAGGCTGCCACTACCACCACCTGTTACGAGATTGGATTCTGAGAAGTCACAGCTGCATCCTGCCCATAGCCTCCAATTCAATATTGAGGGTAGAGTAATTCAAAGTTGAGGTCATATACTCATGCCCTAGATGTAGAGGAGCCTGGGAAAGTGAATATGCTGCATGTCCAGGCCTATGGTGGCAGGTGTTCTTCACTCAGGCCCAGGCTTCTGTCTTCTCCTTGCCAGTCCCTACCCCTGAGACCCAGCCTGCCCCTAACCTGTGGTCTTGTGGCTGTGACCCTATTGCAATAGTAACAATAAGTACTCACTAACTGTTGGTGATGAACCTACCAGGCTCTGTGCCGAGCATTTTGCATGCATTAACCAACACACTTTATCCCCGGTTTACAGAGGAGAAGACTGGGGTTCAGAGAGATTAGGTAAAATTTGGGTTTAAAGGTGGCAGCTAACACTCAGCATTTTCCCCCTTTTCTTCCTGGAAAGCACCAAGAAGCCACAAGGAGGCATAACTTTATTTTTTGGTGAAGTTAGGAGATAGCTAAAACTTTGCATTCTGAGAAATTTCACAGCTGACTTTCTCTACGAGTTGAGGAGAAGTTATGCCTACAAAACTTACAAATGAACTTGGACAAAAATAATTATGTTTAGCCAGGAACATGGCTCAAGTTCTGCCCTCACGCAAGCCCCCAGCCAATAACTGGCTTAGAAAAAGCTTCCCTTCTTTGGAGACAAATAATAAAAAAGAAACAAGGATATAATCTGCACAAGATACAATAAGAAAAAAACTGGAACGAATTGTGGTAGAAACCAGGAAAATGTTACCATCCATAGAACTGATTAAAAAATTGTGACCAAAACTTTATCCATGAATTTTAAAAGAGAGAGAGAGAAACTTACGTTGTCAAAACTCAGGAAAGAAGTATGCGTGTGTATGTGTGTGGGGAAAAGGAGACATAAATCATCATAGAAATGAAGGAGAAATGAGGAAAACCCAAGGGAGACCACATTCTGCTGAAAATGTGGTAAAGGATATAGACAGTAAGGATAAGAAAGGCAAACGACATTAAGCTGAAATAGAGACAGGACTAAAGCAAGTTAGAGAGAAAATGATAGATAGTGGGCAGACAAATTAAATCCAAAATGTGTACAATTGTTTCCCCCAGCCCCCTCAGGAACAAACAAAGAAAAAATTGACAGAACAAATATTTAAAAATGCAATTCAAGAAAACTTCCCTGAAATAAACCTTCAATTTACATAATGATAGGACAGACAAACCCTGAAGGAACACAACTTTGGCAAAATTGGAGAAGCAAAAAGAAAGCACAGCTAAGAGGAACTAACAAAAATACTGTGGAGGGGTGTGTGTTTTGTGTGCGTGTGTGTCCTTGGTTGGAGGGTATAGGGAGATGGTTGTAGAGTGGGGCAGGCATCAGCCAGTGACGGCAGACCAGTTAGGAGGGAAGAACGCTTTCGAATTCTGCCTTGGCTCTTGCCTCGCCCCAGGGTTGTTCCCAGGCAGCCACAGCCTGCCCCTATTTTGGGTGTGACATTAACATTCACTGTTGTCAACAGCGAGTAATAACAAGGCAATGTAAAAGTCCTGCTGGGGTGAGCAGGTGAAGAAATGTTGTGGGCTGTCTTTTGAGGGGCCATATTTCCCTCACCTCCTCTTCCTCTTGGCACCCTGAACTGGCAAGTTAAAGCCTAAGGATAGATTTCTTCCCAAGACTGTTTTTCTTTGCTGAGTTTAAAAGTGGATGTAGGATCAGAGGAATTGCTTGATGGGAAAGCAGCAAACAGGAGGGGTCCACATGACTCCTTCATGCTTGGAGCTCTCTTTATCTTCTCTTTCCTTGACTCCATGGACTAGGGCTTGAACTTCAGCCCTTCCTTCTACATGTTATTGAACAGAGTACTTGCTACCCAAGAGACATCATCCCTCAGGCTAAAATAACTAGACATCCACAGAGAATAATCACTATTAAAGAAATACAACAACTGGAATGAGAGATACTACCCAAATGGTTATGAGAATGAATGATACTCCACAGCCTTTCTCTATATCAAGTGCTTTTAAGGACCATGTGTATTGATGAGTGTCCACCTACTGTACCCTTCCCACCATAATTGACTGGCCATCTGGGTGCAGTGACCCTGGATATCTTATCTCTGTCCTCCACTTTCCACGTGATACCCCTAACACTTTGTCTTAGATTCACTGCTCTTTCTTGTGACTCTGCCCAGGCTGATAGGAGATGTGTCTTTATTCTGCACGTATGCCCCGGATGAGCATCTCTTGCAGTACCTGCTACTGGGGAAGCATATTCTTGTCAGTCGCCTTGCTTTGCTGGTGAGTCTAGGGCAAGGCTATTCTCCTTTCTGTGGTATTGCCAGTCTCATTGTCAATGTCCACCCCCAGTCTTGAGAGACAACTGTCTTCTCTACTAAGAAGTAAGCTGCTTTTAAGTTGGGCCAACACCAGTGAAAATAAAGGCTGTGTCACAATAAATAAATCTATAGCCACATAACGACATGGTAAATAAAGAGCATTTCTTTTACCAAAAACAAAAGCAAATCTCCAATAGAATCCCAGAACTGTGAATCTTCCTATATACTCATACACTTTTAGTGGTAGACCAGCAAACCCAAGCCAAAAATGAGGATTTCTCTCCTACTTGCCCAAATTTCTTTTCTTGTGTATTATGTGGAAGCCCTTGATGCAGAGGCTGGTCTGCTGAGTGACCACAGACTCTGGGGACATCTGCTCACCAAGAATGGTGAATCCATGATAAAGTGAGCTGGTATTGGGGAGGAGGTGGGCATGAGTGAGAAGGGTGTCTCGAGAGGGCCACACCCAGACATCCAGGCAGGCAGGTGGCATCTACAGGGCCACAGAAGGCTGACATTTCCTGAGGGCCTTTTATGAAGCCTGCCCCGTTAGGAAATGCAGTCCTTGATGGCTGCTCAACTGTAGATTTTCAAAATCAGAATTCCCTTTTGGAGGGGCTTGTTTCTTTCTGTAACACCTAAATAGAGTTCATTCGATCAAATGATGTTTTATGAATCACTAAGGCCTTTTATGTGGAGACCGGGTCACTGTGAGGAAGGAAATTTGTTTAAGGGAAGTGATCAGCTGGTAGGGACAGTGATGAATTATAAGGGTGAGTGTTGGGTGTTCTTCAAAGCTTGTCATCAATTTATTCTTGGAGCTGGTGCTAGTAGATTGGTGACATTGCCAGAAAGTGTAATTGGAAATTGATTGGGCATCTCACACCCTTCAAAGGTAGGCTCTCCCCTTAAAATGCTAAAAACTGAAACACAGAGGAACTGACCCAGTAAGAGCAGCAGAACAGTCTGGCAGCTGACATGTCCATCCAGCGTCGCTCAGGATGGGCGACGTGTCTGTTTGCGTTGGTTTTGAGACACAGACAGTGAGATGGCCAAATTGTCAGCTGGTAGATTGGATAAGCATGAGATTCTGCCACTTGGGAAGGATGACATACATTTGAGTACATCTAAGTCATGTTTTAAAATATTTTTTGCTGCATTTAAAATATCAGGCTGGCTGGGCTGCTCAGTTTGCTTAAAGCCAAAAGATTCACTGAGCAGTGAATCTGAGCAGATCCAACTGACCTCTCCACCCACCGCCACCGAGGCTGTCAGAAACCTGTACTGTGGCCCACCAGGCAGGCCCAGCCTTTGACTGCCCAGTTTTAATGAGAGGTCATGACACGTGAAGTTCATGGCCATAGTCTTCTTTCTTCTATGACGGGTGATATGAGAGATGGCTAGGACCATCACAAGGGAAGATGCAGTTTTTGTTGTTCTTGGGGTGAGAGTGACAGAGAACAGCCAAATGACCATTCCCTACTCAGGATAATATTCCCAATGACACAGGCCAGATTCAGATCTCAGCATTCATTTGTCCAGTTGAGCAATTTAATGGTGACAACCTTCCGTCACTCTTTGAAGGCTTTTAACCAATTTATGAGAGAATGAAACTTTTTAAGATAAACTTTTATATCGAAATAATTTTAGATTTATAGAAAGGTTGCTAAGAGAGCAGAGAGTTCCTATATATCCATCACTCAAACTTTCCTAATGTAATCTCTTACATACTGTGGTTCATTTGTCAAAACTAAGAGATGATTATTGGTGTGTTACTATTAACTGAACTCCAGAATTGATTTGGATTTCACCTGTTTTTCTACTAACACCTCTTCACTGTTTCAGGATATCACATCGCATTTGTCTCCATAATCTCCTCTGGTCTTTACCAGTTGATGTTTCGAAAAAGTAATGGTCAGGTATTATATAGGATGTCTCTCTGTTTGGATGTTTCTGTTGTTTTCCTCATGTATAGAGTAGAATTAGGAACTCTGGAGAAGAATAGCACAGAGGTAAAGTGCCCTTCTCATCACATCATACCAAAGGGCACCTGCTAACACGATTCATTACAGATAAAGGCAACTTTGATCACTCAGCTAAGATGGTGTCTTCCAAGACTCTCCATTGGAAAGTTAATGTTGTTTCCTTTTCATAGTCTGTTCTTTGGAAGTAAGTCTCTAAGTCTAGCCATTGTGAAATCAGATATAGTCAGAAATATTCAGAGTTGGGAGGGAATTAACCCTTACTTTCTGGATAGGGGTTATCTACATATAATATTTGGAATTCTATAAAGAAGTTATGTCTACCCCCACTTATTTAGTTATTTTAGTATTTATTTATATACTAACATGGATTTATGTATATTTATTTTATGCTTTGAGTATGAGCAAACACTATCTTGTTTTGTTGCTTAAATTGTTCCAGCTTTAGCCATCAGAAATTCTTTAAGATTGGTTCCTATATTCTTTTAACAAACCCCAATCTTTTTTTGTTTCTTTGTTTGTTTGTTTTGAATATTTTTTGCTTTCTGGTACTATAAGATGCTCCCGGTTCATACTGTATTTTCTTTGCCCCAACTCTAGAATCATTCATTTCTCCAAGGACCTGGTTCCTTTTATTGAAAATGGTATTAGAGCCAAGGTCTGGGCACAGGTCTGCTTCTAGGACAGAACTAGGAAACTCGCATGTGTATACTAACCAGTATATACATACATATTCATAATTGTTCCGGTGTATGTCCATCTGTATATATTAAGCTACATGTGGATGCATACTGATGTCTGACTAATCCGGTACCAGAATATTCATGTTCTTGCCCCTTGCTTATTTGTAATGCTTTCCTCTGACAGTGAGAAATCTGGCTCAGAGGATAAAAGATTTTGATACTTCTAATATTTTAAATTATTCATCTATAGAAGAATGTTGATCCTCCTGCATATATTTGAGTATTAACAAAGAATTTCAAAACAAAGCCATCACTGATTTATCCCAGACTGCTGGCTTCATAAAAATACGATCACCCATATACATATTGATGACTAAAGATACTAATGGAGTCCAATATGTCTCTGAAACATCATACAAAACGTTTACATTCTGTTTAATAGTGCTGTCAATATTTAGCATATTTTCTTGTTTTCAAATTCTCTTCAATTAGTAACCCCTCAGGTGATGTGCGAAAATCTCAGTCCAGCATGGTAGAAGCATGTGTAAATACTGAGTGAGTCTCCAATTTTCTTTAACGATTTTATTGACATATAATAAACTGCACAAACTTAAAGTGTGGAGTTTGATAAGTTTTTACATGTGTATATATCTATGAAACTATCACCACAATAAACATTATGGGCATATCTTTTATTTCAAAAACCTCCTCATGGCCCTTGATAAATATTAGCAAATTAGTGAATTTGCAAATACAGAAACTTTAAAAAAATAAGGCTTGACAGTATCTGTCTGTTTTTACACTAATGCCAGATTGTCTTTGATTACTTTATCTTTATATTAAGTTGTGAAATCAGATATAGTTCTCCTATTTTTGTTCCTCTTTTGCAAAGTTTTTGGCTACTTTACATCATTTAACTTTACATATGAAGTTTAAAATCAGCTCGTCAGTTTTTGCAAGAGAAGCCTGTCGGGATTCTGATTAAGACAGCATTGAATCTATAGATCAATTCGTCTGTTGTTTCACTTTAATTGTATTTTCTTTAATTATATTTCTGATCATTAATATTTCCTTTTCTTATACTTATTTTCCTTTTCATTTTCGCTCCTTTTTAACCATTTATAAAGGGGTAAGATCATATTATTACTCTGAGACCTTTTTTCTCTTCTAATCTACAAGTTTGATGCCGTGAATTTCCCCCTAAGCATTGATATAACAGCACCCCATGCACTTTTATATGTTGTGTTTTATTTTGTTTCAGTTTAAAATACTTTTAATTTTCCATTTGATTATTCTGTATTTGGCCTGTTGTTTTTCTTTTTAGAAGTATGTTATTTAATTTCTTAATATTTGGAGTTTTTGTCAGAGATCACTGTGTTATTGATGTCTTATTTAATTCCATTGTCTTCAGAAGATTTCCTTAATATAAGCTAAATTCTTCACTTATTCTTATAAATTCTTCATTTTGGGGGGGGGGTTTCTTGGCGGTCCAGAATGCAACCTATCTTGGTAAATGTGCCATGTACACTTGAGAAGAATGCACATCCTGCTGTTGCTGGGTGGAAAAAATCTGTGTCGGTTGGTGAAGTTCGTTGATAGTGGCGTTCAGATCTTCTTTATTTACTCAGTTTTGTCTGCTTATGCTATTGATTATTGAGAAAGGGATATTGAATTGCATCAACTAAAATTGTAGATTTGTCCATTTTATCTTCCAGTCTATCAGGTTTTGCTTGTGTGTTTGAGGCTCCATTATTAGGTGCATCAATGTTTAGAATGGTTATGTACTCTTAAATAGCCAATCTGTTTATCATTATGAAATAACCTATTTATCCCTGGTAATATTCTTTACTCTAAGATCTACTTTGATATTAACACTAATATGCCAGCTCCCTTTTGATAGGGCTTGCATAGTACATTATCTCCCATCTTTGTACTATATCATACAAACTATAGTGTATTTATATTTGAAGTGTATTTTTTATAGGCAAAGTATAGTTGGATCTAGCTTTTTAAAAATTGTATCTGATAATCTCTATCTTGTAAGTGTGGTGTTTAGATGATTTCTGTTTAATGTGATTATTGTCGTGGCTGGGTTTAAATCTGTCATCTTCCCATTTGTTTTCTGCTTACTCATATATTCTTCATTTACCTTTTTCTGCCATCTTTTTGATAAATTAAATATTTCTCGATCTTTTTATCTCTTTCATTGATTAGCTATAATGGTTTGCTGTTCCCATTTCAGCGGTTGTTTTAGGTTTAGAGTACACAGTCTGCCTTTAACTGCCGTTTTGCTACTTCACGTTAATGAAGTGATGGGTACCTTATGGATATCATCTAATTCGGGGTCCCCGACCTTTTTGGCACAGAAGGTGGAGCTCAGGCTGTACTGCGGGTGAAGCTTTACTCTCTTGCCCGCCGCTCACCTCCTACTGTGCGGCCGGGCTCCTAACAGGCCTGGATTTTGGGTACCCTGATCTAGCTGACTGCCCACAAGCTTCATGTCAGGCAAGTATTCATGTCTCTATTCTAACACTGAAGAAATTAAAATGTAGTTTTCTCAGGATCAATCAACTGTTTGACATATAACTAAATATAAATCTGGGGGAAGGGGAATGAGACAGTGTCATTTTTTTCACCTTGGAAGGTTTATAGGATAATAAAGAGGAAAATGGTTGTGTGTAACATTTTAGCTAAGGAGGCATGGCTTTAAACTTCCCCAACTGTTTCATAAATCCCAAATGTTTGGGAACCTCTGAAAGAATTAGTGCAATGTGCTTTTTATTCATTAAAAAAAATTAGAAATAAAGTCTCTTGAGTACCAAGATTCCACTAGTTATGAATATGCAGAAAAAAACCAAAAAAACAAAGGAATGAACTCCACACTTCATGTGGTGTCTCTCCTTCCCAACCTAGCAGCTACTGCAGTTCTTAATTTATATATATTTTTTATGTTTGATGCTTCTTCATAAAGGAGTCAGTTTCTTTTTTCCTATTATGATGTTTTAATTTGGCTGTGATGTGAAACATATTCCCTGCAGAGGACACCAGGAAGCTGCCATGGTGGCTGGGAGAGCAGCTGGGTATGGACAGAGGTGACAAATACTAGCGTGTCATGTTTTTCAGGGGGAGAAATAGGGACATTTTGGAAGGGAGAGCTTATTTTTAGTTAATTAATATGTGACCCCCTTGGCAAAATTCAATAGCCTAAAAAATTCAATTAGCCTAAATTCCATAAGAGTGTTTTCTATGTAAGGCTTATAGACCCCAGAATCACTATTTTATACATTGAAGCATCCAGGACACTGCTTTTGTGAAGGGTTTAAGCCATTCAACCATGAAAGAAAATCTAAACTAGTAGTTATCAACTTAGGGTTCTTGGAACTCTTAGGAGTCTATGGATGTGCTTTTAGGTACAAATATATGTGTACATTTTCCAGGGATGAAGGTCCACGGTTTTCATCAGCTTCTTAAAGGCATCTGTGGTTCAAGAGAGCTTAAGAACTTTTACCTGAAGAAGCCTTCTCTCCAACTATAGAGAAAATACAAAAAATAGCTCATAAAAGGAAGGTTTAGTCAATAAATGTAATTCAGGCACCATTTTGAACATATCCATTTGGAATTCTAAAATGGATGTGAACCTGGACTTGACTAATTAGGGGTTTTGTATTAAGTTAGCATCAGATTGATGTAAGCCAGTAAAATAGAATAAAATTTTAATTAATTAGAATATTCAAATACTGTTTTCTGGCATCCAATTTTTCATATGTAGGCAGCAAGTGACAAGAAAGAAAATTATTATTGATTAATCAAAACACTTCCTTTAAGGTGTTTTGAGGTCAGGCAACTTCTGTGTTTTAGGTTCCTTGCACAGAACCACAGATGGTCAGAAAGGGGACCTTGGGGCAAAATGTGGCCAAAGTCTTCAAAGATTAAACTTTGTTCTAAAGGCAGCAAGCCAGGCTGATGTGTGTTAAAAATATCTCAACAGGGTAGAAATAAAAAAGAGGTTTCTGGTTAAGTCTGAAAGAATGAGAAAGTTCAGTCTCATTTTCAGAACAACATTTGCTGGTCAAGTTTTCACAGTGAGAGGGATCTGTTTGTATAGTGCCCAATATCTCACTTTTTCCTGTTCTCATGCAGGCCCTTTGCAGACAGAAGGTATTTGATGAGGAGGCGATGATCTTGTTTAAGCATTTGTAGTGAATGATGATTCATGGCAACCTCAGTGCCAGCAGGGGAGCCGGGGGTGGGTCCTTGCAGTAGCAGCAGCAGCAAGCAACGCAGTAGCAATAGTTCAACAACCACTGTTTTTTGGACCACTTTCTACACGCCAGATACCATGCCATGTCCTCCTCCTTCAGTCCCTAAATGAGGTGACCCAGGTCGTGTCCTTCTGACAGGTGTCATCCCGTACTTCTTAAGTGGTCATTTGTAGTGTCACCTTTCAATGACAAGTTTCCCCCTCAGAGGTGCACATATCATGTGAGTTTTCTGGAGTTGTTTTCTTGTGAGCATTTCAAATAACACTAGCTGGGCAGAGTCACAGCTTAATGTGAAATCAGCCTGCCCTCGACACCTTCCCTGGTCAACTGAATTAGGCCTGCTCGCCCTTTAAAGCTCCCACAATAATAATGTTATAACTAGTGTTTAGTGCATGATATTGTCTGATACAGCTCGTGTACTTTCATTATGTATAAAACAGGTTCTCTGTCCCAGCTCCATATTTAAATGGCATTGCTGAGACTCAGAAGGGTTATTTGACTCGCCCAATTTAGTGAAGCCAGGATTTCTGACTCCAAGAACTTGGCTCTTTTTTCTTTCTTCTTTCACACCCACTCTCCTTCTTTTTCTCCCTTCTTTCCTCCCTCCCTCACTTCCTTCTTTCTTTCTTTTTTGTAACTTATGGCAAATGTTAAACATTTACCAAAGTAGACAGAATACAATAACAAAGTCCCGTGTCCCTTTTACTCAGTGCAAATGACTGTGAGTTTCTGGACATGCTCATTTCATCTACACCCTCATGTACCCCCTTTCATATTACCCTGCAGCCAGCCCTAAGCAGGTCTATAGCATTTCATCTGTGAATATTACAATACGGACCTGTAACAGAAGCTCTCATTGCCTCATGTCACATTGGCTTGTCCACCTCTGATTTCAGCTGTGGTTGTGGTAGAAGTGTCTGTAGAAGCTCAGGCCCCCACGGAGAGTAACAATGTCAGTAAGTGTGTGCATGTATGTTTCCACTTTCAACCTCAGAATCTCCTCTGAAGTGTGGGGAGTTACCAACACTGGAGTTAGCAGCTCATCCAACAGGGAATGCTAGTGGGAGATAATGCCCCAACCTCCCATCTACGGAACAATTCTGGGGGGCATTCGCAACCTCCTCAGAGGCCCGCATAGAATCAGCCCCCATTGCCCACTGTGCGCCCTGGTAACACACCCTTCGATGGGCTTTTGCTCTTTCTCTACCTTATTCTCCCTGATGCCACCCTCTTGCCTCCTAGGATCACCTCTTCCCCCACCCCCTGCCCTACCCGAAAACTACCTGAACAAAAGTCCTTTTCTCTGGCTCTGCTTTTAAGAACAGTGTAACATTTCTAGGCCTTTCTAAGTCTTTTTCGTGAGAAGAACTAGGAAATCTCTTTCGTTTGTTTGTTTGTTTGCCTTAAAGTAAAATAATCTTGAGTTCATACTGATATTTCTTTAAGCCACAGCTGTTTTATTTAAGACATGTGATCTCACAACTCTACTTCTTTCTCCCATTTTGAGAAACCCAGTTCTCAAGGACACCCGAGATAATAAAATTAGAATATCACATAATTACTTGTTTGCTCTATCCCACAATACACATAAAAATCTAAAAATAACAATTTCAACATAATCACTAACAACGTGATTACTGTAACCAGTTTAAAATTTGGATTTTGTTTTGTAGCTTTGTCCCCAGTGTTTATTTTGCAAGGGATATGCCTCATGAAAAGCACCTGAGTTTTTTTCCTGTGCAAGGGAACATGAGGTATAAAGGAACCTCGCCAGAAAACAGGTCGGTTACACACACCGCCATGTCCATTTGGGATTTAGGACCTGCTATTAGCATAGGAGCAAACCAGAGATACTTAACATGATCCCGACCTAGGTTGAGGTCCCAGCCTTTAACTAGAGCTATTTCACATGCGAGCCTTCAGCACGGTGACCCCTTTGTACCTCTTGAGTTGACAACAGAAGCACAACTCAAGGAATTAAGAAATTCCTTGTATCAGAAGGCAAGGGGAGCCCTAGCTGGTGTGGCTCAGTGGATTGAGTGCCGGCCTGCAAACCAAAGGGTCGCCAGTTCGATTCCCAGTCAGGGCACATGCCTGGGTTGTGGGCCAGGTCCCCAGGAGGAGGCGTGTGCGAGGCAACCACACATTGATGTTTCTCTCCCTCTCTCTCTCCCTTCCCCTCTCTCTAAAAATAAATAAATAAACAAAAAAATTTTTTTAAAGACAAGAAGACATTCTCTTCTTATCTATTAGTTTGGAGCAAATCTGCTCTTGGATATCAAGACCCTCTAAATGAAAAACAAGTCCACACATCACAGTCAGCTGGTGACCACTATTATGCCCACTGTATAGGCCCAATTTCTGGGACCGGGGAGTCCAGAAATAGACTCCTACATCAGGTATTTATCCCAGTATTTACCCTTTTTTTTGAAGAAAAGATTTTATGGCTAAAAATAATGACAATCCATTGGCTTAATTTATCTTTCAACCCTATACACACATCTGCCCATCCATGGAACTGTCATAATTCTAAAAGACTCTCAGTGATAAAACAATCAACTTTTATATGCCAGGTTCTAGCCCAGACTCTGGGATACAATTAGCCTTACTGTGATTCTTCCTGATTTTTCTCATCTCACTGTTCAGATTATTGCCAAGCTGCACAGGCAGTCCAGAGACAAAAGGCTATAAAAATGTTTGGGTGGATCAGTGCTTCCATTCTCTATCCCCAGTCTGCAAAATTAATGCTGCCAGTGGGGGTAAAGGGCGGGGGAGGTGAGGGAAGACTGTTTCAAATTACCCAGATGCCCCTGGCTTTCTGTCTGAGCTATGCCTCGATGAGTAGTTTCAGAGGAAGAGATAAATTGACAGTTTAACACATTGTGTAATATCTGAAGGGGGCAGATAATCAATACTCATTGTATCTGCCTCTAAATACAGATTCTGGGAGGCTCTGGGCTGTCTCCATGCTGTCCCAACTTGTTGTGCTCTCCCAAACCTGACAGTGCTGGCAATAAAGCTCCTCTGTTTGGTAACTATGAATGTCTTTTTGCTGTGTGGAATTTATGGTAGGTGAAATTGCGGGACATGAGAGAGTCTATCAATTTAATTTCCTCTGGAGAAGTAGTCCTGCTTGATTGAGCAATAGCTAGCCTTGAAGAGGGTGAACTTAAAATTGAGAAAAGAATAAGATCCCCCATCTGCACATTTTGAACTGTAAAAAACAAAGTCGTTGGAAAGAAAATAGAGAGCCTACCTTGGGAACCAGAAGTATTGATTCATCAGTGTGTTATTTTAAAAAGGAAGGAAAGAAGGAAGGAGCAAATTCCCATGTTTCTCCTTTGTCACTTGATGGTGACTGTGTCTAGGGATAGGCAGAGGAGGATTCAGAATTTAGGAAAATGCCCAGTGAACTTTGCATCATCACCTGTAATCCTCTCCTTTTCCCGCTCTGCTTCTTTCACAGAAAGTCAGAAGATGTCATTTATCTACTTGTCTGGGCTTCTCTTCTACCCCTTCTTGCCCCGAAGCCCACACTCTAGTCACAACGACGACCTGAAGTGTTCCTCAAATAGTGCCACAGTCTCTGCCTGGAGCATCCTTCCCTGTTTCCCACCTGCTAGTTTCCCCTCATCCTTCAGGTCCCCAATCAGACACCATGTCCTCTGGGAAGATTTTTGTCTCAGGTCTGGATGGCTGTCCTTCCCTTGGGCCCCCTTCACAATGTCACAACACAGATAATCACCTTTTGAGAAGTCAGCTTCTTTCTCAAGACTGAAGGCTCCTTGAGTGCAGGTAGGGTCAAGTTTGATGCTCCCTATCTTTGGTGCCAAATCTTGCATCTGGGTCACAGGAGGTGTTCGGTTCAATTTATTGTGTGAAAGATGAATTATGAGATGAATGAGCACCTGTCGGTTATGAAAAAGGCTTCCCTGGGAATACACCCTGATGATCATGCTTTAGCCATCTTGCCTGAACATCTGCCTGTTGTCTTTCATACAGTTCATCAAGCAACTCAGTTGGGTAAGGATTCCTGGGCTGGATGCATTCAGTATGATCTGGCAAAGAGGTGGCTTTGCCATGTCATTGCCCAGCTTAGCATCCTCCTATGGTCCCTCATTGCCAACTCATTCAAGTCTCAATGATGTAGCAAATTGTCCATGTCTCTTTCTAGCCCCATCTTGTACCTCAGCCTCTCCATTCTCCCAGAAACATTCTTCAGCTCTAGTAATACATATCAAACTGTTTCCTGTATCAGAATGCTATATTTTTCTTCTCTGCCTAGAGAATTCCAATTCTTCCTTTACGATCCAGCATAAATGCTACTCTCTCTGAGAAGCCTTTGCATATTTCTTCAGAGAGTTCTTCAGTTGCTTTTCTGTGCAGCTACAACAGTTTGTCCTGTTGACCCCAGTCCTACTGGGGAGACAGAATTGCTAAAAGGGAAATTCTACACCATGTAATAAGCGATGCTGCACATTCTGTGCTTTAACCATTATAGTACTAGTCCCTCCCTACAAAGAGTCTATGATAGGTTCTTAATCAATTCCTGTTGCAAAACAGAATGGTGGGCAAATCAAACAGGATAGAGAGTGTTATTCCTTAGGGTTTATCATTCGTCCAGGTGAAGTGAGGGGCACTGCCACAAAATAGTACGGAGACAAGTCTCCCTCTCATCACTCAGGTTTATGTTCACAGGACATCTCCTCTGAGAGACCTTTGGTGTCCACTTGTCTAGGAGCGGTTCTGTTGCCCTGTCTTGTTTCTTTGCGATACATCACGCCACCGGAAATCATCTCTGCATTTGATTGTCTTTCCCAGAGGATGCGGCTCTAGGAAAGCAAGGGTTTGCTCTCTCATTTGCTGTTTGTGTCCCTAGGCATGGGAGCAGTACATGCCACGTGCTGTAGTATCTACCAGCGGGTAAATATTTTTGGATGAGCCAAACAAAAAGTCAGTGAGGAACACACCTCAGGCACCGTGGGGGCCAGCAGAGGAGCAGCTTGTATCCCTCTCATAGGGATGTCAGTGGGCTTGCAGTGCTCCTCACAGGGCCTGGAAAGAACAGGGCTAAGTTTCTTCGTAACCGGATGTCTCGGGAAAATCTGTGGTGCCTGGACTAGTGTCCAACCATCTGACTTTCAAGTATATCTGCCATCTAAGAGAGAAGACCCACCATCATAACTCTTGTAGGCTTTGGTAAACTGTGATGGTTCTCATTTTTGTCATTTTTTCTTACCCAAATCCCCAAACATATTAACCCCTTAAAATGAAAAATAGCAGTAGGATGGAAAGGAGGGGAAGGAGGGCGGGAGGGAAGGATAGATATTTAAAACAAATTTGGCTCTCTTTTTTATGACTTTAGACTTAGGATTGAAGGGCGGTCATGTTGGGTGTATTTTACCAAGAAATAGTATGGTAGCTAAGAGAGATAGGGAAAAAAGTATTTTTCTTACCTAGCCTCCAAAGCCCAATCCATATGTCACTCCCTCCATGGTCAGTTCTGATTATCCCAGCCTTTATTTTGCTTTTTCTAGTCTGAATCTTTTATGGAACTGGCAACTCTAACATGAGCCCTTAATTGGGGACAATCTTGAATTAGTGTCGCTTTTTTTTTTCATGTCCCTGCAGTGGGGTTTTTGCTCATTATAGATCGATGTTGTGTCTTATGGATCAATATCTTTCCACCACAGTAGCAATAGGCTGAGACCTCACCTGGGATGTGATGGGTGGCTGCCACCAAAGTGCCCAGATGCCCCTGGCCACTGTCTCTATGCATGTGGTCTCATTGAATCCTTGCAACAATGCTCTAGAAGTAGATATTATTTTACAGTCAAGGAAACTGAGAGCCAGAGAGGTTGAATCATCTGCCTAAAGCCACACAACTCATAACAGGCAGAACTAGGACTCTATGAGGATTCAGCTTGTGCCTTTTCTGCCATACTTGACTTGGAGAAGGTGCTCCTGGCAGAAGAATACTCAAAACCAAGGCTCAGTGGCCCTTGAAGATGAATGTGGAACCCTGCTTCTGAAACTATTTTTATTCTCAGATCCATAAGCTTTGAGGTGGCTTCCGAGGGCCAGCAACAGATGGCTGCCCACCTCAGGGCCCATTAGAAGGTCATGAGTTGGGAAATCCTGTGTGCCCATAATTGTGCCAAAATTCACTTGCTAGGAACAGGTCAAGGGTTGTTATGCTCTGTTGTGTTCTGTCTTGGGACTCAGAGCAGCTGGAGAAAGAAACAGGGAGAAGAGACTGTCAACAAGTTTAAGTTCCAGCCAACAATAGATCCAAAATCTCTTCCCCTGAGTTTAACACCCTGGAGAAAAAAAAAGTCCTCCTAATTTTAGAAAAAACTTTATTTCTAGATATTTACATTTAAAAGTTCCCTTTTGGTCACAAAGAACATCATGGTATTAATCTTTAAGTTACTTATCTTTTGAAACAGAACTGTAAGGAAGAAAATAAAAGTCCCTTGCATAGAAAGAGGTTAGATATAACAAATGGTACTAGTGGTACTCTTTGTTAGAGAGATTATTTTTTTAACTGATCTCTGATCATGCTTTATATATTTTTAATCCTGATTTATTTATTTAATACATCACAAGCTTTGTTCTCATATCCTTAAATATTCTTCATGACCATAATTTTTCATTGACAGCCTCATAAATACTTTATAGTCATACCATAATTTATTATGATTTTTCTAGCATTGGACATTGAAATTTTTCCCAGTGTTGTTTTTCACTGAGTGCTTAATAGCCATGGCGGGGATTTTGTGTTCATGGTGGTCATTGGGAGGGGACAAACTTGCTAATTATCCTAATGGCTGTCTTGAATAGCCATTCCAAATTTCTATGTATTTGTCATGTAATGATACTCTCTGAATACTTGGGGAACTCCCTCCAGAGGTCATTATGGCTGAACAGTGGTCCACGAGGACTTTCAATACGGTGTTTGGCATATTTATGCTTTCTAGGAGAGCAGTGCTCTCCCCCAACTGTTGAGTTGTTTTTGAATTGTTGCAGCTCTCCATGGAAGCGTAGGAGAGACGAGATCCCTTATTTAATGAGGCACCGTCAGTCCCCTTAATGCTGATTTCCGCGTCATCCAGCAGAGCTTGGGAAATAACATTGTCTTGCTTTTGTGTGTTTTCCTGTGGATTATTCCTGTGGAATAATGATGTTAACACCACCAGGAGAGTCGACATCCACGCCTGAATGGAGATGTCATTATCTAAAACATCATCATTCTGTAAGTTTAATCAAGCGTTCCTCTCTTGCAAAGTTTATTGTCATCTTTTTAAATTCATTAATGCCTTATTCTTACCATCACCCCAACAGAGTCGGCTGGTAAAGTTACTGCCCTTAATTTTTTTAGATGAAATCAGGACAGTGTGAAAAGGCAAGAAGGAGATCTTTAAGGAGACAGCTATGACACGGGCCGGATTCAGTTGAGGTGCCCATCAGCTTGTGTCCTTTGGCTCCGGTGGCAGCAGGCCTCTGTCCCCTCATGCCCCTTCGGTTTCCTGGGCTTGCCTTCTGTGGAGAAGCACCCCATCCTCTGGATCTTCTCTATGCCTTCAAAGTCGCCAGTGGAAATTATGGAGCGTTTTTAGACCTCAGAGCCAATGCTGAAACCAAGTGGGGTGACCCGGCCCCTCCCTCTCCAAAGTCTCCCTCAATAGTAATAATACTATTGGTGAGCAAACAACAGCAAAAATATGGACAAACAACATTTTCTTGGTCTGATGTAAAGCATCTCCAGAAAATGTTCCCATTCCTACTGATCTGTATCTCATGCTGTGGGTAAAATTAGCGTGCTTGCTGGGCGAAGGCAGCTTCCCGACAATCGCTTGCCAGCTAGCACGCTGCCACCAAGCCCTTCCTGTGGACAAATTCTGGATCTGCTTAAAGAAGTGGCTTTTAATTGACTTTTGGATTATGAGTCCCTTTGAGACCGATGAGAGCTGGGGGTTTCTCAGATGAACTCAATGCGTGTGCAAATTGTGTGCTGCAGTTCAGTCCTATGGCTCCGATCCCAGGGTCGTTGATAATATTCCTTGTTTATCGGGTCTTTCAAACAACATACCATCTTTATAAAGATGTTTTTCCTTAACAACTTCCTAAAATATATTCTCTTCCATTGCTCTATATATTTTATGGCAAAACATATTATCAACAGTCTCAAGTCGGAGCAGAGTCAGTGGGGCAGTATTCTTGGAGGTAGGTCCAAACTGCCTCCCAGAAAGAAGTCTAAAGTGAAGGCTTCTGAATCTGCTATGGGCAAAACTGTTTTGTATTGGACATGAGCTAAGCCCCCGTGCCATTGGCCAGGGGTGGGGGTGGGGGTCTCATCTCGGCAGGGATGCAGAGGGTCATTCCATGGCCAGGGACAGAATTTGTCCCAGGATACTCTGTGGGAATCCAAAACATTTCACTGTAGTGTTTCATGGTCCTAACTTTTCCAAAATGGCAAGACACATTTCCTGTACCTCAGGGTTTCTCAAGGCAAATATTAGCTTGCCGTGTTTTTTATTCCCTTACCCTCCAAAGAAATCTACTAATGAAACTTTGGAAACGAAGATAAATGAACCCATCCTCCTATCTGTTTACTGCAATTCCCTTAATTGCTAAATTACCCCATGCTGTTTGTCTTTCTACAATATTTTTGTGCTCAAGTTGAGATCTAGAAAGGTAAGGTTCTCTGAGTTGTGTTAACTGGATTATCATAAATCCTCTTCCTAATAGCTCTGTATGCATTGGCTCACATCACTGTACTAGTTTTCGCTGTCGGGCTCTCCGTATTCATGAATATCTGCATATACAAACTAGGGTTTTATTTGCCTATGGATTAAAATACTATGTGATGTGAGTTTTCCTGCAGTCAATGTTCCCTACAGTAAGGCTATAAATGAACTATGTTTTTCTTGCACTTTTATTTTTACTTACGTTTTAAAAGCATAGTTTATTTTTTTTCTGACTATAAAAATAGTATGTGCTTATTGTGAAAATTGGAAAATGCAAAATAATAACAAAAACATCTTCTATAATCTTACCACCCAATTGCATCTTGATGTGCTTACGTTACTACAAGGTTTTCCCCCCAGAGGTTGTCAGCATACTGCATATCCTTTATATCCTTTTCTTTAAATTTAATATGGCAGTATTTGCATTTTACAATGTTTTAAGATGATGTTTATGTGTCATTTTAAGAGCTGCATAATGTTCCCTCATGAAAGTACATAATAGTTATCTAGGGGCCATTTAGAGTATTTCCTTTTATTAATTTTTAAAAAATTTTTGCCACTGTAGATTATATTGCTTTGAAGATTTTCGTGCTTTAAGTGTTGGGTAATTGCCCTTAAATACTTTAGCAAAAGTGGTATGACAAGTTCAAAGGGGCCTTTTTAAGGTTTTTGATACAAATGACTGCTTTTCAGTCTAAGATAATCAAGCCGATTCCCAGTCTCACTAGCACACTGTGGGGATGTTTATTACATCCCAACTTTTCCCAAATCTTATAGACAAGGGTGGAATCTCATTGTTATGTAAACTTAAACATTTTTGATTACAAGTGAGATCAAACTTATTCCATATAGTTTTTAGCTAATTATATTTCTTTTTTTATGCTTTTTAAACTTTCTTCCAGTCATGTCATGGGTTGCAGTTTAAGATTGGAGCTGGACCCCATGAGAGTGCTGTTGTACGAGGCTTGTCTGTAATAGAACACAACAGAACTACAAAGCCATAGTGCCTTTCTTCATGCTAAATGGACTCTGCCAGTCCTCCTTAGAGATACATGAATTGGGGACATTTCCTTGTATTTAGGCTGAGGTAAGATTTTCTAATTATGACCTGGGAAACCAGACGTAAATGAGCCCCTACTGAAATGCCAAATGGTGGTTACTGGCAGTGGGGTCTCATTTGGAATGACTGAAACAATGTTCTGTCACCAGGCTGGGGGTTGCTCTAAAAGGCGGGCAGTCACTCGAGATGAGCTCTAGCACAGTGGAGGTAGTTCTGAGCTGCTTCCATGGGACACAGGCCAGTAATCAGATGTCTGCGCCTCAGGGTTCAGTTTAATTGGTGTCTTCCTCTTTCTCTGCTCTCATGACAAGGCAAATCCACTTGGGACTTTTAAATGGTGCTGTCTCTGAAGGCCGCTGCCCAGAGTTACCTCAGCTCCATCTCCCAGCGCTTATTAAGTAACTGCAAATATTTGACATCAGGCAGTTCCCGGATTCATGGAAAGAAATCAAAGGGAGATGAGTGTTAGAAATGCTGATTTTTACCACATCCATTGTCACCTTAGTAAGGGAGTATTCTTCCCAGTAGTAGTGTGTGTGTGTGTGTGTGTGTGTGTGTGTGTTTGGTTGAAATGATTTAATGTTAACGTCTAGCAAGTTGATGTGATCTTTCATCACCTCCTTGCATTCTGACCCATCCCGAGTTAAAAACGAGTGTGCCCTCCTTGTTTTACTCACGCGGCGAGACTCGACCCAGCCATTTGCTGTCTACATGGTCTCAAGGAGCTGAGACCTGCGAGCAGAAGTCATTTGCCCGGCTCTACAGAGAAGTTGAGCTATGGGTCTCTAAGTTCCTTTGCCATGCATTTTTGTACACTCTTAAACTAAACTTCATGACCCCTCCTCAGAAGGAAAGGTCCTTCAAGCTGTTTTTTCATCTTAGGAGTTCATCTGCATGTAATTTGTTGTCTGGTCTCCTTGTGACCTAGAACATTGCCTGCCGGAGATGGATGGCTGGGTTAGGGGTACAGTCTGTGACTTGGGACCAGTGTTCATCTTTATGAGCCCAATAGGCCTATCCAGCCCCCAGGACTCCTTCCTTAGTCCCACATGCTAACTGTTGTGCTGTCTTAGATATAGTCACTGTCTCTTTTTGACCCAGAGGCTGTATGTTTGAAGTCTCGCCAGAGCTTCCCATCTGCTTCTAGTTTGGATTGATGCCCCTCATAAAAAGAAGTTGAGATGTCCATTTACCATCAGGAAGTCCTGGGAACTGGGGCTCCATGGGGTTCAAACCACAGGACCAGGTCCAAAACAAGAAAATGAAGCCACGTGTACTTACAGCTAGAAGCCAGAGTGTGGGTGGGTGCTTTCTTATGGGAAAGAGGGTAGATCAAAGCAAACAGCACAACTAAAAACAAAATATGGAAAAAAAAAACACCAAAAAAAATTCACGATATCCCTTTAAACGAGGAATGAATTTGGAAAGCAAAATTTATTCATTCATTCAACAAATGCTTATCGAGTGCCCTCATCTGCCAGCCACCGATTGTGCCAATCTAAGACTAGAGAAGCAAGATGGTGGTCTATGTTCAGTTTGGGCCCAGCCCAGAAGCTAAAGATTTAAGACAGGAGCTGAAAGAAGGGGATGTGAAGAAGAAGGGACACCTGGTAGTCTGATGGTAGAAAAAGAACAGATTCCCAGGTAGAAGGTATACGTATTAGTTCCTGATCGTGTCACAGATGGCTGCCACAAATTACCATAAACTCAGTGGATTAAAAAATGCAGATTTATTTTTCTTACAGTTCTGGAAGTCAGCAATCCTAAAATGGATCAGCAGGGTTGCATTCCTTCTGGATGATTTAGGGAAGAATCAGCTTCCTTGCCTTGTCTCGCTTTTAGAAGCCACCTGTGTTTCTTGGCTCATGGCCCATCCTCCACCTTCAAAGCCAACAGCATAACCTCCTCTAGTCTTTCTCTTTGCCCCTCTACTTCCCTTGTTATATTGTTTTCTGTTTTGTGAGGACCCTCGTGATGACCTCAAGTCCATCTAGACAATCCAGGATAATCTCTCAAATCCCTTAACTTAATCACATCTGCAAAGTCCCTTTGCCACATTTGGAGTGTATCCACAGGCTCTGGGGATTAGGACATAGCCACTCATCTTTGGGGGCCATCATTCAGCCTACCATATACAATAGAAAGGAAATTGGACATTTTGAAACATGACAGTTACTTGTTTTGGGGGAAAGGACAGGGAGTAGATAGTAACTCTTCTCACACTCCATCTTGGTGTCTCCCCTGGACCCAAAAAAACATACATGGATGGTTATTTCCAGTAAGACTGCAGAAAGGAGAATTGCAAGCAAAGGGATAAAAGACAGGGAAGACCCTTGGTTTAAAATTCTTCCAAATGGAAATGTCTCTAGTCGATGAAAGTGCAGTGTCAGGCAGGCCCACATTCATAAGATCCAAATTAGTGACCTTGTAGGAGAGCGCTGCATGCTGACTGAAGAAGGTGGGCACTTTCTCCATAGGGTGGCCTTTTGTTCTTACTCTGCTGGGTCTGAGGTGCAGGGGTCGGGGAGTGACTGAGTTAGGTCTCCTGACATCAGATCGGCGACATGCCCTCTACCAACACCCCCCACCATGTGCACATGGGCACACACATACGATTCACATTTATACACATACCCATGGTAGTTCCTTCTCTGTAATTTTTAATTAATAGACCATTTTCTGAACAGTTTCAGGTATACAGAGAAATTGAGCAGAAGATACAGACAATTCTAATATACTCCCTCATACTCCCTCGCCACCTTCCGCTATTATTAACATATGCATTAGTGTGGTACATTTCTTGCAATCAATAAACCAATAATGATTATTATTAACTAAACTCCATAATTTACATTGGCATTCACTACCTGTGTTGTAAATTCTATGATTTTTTTTTTACAAATGTATAATGACTTGTATCCACCATTACAGTATCATTCAGAATAGTTTTTAACTGCTGTAAAAAATCCACTCTACTGCTGTAATTTTAAAATTTCCTTTCCTGTGAATTTTAGTAAAATTTCAGGCCCTTTCACACTAATGAATGCGTGGTTTCCTCAAAACCCTCTAGTTTTGTGTTCTTGGGTATGCTGTACCTTGTCATAATCCAACATGGGATTAGGTTGGAGACGTTTTGCCCCGGAGCCAGCGATGTGCTGCAGCTGTGGCTTGTGACCTGTGAGAGGCCACTGTATGCATCTCCTCCCAACTCTGAATTCAGTGAGGTGGAGCTGACAGTTTAAAATCAGTCATGTAGAAGCATTTATACCATAAAAATTAGAAAATGCTACAAATCAGGTTTTTGCCCCCAAGAGAGCCAGTTATTAAACACTGATGAGCACAACACTTCCTGGAGTTCTCCCTTTGACCCTTCTTAATGGCTGGGAAATGGCAGAACCAGAGCATTTTTGGGGAGCCAGAGACGAGAGCCATACATTGGGCATGGCTGGGTCAATGCAGTGGCTGTGTCCTTGATAACTTTGTAGGGCAAGGGCCATTCTGCAAACCCTGGACTGCTCAATTAGACGTATAAAAAGGAGAGATCAATTCATACCCTCTTTGAGCTACTGTATTAAGAGATCTTTTTGTTATAGCAGCTTTTCTTATACCTGAATAATACGTCCTGCTCATTTCTTTCGTGTGTGCATGCTCATTTCTTGCCTATTTGCTCCTGCTCAGTGCTCCATGACCTGTTCCCACACCATATTTAGAATGAAAATATACACATGAGATTGCTTCTGTTCTTACCCCCTACAGTCTGTTTTCCAAATAAAAGCCAGAGTGATCTTTTACCAGATTACGACATTCTCTCTCTCAAAACTTTTCAAGCACTTCTCATTGGACTTAGCATACGACCCAGAATATACACCACGACCTGTGCCCTTTCTACTCCATCATTCCCCTCCTGTATCATTCTTGCTCACTTACCAGGTGCCAGCTCTGCTGGTCTGCCTTTTGCCCTGGGAACATGCCAAGATGACCCGCCTGATAGGAATGATGACTGACTCCTTATCATTTAGTTCTCAGCTCTTGGAAGTCTTCTCTTCGCATTGCTTTTTATGTCATCACTGTTTTATTTCTTTATAGTAAATTGTAGAATGTGTCACCACCTGAAAGGATCTTGTTATTGATTGGGTTACTTATTTATAATCCGTCTCCTCCAGCTAGATTTAAGGTTCGCGAAGACAGGCATCCATCTGTTTTATTTACTTTTGGGCATTGTAGGTGTGCTAGCGAAAAGCTACTGCTGATGCTCTATAAATATTTATCAAGCGAAAACATGTTTCTACAACAGAGCAGTACCAGCCTTGCCTCTGTCCTCAGAGAGTTTATAATCCATGTTCTGGTTGCATTGAAGCCAGGCTGTCAGCGAGATGAGAACAATTTCAGATGGCACATTCTGAGACACAGTTTTGCAGGGACAAACTCCAATTTGTACACTGAGAATTAACGATGATACCAAAGCAACCCAACGTAGTTATGTAAATTAATTGTGCCCGCCTTTTTTTTTTTCCCTTTGAGAATTTTCACTTCATGAAAAGGTGAAATAGAAAAATTGCTCCTATTTTCATCAAGAAGTTTGTTAAAAACCAGAGATTCTCCATCTATTGATGTCAGAGTAGGGAAGGAGCAAGGAAGACAATGACTCTTCAGAGCCACTATTTAGTTTGACTCTGTTGACAGCCAGAGGTTGGGGACCCCTGGACAGAGTTTGCGTTAAGGCAGTCAGGGAGGAGTCTGCCATGAGTGACACTAGATTTAGGTTTCTCTCCTTTATTCTAAGACGGCTCCTCAGTATAGACCCATTTCTCTCACTGCCAAACCTGTAAAAGGGGCTCTCATGATTAGGAAACATGGAATAGGAGAGTCCACTGATTAGAAATTTTGAATAAGCACTCTGACATGGGTATTCGTATTTATAATAAATGTTGCTGTTTGCAGGGGTAACAGTAATTGAAAATAATAATGGGACAGAGCTTTATAGATATTTCAGCATTTTGAACAGAAATCCACCCTGCCCCCATCATTCCAAGTCGGGGACGGTGAGCGCTTGGTACAGGGTGTCACTTCCTCTGCCTCTGCCCCAGCAGACATTGCTGAATGATCACAGCTTGCTTTCTTGTTCAGCTGAAATGCAGCGGAAGAATCCTTCTGAACACAGTGTTCCCAACAGCCACGATAATCTATCAGAAATGTCTACCAGAAAATGAACCCCATTTGCCATCCCTGCTCTAAGTTAATGAGGTCTGCCGTAGGAGTGTGAGCCCAGGTGCCACCTGAGACGGCCTCAGCTGCAGTGCTCTCATGTTTTTAATCTTGATTCCAGACTCACCTTTTCTGGAACACAGTTTCTTGCCCCAAATGAATCAGCCTTCCTGTTTTCCCCACTCACTAGCGTTTTCTTCCTGGGCTCACTTGAGCATGCATCAAAGGGCAGCTGAGTAATCTTGTTGGGGGCACCTCTTTTCCTGACCTTTAAAAGTCAAGTCTGGAAAAGAAGTCAGCCCCCCACCCACAAAACGAGTGCATCGGAAGATGGGTCTGGCCCGCCTTCTTTAAGGAACCTGCGGTGCACAGATCTGACCTTGAGCCGTTGTCTCTGTTCCCACTGCACTGTCCTGTGGCTGATCTTCTTGTTTTATGGAATTGTACGAGTTTCGCAGTTAATTACAAGGAAGGTCTGGTTCCTGAAATCAGCTGAAGGCCAATTACGGTTTCTTGGGTCCCTCCCCCTGGCCGCGATGTCATCATAATGATGCTCCAGTGCAGTGGAGGGCTGACATTTTGTAAACCAATACCATATTTTGGAAGTGATTAAAGTCTTTATCTCAGTCACCTGCCTGACCAACTTCCAGTAGCCAGGAAACAAAAGGATTATAGTCAATTCTTAGGTATTAAGAAAATGGCTTGAAACTCTGTTGCTTTAAGCTCAGTGGGGCTCAATCTGATTTCAGGTAGAAAGAAGAGATATGCAATTAAAGGAGAGAGAAAATGCAGCGAAGAAATTCAAATGAGAATTTCCCCAAAGCCCAAAACCTTCTTTTGGTTTGTTCATTTCCAAAGGATTTATTAAGTACATGTCAAGTTCTTCTTACCATGGGCAGGGAGGAAAGAGAAAACACTGGGAGCGGCTGTCCTAGGAATTTGCCCTCTAGTGGAAGAGAAATACCATATATTGTGGAAGCAGCCAGAGAATGAGTGGGTTCAGGTTAGCAGTAATTTTGAAAATATCTTCTAGGTACTTGGCACTGTTGAAGAAAAGGAAAATGAAAAGTGATAGGTGGCATTTACATGGCTCTTACTACATGGTTGCATTAAGCGTTTTACACATATCAACTCAGTCTTCACAACAATCCTATGATACATGTACCATTATGATCCCCGTTTTGCAGACCAGGAAACTGAGGCCCAAAGAAGTGAAGAAACTTTCCTGAGATTACACGATCATTAAGTTGAGGAGCTGGAATTTGCACACAGGGAGTCTGGCCCCAGCCTTTGAGGATTTAACCATAAGTCTGTGCTACCTCCCAAGATGATGGGGTATTCCCAACCCTTGAGGATTTATATTCTTCCTGGGAGTATCAGGCCAGGGTGTGTGGAACAGCTAAGTTAGAGGTAGACGATGAAACAAGGAAGGCAGAGAATAGAGAACGATGATCCCTGGATGGGAGGGAAGTCAGAACTGAACTCTGGACACGGATGTGTATATGTGGGGGGAGGCTCTGCACAGAGTGGTAGAGAAGGTTCTAGACCAGGAGAAGAGCAAGAGGAGGGCTGACTGAGAACATGGCTGCAATTAGGGGCTCAAGGGTTTGTGGCTACCCAAGGAAGAGGAATCATTAAGTCAAAAGCTGTCTTCACACATGGATAGGGGTTATCACACTGGGGACAGAGCAAGAACTCGGCATGGGACAGACTGGGCTTAAAGTTAGATTGTGCCACAGGATCCTCAAGTGACCTGAGCAAGTTACCTAACCTCTATTAGCCAGTTTCTCCAAGTGCAAGATGAGAAGAATGGCTATAGAAGAATCAGGAGAATCTTCCACCTTGGAAGGAGTTCATTTATTTATTTGCTCAAAAACATTCCTTAAGTACCAGTTGTGCACCATGTGCTGGGCTAGATGTCAGAAAAATGAACAAGAGGGGTATGCGGGTGGCCCCGCTGGAGCTCACATGCCAACTGCAGAGCCGACATAGTGAAGAAGTGGACAAAATCACTTCGGGTTCCCAGAGGGTTTTGACGAAAATCCAGGGTGGAGGCCAAGCGGAATTAATGGCTCTGACCGTGCCAAGGACGGTGTGCATCACGTAGGCAGCAGTGAGTTCATGGGAGCTTTCATTTTATGTAATATCAGGTAGCACCACTGTGGAATTCAACATATAGGAGAAAGCTATGGTGCCAGATGCTGTTCGTTGACCACCAGCAGGCTGTTCTTCCTTCTCCTTTGGTTACAGACCCCTTTGTCGTCCAAGATTCACCTTCCAACATAGATGAATATCCCAGCCAATGATGATAATCTTCCTTATTTTGCCAAGGTCTGCTTTAAGGGAAATTATGTGACTCGGCGCTGGCTGAGATGTGAGGGCACTTCTGGGTAAGGTTCCTCACTCTAAAAACCAACCAAACAAAAGGTACATAGAGAAAACAAGCCACACTTCCTCCTCCTGATACTTCCATGGGAGAGTTGAAAATGCAGTAGATTTCTCGGGACCATGAAGAAGTTGGCCTAGCGGGCAAACCAACATGCTGGGTGTGGCAGAAAAGAAAGGGGGAATGGATATGGGCCGTGATGCTTTCTGGGACACCGAATTAGTTATCTTGAAACCACCTCATCACACATTCCTTCTTAGGTAAGATAATGAATGTGGTACTTACTGTTCAAGCTCTCTGGGGCTGGATTTTCTGTTACTGGCAGGCAGAGCATCCAGGCTGGTAGAAGCACGACACGGAAACAATGAGAGCTCCTGGGGGTAGGGTCCTGGTTCTTCCCAAGGGTTGTCAGTAATAGGAGGGGAAGAAAGTTAGACTCTGCTGTTGCCATGCAACTTTGGAAGATCCACACCCATATTTGGCAGGGCAATCCTTAAAGCAGGGAAGTTCTTCCTGGTCCCATAGCTTGTCAGACTCTCCTGAGAACACTGCTCCTCAAATGAGGGCATATGGCGAGGTATTGAGTGTGCAGGAAGCCCCAGATGGATGCCGCACATCTCCAGGGAACTACTACTTCCTACCAAAATGCAGAAGGAAACTCTGGAATGCAACTTCATGAGGACAGGGACCATATTAGTTACGTTTACTGCTTCCCTCCCTGCTCCCCCATCCCCAGTGCCCAGAACAGTTCCCCCCCGAAACACAGAATGGGGCCTCAAAAATATCTGTGAAATCAACAAGTGAATTGAAACAAACATGGATCTGTTTAATGGAATATACAAGTCACGAACTCTTGAACCCCAAGCAGGTAAACAAACTGGGAGTGTGCTTCTATTTTCTACCACTAATGACATTTGTTGAAAATGTTTAAGGGGCTGTCTCTTGGGAATACCCAACTTCGCTTTAATTTGAGCCTTACTGCATATTTTTAGAACCTCTTCTTGGTCCCCTTTCCTGGAACATGTTTCCGTACAGATGACCCCAGTTCCTTCCCCAGGCCAGCTGCAGAACTGAAGGAGCTTTTGCTTCTGAATTCCTTTTCTCAGGAGCCCAATCAGCATCGTTAGCCCATGGTAACTAGAAGGAAATAGGATCTCAAATGGCACAGTTGGGTGGCCGTTGCTACCACTATTTTTCTTACCTGCTCTGGTCTCCCCTTGCTTAGAGCATCCATCTCTCTCCTGCAAAGGCTGGAGGGAGGCCCATTCAGCTTTTCTCACTTCCAGAGGCCACAGTGACTCTCATGTCTCATAATCTGCATGGCACCTTATCTATCGCAGGCAGTAAAACATCATGTGGCAGCACTGGACAAAGCCAGGCAGAGTCCATAACCTTTTCCCCCAAGAGGATGTGAATCCCAGAGCCAGAGGCCCAGCCTTCTGCCCTCTCATATTTCCTACTCTACTTACGGTATTTCTGGGTCAAGTGCCACTTACCATCATATTCTTAAAGCGTTCGGAGCCTCAGTTTCTCCAGTTATAAATGTGCACTATACTCCTCAAAGATACTGATCAGATAGGAGACTCACGCTTGTTATGATTCTGCTATCTCCCCAGAAACACAGAAGAAATGACTGAGGTGCCAACAGCCAAAAAAGGCCTTGACTCTTTGTTCATCTCTGCAGCCTGAGACCTGGGCCAGGCCTGACCAGGTATTGTCTATGCCGAAGTCAAGTTTTTGTGTGAAGCCTACCTAGAGGACCAGAGAGGTGAATGGACTGTTGACACTGGGTGATTCTTTAGAGGTCATTGATGCCACCTTCTCACTGTACAGGTGAGGAAACTGAGGCTCACATAGGGGAAAGGACAGGTACAAATCACACTGATCCTTGATGTTAAATTGGGACCCAATTCTCTGTCCTCTGCTCTTGCCAACCCTAAATGTAGCCAGAAGACCCACTCTGCTCTGGAAGACAGAAAATGGCTACTGACCGTAAAAGCTGATTTTATACAACCGACCCAAGGAAAATAGATTGCTTCAGTGTATCCTTGGCTTGGATCCAGAGAGATTCTAGACCACAAAGGAATGGCTGGATTAACTCTTACTACCTTTTTATCCTGAGCTCTTTGTAGCTTTTTTGTAACCGATGAGGTTTGCAGACCTTCACATCTGATGCTCTTCTGTGTGTGGTTTTCACAGGAACATGGGCCAGAAGGAGGTTTGACTTGCTGCCACAAATGCTGTAATGAAAATAACTCGACAGTTAACAAGCCATGCTCACGGCACCAGATGCTGCTCTAAATTCTTTGTCTATATGAACTCATTTAATCTTCACAAGGATCTTATCAGATCAGTTCATAAATAAGGAAACTGAGGCATGGGAAGTGATGAGTCTAAGATCACTCAATGTATAATCCATGGGGTTGGGATTTGAATTTAACAAGTCTGGCTCTAGGGCCTGTCCTCCTACCACGATGCATTACTGACCCAGGTGCTGCAAGTGACTCCTTAGAACAGGGCTGCACTGTCACTTTTTCTTAAATCTTTGATTACAAACTCTACCTCCGTATCCTCGGGGACTAGAGGTGGAATGGGCTCAGAAGGGCAGCGACTTCCCTCCCCGCTTCGGCTATGGCCATTCAACCGCCATCCCCCACAGGAGGCAATTGTCGGCTCCAGGCCCCAGCACAGCACTCTCAGGCGCTCAACTCCCTTCCAAGGCAGAGGAGGTCAATACTGGATTGAGTTTTCATATCCCCTTGGGGTAAAACTTGCAGATTCTCTGTCGTGCAGTGAAAAATAACCATTTGATCTCTCAACTCTGTATAAATCTCATGAACTGGTCTCCAGAAACCACTCGAATGACAGGAAACAAATAATAGGGAGCCCAGTGCATCTGTCCAGAGAAGGAGTTAGGAGGCTGGGATAATTTATCAAGCCCTGCTCCCTGCTCTCTCACTCTCTCTCTCTCTCTCTCTCTCACACGCATGCACACACACACACACACACGCACGCACATGCACACACACCAGCGCCCCACTGTGCCACAGGAGCATTTGGGTTGCCTCTGAATTATGGGCCTTTGATTAATTTCTGAAGAAAAAGATCAGCTTTGCCAGAACCTATGTTGTGTTTTCTCTAAATCAGGGCAAATAACATTACTTCTCCAAACGTTGCCGTTAGGATGAGATTTATATTTCATCCTAGAGAGGCTGCTCCTGAGAGAGAGGCAGTGAGAAGTTTATGCTGCAGACAGAATTATCTGCCCTGCTGAAATGTGATTTGCTGCAGAGTGCTGTTTGGGGTTTGCATAAATGAGAAAGACAAACATGATGACGGCTGGTGGTTTTCAGTAACGTGATTACCACCGCTGGGGAATAGATCTCTCTCCCTCTTTCTGTCTCTCATCCTCTCAAGCTTGTGAATGAGCCCAAACCAGTAATTTTCTGAAGGAAAGGATTGAGCTGATAAGGTCATGACCTATGCCCATGTCCGTACCCATCTCGTTGCACATGTCCATGATCACACATGTATTCACACACACATGTGAACGTAACCACAGGCGCGTGCACACAATGGCATTGGACCTCTGCTTGAGTGGCTTGGTAGGCAGAGGATCACTTCCTGCCACAGTCCCCTTTCCTCCACCTCCAGGTGGAACACATTGGGTCCTGGAGGAACTACCAATATACCGGCAGGAAGTGATTTGTCCCACAAAATAAAGCTGTAAATGCAGGCAAAGTAAAAGGAAATTTGGCTATAAACACCCTAGGTGCTCAGAGTTTCCCTGTCATGGCTTCTGGCGATGGAATAAAAGTATTTTATGGATGTAGTTGGCTTTGCATTACTCCTGAGTATTTTGTAGTTAAGAGTCAGATCTGGAAAGAGGACCCAGGAGTCCTAGATTCAGGTTCCATCCTCGGTTTAACATTGTGGACCTCTTAGGTGTGAGGCTGGTCTAGGTCTCCGGGGAGGAATCAAATATAGGCCCTGCCTCAAGGAGCATCAAAGCATGACCCCAAGTAGACTGAATACAAGCTCAGAAAGTGAGAGGTGCCAAGTGAGAGGCACAGTGGAAAGTTTCTGCAAGCGAGCTGTCACTTCCGGCTGTGGCAGGAGGGAAGGGCACTGTGGACTAACCCCTGAGTTGCATGTGGGAGGGGTCATAAGATTTGGATGGGAGATGCTAGAGAAGGGAGGCTACTCCTGGAAGAGGCAATAACATAATTAAAGGTACAGAGAGGGTGTTGTAAGCAAGGGAGCGTCCCCAAAGGGAGTCACTCACACGTTTGTGTCTTTCCACAATGTCAGGTCTATTAGGAGAGACATTCCCCAAAAAGCCAATGGGGTCACACGCAGGTCACACATGGTGGGGAGCTCATACGGTAGAAGTGAGCAGAGTGAAGTCCCCATCACTGGTTGGCGTCTGCAGGTGGAGAGGCAGGCATTGGTCTCAAGCCAGTGGTTGCAGTGAGGGCGTGTGTCCAATGGAGGAGAAGTTCACTGGGCTCCAGGCATTACCCATGGCACAGCCAAGCTCAAAAGTTGGGTGGTCAGAGCTCTGTGTTCTTGTAGCCCACCAGGGGTGGAGGTCCCATTCATATCGGGTGTCCAGATGGAGTCCTTATCCCAGTGTCCAGACTTACAGTTTTGGGTGGTCCAAGGCCCTCTCAAGGGCATTCCCGTTATACTCCATTACCTCAGCCTTGACATGACACTTGACATAACTGTCATGGCTGACAGTGACTCCATATTGGATTGTCAAAGATGTCCAAAAAGTGCGCTCTGCTCTTGCTCTAAACAGAGGGGGAAAGGGGGCATGTTTAGGGGATAATGAAGAGGCTATTCTAGGACACTGGACACATGTGTGGATGTAGAAGGGAAGAAAGTAGGTGAAAGATAAAATATCTCTTCTGTGTTCCTTTTCTCCCTGTCTTTGACCACCTCTGCTTCAGTCCAGTGGGGTCACACTCCAGACTGCCAATCTGAAACCCTTTTTCCAGCTAAGAGCCACTCTTCTTACCAAGTAAGGATCATAAGGATCCGTACGGGCTCTGTGCTCAGGACAGGGCGCCAAAGCAGAGAGCTCTGGGGGACGCTTGGGGGAGGAAACATATCTTCCACCATGCGATTGCCCAAATGATTTCTTCGCCTGAATTCTTCTTCCCTCCCATCACCACTCATCTAAATTATTCTCACCCTCCAAGATGCAAGTTTCACAGGAAACTCTTTGCTAATGTCCCCAGTCAGAAGCAACTACTCCTTCTCTGGGACCTTGCAATGCTGTGTGTCCTCTGGGATGTTAATGGGATTCTCCTGTAAACAGTGGAAACCCCCTGATGATGAGCTATGTCCCAGCTCCCAATTTATGTGGCCTCTGCGTGTTTATTTCTGTAAAAAGCTCTTATTATGGATCTTAAGTCAACTGCCAAACTGTGGCTTAATAAGCATAAAAATGCATAAAACAGAGGATTAAAAGATTCAGCACAGTAGCTCTGAACTTTGAATCAGGTCCTTGAAAATGTGGCCAACAGGTGAAAGTGTGACAGCATCGTCCCAGCTTCTCTGATCGGGGGCCTGCAAAGGGACTAGTTGGTGCCAAAGCCCAGAATCCCCCAGGGAGGTGCTGAGAACAGGATGCACCACTGCCTGGAAAACAAGAAGTTCTCAAGTCTCCTATGGCCCTAGTCTGGGATATTTCAACTCACTCGAAACCAAACTAACCACCTTTCCTCTCCCCAAACCTGACGTCTTCTCGTGTCTCCACTATTTTAGTTAGAATCAATGCCACCCACACTGTTGTACGATTCTGAAAACTAGAAGTCATCCTTGGCCCCTGCTCCCCCTTACTCTCCATTCCCAATCTACCATCAAATCCTGTAATTTTATGCACATCATTCAAATTCATCCTCCTTCTTTTCGCCTTTTCCTCCCATGCCCTAACCAAACTATGATCATCCCCTCTGTGGATAATCACAGTAGCTCCTAACTCTTTACCCTAATTCTCTGAGCTGTTTGGCCTCCCTCCTGTCAGCTAGTTTGATATGAAACCTACAGCTCATTCTTTTAGTCCCTGATCCGAGCCAGCCAGGGGCTCCCCGTTGCTTCCAGGGGCCAGCGGTGCAGTCACACAGCCTAATAGGCCAGGGCAAGGAATTTGAAACCATTTTACCCTTCAGCCCCATCTTCCCTGATTCTCCTTGTCTCTCTGGACTCCAAATGTCATGGCCTTTCCTGACAGCATTTGCAAACTGCCTTTCTCTCTGCCTAGGATGAGCCTTCTCCTGGTTTGAGTTTCGGCTGAGTTCTTCGTTTTTAGTTTAATTGGCATTGGCTCAGGGACGTCTTCCTTTACCCAACAGCCTAGACTGTGTTCTTCACATCCGATGGGCTCTGAAGGACCCCACGCTTCTGTCTCAGCATTCTTATCACAGATTATAATTAGACATTAAGCAATGGCAAAAATATATCATTTTTACTAGACAGAAATTATGCCAGGAATTGAAGGTGCCGTGGCTGATTTCTCGTTGTATTCCTGGAAGACAGCACCTAGTATCTTAGCACTTAGGTTCCTGGCACCTAGCGGTGTCAAGTGCATATTTATTATGGATGAATGAATGGACTGATAAATTCATAAGCAATTGAACCATACAGCTATGAGTTAGGACCAGAGGCAGCTAGACTCTGGGAGAGAACTCTGTAATGCTGATCACTGGTCCAGCAGAATGTGGTAGCTGCAAAGAACATGCACACGGACAGGGGACGGGCTTCGATTCAGGTGACGGGGTCATTCTTTGGGCACAGATGCCTCCCTGGATATTGGGATCTGGATTTTGTGTGGCCTGCCTCAGACTAACCTCTTACTTCAAGATTTCTTCCTATTTTTATATGAGTCAAGTCTGAGAGACTTAAGTCCAGTGTTCGGTATTATGAACTTTCTAGATTTTAGAAATGGCCACCTAGCTTGTCCTCCTGGCTTCAGTTTCTGCAAATATCACCACCCTGACACTCTCAACAGTTGCATTCTCCTAAAGCAGAACCTTCAATCTGTCATTCTCTGGCCCAAAATCCTACCACTCTATTTACAGGAGGGAAGCCAAGGGGTATAACTGAGGATAATTTAATCTTCAGCTGAAAGTATCCTTTCCCTCAAGTATAAAGTGATCTAGAAGGCACACTTCCCGGCCTCATCATGCTATAATTATAACCCCTGAGTGTGGCACTGAGGGCTCTTTCTGACTTCATCCCAATCCAATTGTAGCCAACCCTGGTTCCCAAGACACATCCACTGTTCTAAGGGGGGTTCTGTCCTCTCTTCTGGCCCTCCAACATCCCAAGTCATTTTTTTTTCTTGGCAGAATTGAGTTAATAATAAGGCTTATAATAAACTATGCTTTTGAATAAGGCATAACGAATCCCAGCCTTTCCTTGCGTGTTCTCTTCTTAAATGACAGCAGACCTTTTTGTCTGTTAGGTTAGGCTAAATTATGCTGCACTAACAAATTAACCTCAAATCGCCATGCCGTAACCCACAATAAAGATGTATTTTACCTTCATGAAACATGCCTAGTTCAGCAGGAAGTTTTCTCCTCAAAGAAACTTAGGAACCTAGGCTGACAAAGGCTCTATAACCCGGAATGTTTCTGGGAAACATAGAAAGTTCATGAGTTCTTCTTGTTTTGAGCCAGCAATGCTCCATATCAAATCCCCTCCCAGCCTACGGTCCCAAATGAACCACCTGGCTCTGCCTCAGTGCAGAGGAGCAAGGGCATGTGGGTGGCATGTGGATATCCCATGAGCAGGAAGTGCCTCTGCCAAAGCAATTAAAGCATGAGCGCATACTAACTTCTCAGCAAGCTCTGCTCTTAGCGCCAATTGATTTTCTCTCTATTCTGAACAAAATAATGTATGACTGGAGATCTTATTGATTGACCGAAGGCCAGGCTTTGGCCTTGTCTTGATATTAGCTCTGTATTATGTTTGTCTTGTTACTCTTCCCAGATGAGAAATGCCTTTAAAGCAAAGACCCTTTCTGATATTAATAAATAACTTCTTCAAGCAGCAGGGATAGAGGAAAGTGCTCTGGGTATGAGTGGGGCTTTATCTCAGCAAGTCGCATAATCTTGGGCTAATTATTTAACCCCTGGGGACAGAGTAGCCTTGAATTTCAGAGCAAGGGTATAAGACTTCCTTAGTTTAAATACCAGTTCTGTCACCTGCTATATGTGCAGCTTAGGGAAGCTTAACATAATCTCTCAAAGCCTCAGTTTTCTTGTCTGTAAAATTGAGATAATAAAGTGTTTACCTTATACAATTGTAAAAATAACGAATGTGGACATCTTTGTCCAGTCCCTGGCTTTCAATAAATGCTTGTTCTTACTGGCTGTTCTCTGAACCCTGGTTTCTTCAACTATAAAACAGGCATGAGTCCTGCCATGCTGATACAAAAGAAACAAATCTCAAACGCAGGCTAGGGCACAGAGTAGGTGGCTATTAGATATTTATTGAAATGAATTAAATGTAATCATTAAGAACAGGAGGCTTTTCTAATTGCTTGGCATCAGATATAATTCCCGTGAATATTCCTATTTGCATTTCAAGTGAAAAGTGCATCTCATACTTCCTGCCACATACAGGGATGTCTCTCCTGGTGGCTGAGGCCATTGTCCATGGCCTAGGAAATGGTCCAGCTCCGTCTCTCTTCTCCCCTATTCATTATGCGTCTTGTCTCCCTGTCCAGGTGGTACTTGGCCAGTGGCTCTGCTCAGTGCTTGGTTGCATTAGAATCACTGGAGAGAAACTATAGAGAATATCTACAAAAGAGGTGATCTGTTATTTCTCTGGACTAACTCATCTTTCTCTTAGAGACAAGGTAGAGAGAATCATATTTCTGTCTGAAGTCTTTGTTTTCTTATAAATAAAAACCTTGTTAGCTTCTTGGCTGGGCAGGGCTTAACAGTGGCATGCTCATTCTGTCAATCCTGTTATTAACCCTGGTTTGGTGTGGGACAGTTGAAATGCTGGCTCCTTCAAGATCAGAGCTCTCAGGTACAGTCAACATCCTGGGGCTATTCATTTGGTTTGGAATCTTGTCCTCTCATCATTCTCTGGACAAATGCTATTACTTTTCTTATGAGGAACTAGGAGGGAAAAGTAAGGCATTAGAGGTGTCGGGATGGCTTAATGATAGGGGTGCGGTAGGAGTGTGTTCTCTGGAGTCAGATTGCCTAGGTATGAAGTGTGGCTTCATCAGCTGAGGAGTGTTTCTGTACTTATTTATGTTTAAATGGTGGAAATAATGACTACAAAGTACTTGCATGGTGCCTGGAAGGAAGGAAGTAGGCATTAATTCTAGCACTGATAATGATTATTCAATGTTCACTGAGGATTAAAAAGCGTCACTTGTATGCCAGGAGCTGTTTTTGAATGCTTGGAGTACATCAGGAGACAAAACAAAAATCCTTGTCCTCATGGAACTTATATGATGAAGATAAAGAAGAAGAAGATGATGATGATGATGACGACGATGATACTAAAGATGGTTTCTGCCCTCTGGGATCTTAAAATCTGTTGGGAAAAATAAAATAAATCCACATGGTGCCATGGCCTTACCTGAGATGTTTGCAGCTCAATAAATGTCCCCTACTGCACGGTGAGCTCACACAGCATCCAAAACGTGCTCTATTAATTTCTGGGTCCTTTCTGCCTGGTTCTCTGAGTGTATTAATGAGTTTCTTACATTGACTTTTCTACTTCATGGTAGTGGGGGGACTATCATGGGTGAGAAGGGTGGCTTGTGGAAGCCCCATTAAACAAGAGAAAATACACTGGGGCGTTGTAGGACAGTGTTCACTCACTTATTCATCCATTCATTCCGACATATTTCTCCAGCACCTAGAAGGTGGTGGGAAGAGTGCCAGCCACTGTGGGGGCCACAGGGATGAGTGATAAGTCACACTTCACCAGAGCCAATGACACGCATCAGTGGCTACTTCCCTAGGGTCATTGTTTAATGGCTCATGCTTCCATTTCCAACCTTTGTCCCCTTCCTCTACAATGCGATCCGTCTCTTAGGGAAGGGAGGAAGGGTTGCTACTGATGGAAGTATGTCTGGGCAGAGAACAACCCCCTGGGACACGGATCCAGAAAAACAAGGGACACTGTTCTGTCCTCTGCCACCTGACTGGGCACTATGTCACTGTCTCTAGAGAGGAAAATCAATGATGTGAATAACTGACCTGTGATTCAATGAGAAAGGTTCTGCCCCTGAGACAATACCTTCTACAGCTGATGTTTCGGGGTTTGTCATGATTGACAAGAGGGTATTGATACGGTGGTGATTTGAGGATCTGAGGATACAAATAACTTTCGATGTCATATTTGCATCACAGCTACTCCTGGTGTCACCTTGTCAAGGCCCTGCTGTTTGTTACAGACAGGGTGAGGTGTCAGGAATGGGGATGCTCTCCCGGGTGACGAGCTGATGAGGGGGGAGGGGGAGGAGAGAGCTGCCTATTCTGTAGGCAGTTACGTGTGTTCCTCCACACAACCCAGTTGAGTGGACAGGAAAGGCGTGTGTCACTTAGTTCCAGTTCCCTCAGTTGTAAAATGGGGCGAGAGGCTTCCGCAAGTGTCAGCGGGAGTCTAAAACTCGGGTCTCTAGGCTCCAGGGTTAGTGCCTGTCCCATCATTGCAGCCAGCTTGCTGCTCGTGACATGGACTTGAGTAAAGAACCTTCTGGGTGAGTAGATGGTTTCTCTAGAGCACTAGTTACTCAAAAATGTTAAAGGTATTACATACACACACATACACCCCACAGAGGCACCGCTGTCGAATGAGTCAGGGAACTGCTAGAATGAGGAAAGTTCGATGGGCTTCTTTACTGCAGGACTTCTCAGTATCTTTTTAGGCTGAAATAAGCGATTCCTTGAGACTATTCAAGACAAAGAGAAAGGATCCAGAATCCAGTGACTTCAGTTATGAAATTCTTTCTTCAAGGGTTACATTGTAAAGGACTAGTTTTCGAAGATATATGCTTGCAGAAACTGTGCTTTATTTTAAAATTTTCTCCTTTATTTTCCTCTGAAAACTGCAGAGAGACACTGCTGTGAACCAAGGAAGCTTTTGAGGGGATGGTAGACAAGGGCTTGTTTCTGGCCTGGGTGGCCATCACATCTCTCCTTCTGTTCTTACACAGGTCTGTCCTTCCAAGGCCCAGTGTCCCCACAGACAAGGGCTGACCTGGCGATCAGGAGGCCAGGCCCTCTCCCAGCAGTGTGGCTGGAGACAAGTCGATTTCCCACTTTTGTCTTCAGATTCCTCCCCTGTAAAGTGTTCACGGGACCGACCAGGGCACCTTGTGAGAATATAGGGTCTTGAGCAGCACTCCGGAGATTGTAGTTCACTAGGTTTGGGGTGAGACCCTGGGATCTGTTTTTGTAATTATCCTGCCAGGTGATCATGGTGGTATGAAAGCCTGTCTACACCAGGGCCCGGAAGAGATTTATTTAGACTAGTGAGGACCACAGAGAGGCCTCTGAACAGATGACAAAGATGAGGTGGTCAGTCGGGTGGTGTCAGGTATACAGCACAGCCTAACTCTCTGAGGGGACAGCCTTTCCCCATCTTCTCCTTAACTCTATTATTTTCTTTTTATTCACCTCTAGATGGTAATCATTCATGAATAGCCCTCTTAGGGGAGAGGAGGAGACTCCCTTTGTTTATCTACAATTTACTATTATTACAAGGCATTAAAAAACCCGCATAAATTGTATTACACTTTCCAGGGTGTATGCTGGAAATACCACCATGATAGTAAAGTCCATTTATGGTGTGCTCAAAAGCTGCTTTGGAACGATGGTCTAGGAGAGGAGTTGGCCCTTTCAGAGAAGTTTTTCTGCTACACTGAGAGTTACATAATTCCCACCCTGTCTGGAGGCAAGCTGCCAAAAGTTTTGATTGCTGAAAAAAAGACAATCATTTTCCAATTTCACTTCAAACTGGGCATGGTTAATAAACTCTAAAATTAGGGAGATTTTCAAGTGAACATAGATTACTTTGGTAATCAAGCATTAGGTTTTTTTTTTTAAAGTTCAGAGAAATGAAGGAGGACTGGGAATGTGAGAGCACTGAATTCTCTTCCCCACAGGGCAAACTGGCAGAGGAAGTTCTGCCAGTAGATAGTTCCGACGATGAAAAGTTCTTGGGGGGGGGATCCACACTCCTGAAACCGAGGGGGCTTCCTTCACCATTTCTCCACTGGCAGAGGGTAAAAACAAGCAAAGGTATACAGCTGTGCTTCTTAGTTTCTTATCCTCATAGTGTAGCCATGCTTTGTACCTTGCTTTTCCACATAGCATCTGAGCGCAAGTGCTTCCCCAAGTTGCTACAGAGCCTTGCAACATGATATATAATGATGGCATCGTTCTCCATCACACGGAAACACTATAATTCATTTCACCACTGCCCTCTTGTTGGACATTTTGGTTGTTTCTATTTTTTTCCTGCCTTGTAGAAAAATATATTGTGATGAACTCTCAATGCATAAAGTTTTCGGTGTTTAACATTGTTCTCTTAGGAGAGATTCTCGTATAGATTGGGTTCTAATACCACAGCAGTGTGAAGTGTTCTCTTCACTTTCTCAAAATGTTAAGAAGAGTTTTTGGAGACAAACGGGTCTGAAGTCACATCCGGGGAGGAGTCTGACTTCAAAGTAATGATTTATGAAAAGGAAAAATACTAACTCTAGATATAAAATCAGGATGCAACGAACTACTAATTGAGTTCTGTATGTTTAATTCTTTAAATCTTAGGCACAGGTATCATGTTTTCATTCATTCATTACAAAGTGTCTGAGATGAAAGAGTCACCCTATTTAGCCAGACAGTCTCATTCATGGCAGTAACAGTGACATATTTTATTATATTCAACTTATACATTGGACCTGAAAATACTCTGAAGCAAGTAATTTCTCATGTTCCATTACTACCCATTAGGAGAATTATTTCGTTATTATTTGACCATTGTTCAGACTGAAGAAGCAAACGCAGCTTGGAGGAGGGGTTGTCTGAACTCACAAGCCCAAGCAGAGGCTGCATCAATGGCCGGGGCTGTGTTTCCTGATCCCAGACCTACGGTTAATGGGGACGCTTCATCACACTAACATAAACCGGCCTTCCTTCTTCCATTTATCTCCGCATGCAATGAACGGTGCAGAGACTGAATCTCAGAGGGGGCCAGTATCTAGATGCTGAAAACAGATGAAAAAGCAATTTTCTGTTCTCAAGAAGCTACCATTATCATTGGAGGCTCATAAGTGCCAACAGATTACCTATAATTTGATTATGCATAACTCTGTGACAGCAGTTAAATACTGAGGGCACACGGAAGGGACCTAAGTAACAGGCAGGGAAGGCAAGGAAGGCTTCGCCAAGGCAGAGACACCTGAGATTGTCCTTAAAGGAAAAACATGTTTACAAGCCAGGGACTAGGTCTACGTGTTGGGGAAGGCCATTCAACATGAAGAGCACAGGAGGAGCATAAACAGAGAAGTGTTAAAGGGCATGGACTCTTCTGGGAATGGTGGTATAAATTCAGTGCCATTCATCCGCCCTCCAGGACTCCTAAGGCTTGGAGGATGGATGAATGAGAGAGAGACAGGGTGGAAGGGACTGGACACTAGTGGGCTTGCAGGTCATTCTAAGACGTTTGGACTCAGAGCACTAGGTGAAGGGAGTCAAGAGTATTTTGCAAGTTATGTGGGGCTGGGGGTGGTGTGTGTGTGTGCATGTGTGAGAGAGAGAGAGAGATTTTTGCGAATGACTGTAACTGTGAATAAAGGTCAAGAATATACTGGAAATGAGGTCACTGCAAGGAGGCAGGTGAAAGATGAGGATCTGGTCTGAAGCAGAAATATCCAGAGCGCCAGGTTGGAGAGAAGAGACTCCATGGGAGACACTGATAGAACTGAGCATCTCTTCAGTGTGGAGGTTGTGAAAGAACTGGCAACTGAGAATAACGTAAAGACGTTTGTTAGGGAAAGTGAGTGGAAAACTAGAGCTGGTGAATACACAGAAGAGAAACAGTGTGCGGGAAGGAGGGTAAGAAAGTGGGTTGCCTTTGGGATGTTCAAAGGGAATCTGCATGGACTTGTGGCAGCTGGAGATGTGAGCCAAGAAGTCGGCAGGAGACGAGCACTCGGAAATCAGCTCAAATGCAGTCTGTGAAGCTGAAGCCTTGGAGTAGGCGGGGACATCCCGGCAGGACAGGCAGAGGGACATAAGAGGAAGGAACCACAGCTAGGAAATGCTGACCTTCATGAAAATGGGCCCAGTAAAGGGGCCTGAGAAGGAATGGAAGAAGAGGCAAAGAAAAGCAGTGATTGAGGGGAAAAGGGGTTTGGGGAGGAGAATTTGTGATTTCTCTGCCTAGCAATGTCCTGCTAGAAAGAGTGTGGCTGGATAACTATCACCCAGCCAGGACTCTTCTGTCCAGCAAATGCTAAACTGGATGAGACACAGTGATCACAGCAGGAAGCCCAGGCTGCCCTGGGGAAACCTGGACATGTGGCTGTCATGGCTCGCATGACAGCAGACTGAGGTACATGGTGTTACCCTGCAGAAAGTGTCTTAGGGAAGCTGCTACAGAACTCAGCCTTGCTCATTCTCTAAAGCAGGTTGGTGGGAGGAGAAGGAAGGAAGGAAAGGAAATAACCACAAATGGTCACTGGTGCTCTGATTGGTGCTCCACTTACTTGATCTTATTTAATTATTTTACCAACTACAAGGAGGGCGGGGGGGGTGCTCTCTGATTAGGAAACCCTTTCTTCTGTCCTCCTGTTTCCAGACTTCCATTTCAGACGCTTCCCGCCTCTCTGTCACACTCCCACCCTGAGAAGAACCTGCTTCCTTTTTAGGCTTGGTGGGGCGCCCTGGTTCTGCACACCTGCTGGCCCACTGTTCTTGTCTCAGGTGATTTGAGATCAGAGTCGCTGTTTCTTCTTGTTTTGGAAGTGATGTCATCCTCTGTCTAATCTCCCATCTCCTCTTCTGTGTTGCCAAGAATGACCTATGGGGGAAGATAGGCGGTTATGACTTTCCAGCTATTTTGCCTGAATTTGGTTCAGTTTTTGGGAAGGGTAAAATATTAGGGATCACTGGCTCTAGACCCAGGCTTCAGTCCCAAATAAAGATGTGCCAGTTGTTAAGCTGATGTTGACCCCCACCAATGTGACTCATGTCTATTTTAATTTTATTCAGGTTTTTATCTGGAGGAGGAGAAAAGCATTAGCTATTGGCCTGTTCAAGTCTCAAGGTAAGCCCATTTTACCTATGATGAAATTGAATTCCCTCAGTTTGCAAATGACAGAGCAGGGCGTAAACCCAGAGTTTAAGCCCAAAGTTTCAACCCAGACTCCTTACCCTATTTCTGTTCCTCCATGTTGCCTCTTCAGGTTGAAATTATACTGAGGAAAGCAAAGAAAATCTCATAGTCAAATTATGCGATTCCAGTTGCGACAAGTTATGGGTTCACTTAAGCTAACTTTTGGTGTCCTGCTTGCTCCCACGCTATCAGTTCAGGAAGACTCTCTGGTCTATTCCCATGAGGTGTATTCTAAGATGCTCTTCTCACGGGCCTTGTTATGAAGAACTGAACATTAACACGGCAAACACCCTTCCTTTCCCCTAAGATTTCACTTCTTTTGATGACAGCAACTTTCTTAATGGGGAACGGGAAAAGGGTCAAATTTTTCTGCAGGACCATCCAAGCCCTTTCCCAGGACAGGGTGATCCTTGGGGAAAGTTATGGGAATACCCCTGCAGGTTCGAGCATGCTCTAGGCTGTGGAGAATTCTTGACTGTTTTCCCCGCATTTTAACGGTCCCCGCAGCACTGCCTCCCTGCCCCCTACCCCAGCATGGGCGCACACGGGAGAATGCATTGCATTTACGCCCAAAGTACGATTGTGTTGCTTCATTTACTCTTCACAAAAACTCTGCCGGTCCATTTTCCCGAATGAGGAAACTGAGTCACCGAGAGGCAATGAACGGCGTGTCAGGCTAACCAGACCGAGGTAGTGACTAAGGGAGTGTAAAACATGGGTCTGGGTCTCCTGACTTCTGGCCCTCTTTACAGGATATGAGTGGGTGTATTTTAAAAATTGCATTCCAACATAAAAAACAGAAGAGGAATCTGTTGGGTTTCCTCGCTACTGCCTTTTGGGCATCCGGAAGTCAGAAGCACCCTCAGTATCTTTGAAGAAGCACCGAGGCTGACGACTGGAGTGAGATGGAACGTCTGTGATCACTCCAAATTGACTAAGTATAGACATTTAAAAGTATCCAAATACACCCTCTGGGTTGTCTGTGAAATATATGTGCTCTGAGAACTATGAGACATGTTGAGTTGGGGACCAGTGTGAGTCACAGCCGGTAGTTGATGGGAGAATGCTGAGCTGGGCTTGGCGGCTACTGAGACCCAGTCAGCGGGTCTCCAAGGCCTTCTTGGCACAGGTGGTACCTTCCAACTTAGACCGAGGTGAGGGCTCTGGGGGTGGGGTGCAGTGGCGGTGGGGGCCGGACGGGGAATGGGGTGAGCTGCTTAAGATATGCAAGTCAGGGGAGGTCCTATTTATTATTCGCACATTTTTGCACTTTGATAATAGGCCCTTAAAAATAAACGAAAGGCAATAACCTCCAGCCAGTATGGTGTGATATTTGTGTATCTTGATAAGACAACTTGAATAGAAATAGGCCAAAGACTAGTGAATAATCCTGCATACTCGGTGCACTGCTTTGAGTATAGACCAGGGTCACATCAAAAAATATTTTCATTGTTTTAAAATGACAACATTTAAAATAATAAAAGTTTAAAATATGAAAATAATAATTAAATAAAAATAATACACATCATGGGTGGAACCGCTGTTCCTCTGTGCAGCTGGAGTACAGAGGAAAGGTACTAACTTGGAATTTTGTATGGGATGATTGATATAATTTTACATTTTATTTTTAATGAATATAAATGCATGTATATATACAGATGTACTTATACATATTTGCTCATTTTCAATTTGGAAATGCATGAAACACAAAACATTTGACATGGAGGTAAAAGGTAAGGATTTAGTCTGGTTTGAAATCTAAATTGTAGATTTGTGGACATTGGTACTTGTTTAAATAAAAATATATGGTACATTTTTTTTTTTCAAAATAAAATTTTGAAGGATCAGGGACCCAAAATGTAAACTACCTTTTGGGGAAAAATGGCTTAACAGTCTTTCAAATTAATAAAATAAATTCATTTCTTGATTATCAGGGAGTTCCTCCTTAGGATCACAAGGAGGCTTTCAGAAAAAAAAAGGGAAAGGAAAAAGAAACCTCAGACGACCAACGGATGTACGCAGGTAGGTAAAGTCTGGGCTCTCTGAACCTATTGTAGTAGCTTACTCTTCAAAGCGCGATGTGAGGACCAACCCTAAGAATCACCCAGGAGTTGGCTAGAAATGCTGAATCTTAGGCCCCACCCCAGACCTTCTGAGCCAGAACATGCATTTAACGAAATACCTACGTGACTCCCCTGCGCAGGGGAGTTCTCAGGGCTGCAGTTTGGAAACAGTCCTCAAGCAGACACCAGCCGAGAGCTCTGGAGTCACAGGAGGAGAAACTGCTGATGTTGGAATGACGGTTTAGTTCCCAAATGCAACAGACACATATTTCTGTGAGTGACCAATTGTCCTTTTGTGTAAGTGGCTGCCTCTGGCCCTGGGCTGTGGGTGAAGCAGAGCATGTGATTTATGGGATAAGGGACATATATTTAGAAATAAATGATTGCCAAAGAAAAGGAGGGTATGAAGAAATCCTATCACTCATATCTGGTTTTCATTATAAAATAATATGGCTGTTTTGCATGCTTTCTAGACTCCTTAGGGTATTCTATTGCCACTCTGAGGTTTTTTTCTTTTTACATATTTAGAAGCTATTTAATAGAAATGTTGCTGCATGGGAACAAAAATATTTTTCTCACAAAATGTTCCCATTCAATAAGTTGCCACATATTTTTGTTCCATATGGTGCTTCATAAACTAGCAGTGTCTATAGGCAATGCAGTTGAGCCTACATTTAATGTAGGGGTACAGAGGGGTACATTTATATGCTTAGGGTGATAATATGAATCCACATGCAAGGATTATTTGCTTTAGACCTAAGACAATTTATGTTTAATGTAGAAAAAACATACAATGTTAAAGGGTAGTTCAAGCTAAATTCCTTAAAAGAGACTGCAGAGAAAGTAAATTCATTTATTTATTTCATTCATCAAATGTTCACTGATCTTTTCCTGAGATTACAACGATGAATAAAACACGGTCCGTGGCACCGAAGAGCTCACTCTCTAGTGGAAGAGAAAGAAAGAAGACACCGCAGAGTGACGAGAGCTTCCAGAGAGTAAGTGCGGACGTTCTGGGGGCGCGCGGTGGGAGTTCTCGGTGAATGTCAGGGCTGGGGCAGGAGCCGCGGGACGTCTTCTGCGAAAAGGAATTCTTTAAAAAGTCAGCCACAGAGCTACCCCCTCACTTCCTTCAGGTCCCTGCTGTGTATCAAGAACAATGGTAACTCCAAACCCGTGCCCTCCCGGTCATCCGACTCTGCTTTGTGCCCTCCATGGAGCTTATTACCATCCATGATAGCCAGCCTCCGGATGGTCCCAGAGATCCCTGCACCTTGGTATTCACTCCTTTGTGCTGTCCTTCCCCACCTTTTCTCGGGGTTAGGAAGAGTAGAATATGGCAGAAGCAATGGTCTGTCACTTCCAAAATGAGGTGATGCCGGCCTCCATCGGGATCGCTTTCGCTGTCCCCTAGATTGCCCTCTCAAGGGGAAGCCAGCTGCCACACTGGAGCAGCTCTCGGGAGAGATCCACACAGTGACGGTGACGGACAAAGCCTCGTGATAAGGCCGCAGGAGTGACCTTGGAAGCAGGTCCCCCCAAGCCAGACAAATCTTCATGCGAGACCGCAACCTTCATGGCAATCGGACTGCCCCACGGACGACCCTAAGCCAGAATCACTCCGCTACTCCGCTCCCAGGCTCTGATTCTCGCGAGCCGTGAGATGCTAGACCTGGGTTGTTTTAAGGTGCTAAATTTGAGGTAATTCATTACACAGTAATACATAACGAATATGCCATCTGGTCCATTATGAGTTTACTTAGTTACTTACTTATTGTCTCCCTTCCCAAATAGGATGTGACTTCCATGAGGACAATAACTTGCTTTATTCACTGCTGTGTTTGTAGTGCCTAGGACACTACCTTGATCATGGGAGGTGCTGAATATCCATGTAATCAGTGACTCAAGCCTGCTGACATTCACTCTAATAATTTAAATGAGGATTTTTAGTGTTTTCATGTACATGGGACGTCTTCACGATAAGAAGGACTAGCTTTATTTCTGTTCTGATTTATGTGGTTGAGCATTTTGTAAGTGATAAACCCTGCAACTAACAGAAAGAACCCCATCAGGCTTTCTAGGGAACAAAAGCAGAGGCATGAGAGCTAATGTTTTTATTCTACCACACCTTACAGGATAACAGATGTTTCCTTCACAGGTTCTCACCAAAGCCCATGGCAGCAGACCACTGTTGGGACTGGCCATCGGCACAGAGTGGTAATGGACCACCAGAGCTCGCTGCTTCCAAGGAACTATGGCCCCTGAAATTAGAACCAAAACAGACTCCATGGACATCACAATCCAATACCTCTCTTCAAATTGCCTCGCCTTGGGTCCTGTAGGGTCAGAGTTCATTAACGCTGGGAGAATCCATGGGCCAGATGTAAGCCATGACTCTGGGAACACAAAGGTCAAGAGTCCAAAGGTAAACCGGGAGACCAACGGAGCAGCTGATGGTCATGGGCAGGTTGGGCTGACTGAGGACTGGGGAGAAACAGAAGCAAACCAGGAATGCCCGAGGAGAGTCCTGAATCATAGCTTTCAACAGTTAATGGTTCTCAACCCTGCCTGCCCCACACAGTCACCTGGGGGAGCAGTGCTGGTTCGTAATTCATATTTCTTGCTTTTAATTTACCTTTCTGTGTACTGCTTTGAAATGCTGGTGTTGGCATTTCTCCTCTACAAATTCTGCCAATAGGAGACTGAAAGGATAGTGTAAGGAGAAGGGACTCCTTTCCACCTTGTTCGCTTTCTGCTCCTGTCAGTGTCACCCTGGCCCTACCACTTAGCTCCAGCAGGAACCGCTGGTTTTAGTTTCCAGTTTTGCTGCAATCCCAGAACCATTTGTATCTGAGATACAAGCTCTCGTAAGCCAGTTCCTCTTAAGTCTGTGTCCCCTCAACTCCAGGAGGTCCTTCCTCTGTGGTCAGACATCAGCAACAGCTGGCAGCTCGCTGCCCAGGGATCAGGGTCTCAGCTCTGCAAGCCCCTCCTCTCTGCTCTGTGTTTCAATAGCCCTGACTTCATTCTTTTGTTTTCCCCACCCTCAGAGGTAACCACAGATTCCTGCATTCCTCTGTAACTGGTGAACTTGTTAAAATTCATTTTAATTCTTTGTTTCTGGTTTCTAAGTCCTGACAGGACCCTGACTGTGGGCATACAAAAAGTACATGGACGTCTGAATTCTCCCATGACCTAATGTTGATTTGATTGGTGTGCTGTGATTAGAGGCAGAACATTAGCCCACGGGTGATTTTAATGTACAGCCAGGGTAGAGAACCACTATATGTCCGTGAGTGTTCTCATTTACCTGTATGGAATGGCACAGCTGACTTAAAACATACAGAGCGAGATGTCCTCAAAGGAGGACCCTAAGCTGTCTTCATTTTAAACAGTTCCTTCCGCTGCCTGTACTTGTGTTTAGCAGAACCACTGTCTTTTTAGTTTGACAGAGTCCATTCATCCATTGAAGAATAAGGGTTTTGGCCATTCACACGGCCGTCTCCAACCATTTGGGCTGGTTCCACCCATCTGCTTCCACATTCAGACTGTCTCTGGATTCCTAAAATAGCTCTGGATATCCCATTCTGGGTGGCATCAACTGAGGCAGGAAATTACTAAATGGATGTTTCCCTGTCACTGAAATCAAAACAGGGGACAGCTCTTGGGTATTTGCCAAGAAAAATATTTTTATTTTTTAGGAAAGAAAAACCAACTAGCATTTGCATTCAGAGAATATCCATGTTGCCCAGGCTCTTTGTGTGCAAATTCAACTCCCTAGCTCCTGGTTTTCATTAAATATTTCATGTGTGTGGGGAATATTGTCAACATTACTCATGGTGTTTCTGTTTAATTTCTTGATGTAATTTATCATCAAATAAATGCCCAGGAAGCAGTTCTGACCAACTGGATGGGACCTCACAGAGAAAGATGGGTTATTTCTGCAAAGGGAATGTGACTTTCAATTTTGAATGAGCAGGAGTTTGGGCATGTAAGGACCTGGGGACTTGGCAGGAAACATTATGGAATGCAGCTAAATGGATGTTTCCAGCACAAAGGCTGGCAGTTTCAGGTTTCTGCGTAATACATCTCTTTGAATCAGATGGGGAGAGGCATTTCATGAAAATTACCACCTTCTCTCTGAATGGACTTTTCTCTGCTTGGCTGTCTTGCACTGAACCGTGGAGTTATGCTGATCTCAGATGGCATATATCTCAACAGATAGCATGTGCAGATCCCTGTCACCACCCTCTCGAATAAACCACATAACCGTTCAGAATAAAAGGCAATAAAAGGGAATAAGCAGACTCACAGGAAATTGGTAAAATGACAAAAGAGGTTCACACGCACAGACTCGAAGTCAAGCCGCACACACATTTATTTGCCATGCTCTGTTCTCATCTCTCAGAGAAAAGCAGAGACCCAGCACCTCTTCTACCTGTTATCTCTTTAAGGAAATGAGATTTGAGACATGACAGACTACAAAAGAAATGTGTTTAAGCAAAGCTGCTTACAACCCTTCAAGTGTTTCTAGTTTCTGCTATAGAGAAAAACATGGAGAAAATACTGACAAGGGGAAAAATCTTGAAATGGATTAGAAATAGGACACATGTCTGTGATCTTCAATATGCTTTCTTTGGTTTGTTTACAGTTTGGGAGAAGTAGCCTTAGTGTGTGAGTTACAGATTTCTAGAACTAATTGCTTTAGTGCCATGAATATCAAATTAGCCAGGAAGGCTTCCACCATGTTTTGCTACTCAGAGACCTTCAATGACGTTCTAGTACTCACAGGAAAAATCCTTAAATTTGGATTCCATCACCAATTTGTACCAACTTCATTTTCTTTGCTTTGTCACCTAAAACTGTATCGTGCAAGTGCTCCAGTTTAGCCTAAGGACACTCTGTTTCATATCTCAGCTCCCCATGTATCAGCAACTGTGTAATCTTAGGTACCTTCCTCTGCTTCCTGACCTTCCTCCCCATGATCTGTGAACTTGAGAACGATAGTAGGATAGGTCTCACGAAGTCATAAAGAATGCAGGTCAGGTGGCCGACAGTCCCAGCTTGTCCAGGACTGACAGGCATCCTGATATGCTGAATTTTCAGTGCTAAAACAGCAGAGTCCCACACAAACTGGGATGAGTTGGTCTACATGACATATGCAAATAAAACATTTAGCATTGTGCTCAGCATATAATAAATATGAAGATTATCATGCACACACACTTTCTCTTTCCTAAGTGTGCCTTGCATTTCCTTTCTCCAAGCTTGTGTCCGCTGTCACCCCAGTGCCCACCACTGGAACCTCTTATCCTGTCTCCTTTGGTTATCAAAATCTTACTCATCTTATTTCCCTGACCAGACTCGACTCTAGTGAGAGTGGGCACCATTTACTCAGACTTGGGTTTTCTGTAGCCCTTGGCAGAGTTACTGTCACACGGTCAGGGGTACCCCATGCATGTTTATTGGTATATTAATTAATGTTCATTTTTCACTTTAGGAAAAAAAGTCACATGAGTAACTGTATCAAAAGTGTAGGATATACCCTTGCCCTGCAAATGTTTGCCGCCTAAGAGGCAAATGCATGTCAAAGTGGCAAGATCTAATGCCAAAGTATTGTATCAAGTAAGAAACTCAAAATTGCTGTATATTCACCTGTACAATTGCTATTAAGTTGTTTCCCTATTTTCTCAACTACCACACCTAAAAGGTACAGGTACCGGTATACCATTCACAGGCATCAGACTTTCTTTTTGAGTTCCTTGCAAAATAGCTCAAGGAGTTTTTGTTGGGGCATCACCTGAAGAAATTCTGACATTGCAAGGTCATACTTCTGTGCTACTCAGTGAAATGTTTTAGAATGTTCTTTTTGGAAGAGATTGTATTTCACTATTTCCTTTGCATAAATATAACACTTAATTACCAACACAAAGAAACCCTTCTCTGAGCACTAAATTGCTTATTAACAAAAGATTTGAAATGGACTTGAGTTTCAAAAGGCAGCAGAAGAAATTGAAGACATGTATCTTTAAACAATAATTACACAGCTGAAAATTATATAATTTTGCAGATTCTATTTTCTTGTTATTGGTGGAAAGACGGAAGATTAATCCTATAAATTTAAAAGTGTCTGGATTTGTTTTTTCAAAACTTGACTTAAAATGTGATACTTCAGATTAGAAGGCTCTGTTTCTTATTCCACAGTTCAATGGGCAATTGTTTGAAGAGATAAATCCACTTTTATGGTGACAGTCTCAGAAAAGTTTACGAGCAAACTATCCTTTTATTTTGATTATGTCTTTCCATCCATTACAATTGGAGCCACATGGAATGCCGATTATTCAATTTTCAGAATCAAGCTTATTATGTTTTCCATCTCATTCCAGAGTTCATCGACTCTGAGACCCAACCATAATATGTGGATGCAATTGCTTTTGTTTTCACTCATTAATACAAGCATATGTTATTTTCCTCTGTTCCAATTCTTAAAGTAAAAATTGCATCAGTTAGGTTCTTTAAATCGGAATCCAGAATGACTGACGAGCTCTGGACTCAATTTAGAGACTGGCAGTTCACTCTAACAGGACTAGAGGAAGAAGGTCTTAGGTAGGCACGGTCTCTGGCCCACCAGGCCAAGGCAATAGGGCCCAACGGGCTGCAAGGGTTCTTTAATACTAAACCCTTCCTCAAAAGAGATACGTACTCACAGCCTCCCTGGGCCCTGGAATCTTTATGAAAGAGTTTGCAATAATCACCAGCCCCAGAAGGTCTAAATAACCATGGCCTTCTGTGATCTGGAATGACCCCCATCCCATCCCCGCCCCTGCCCAGCCACACACATATTCATCCACGCTGCTTTGGGATAAAGAGGTAAAGCAGAAGCAAATTAAATAAGGCAAAATGAAAAAAAACCTCACATATTAAAAAAAATATTTATGTTACCTACCCTCAATTCAACAAACATGTAATATAATTGACACGTTTTTATAGAATGTATGGCAGAATTATTTTTTTTGACTGATAGCTGTTGGTCCCAAGAAAGAAGATTCCTCCGGAGAAGCGCTCCTGATGGCTAACTGGGCTCAAATTTAAAAACAGAGCCCAGCAACTGTGTCTAAATAGCGGCCTCTCATGCAAACTGAGCATCAAGGAGAACCCAGCACTGAGCTGCCTGCCTGCACTGTGTTCCTTCCATCTGAGCCAGCCCTTATGTGGGAGTTCCTGAAATTCTGTTTCAACCAATAGGACTGAGACTTGCCCCATCCAACGGAGAAGTGCAGCTCTATCTCCACCAGCATCTTCACTGACCAGTCAGATCAGTTCCACTCCAGCCGTGAGGATTCACCAAACAGGGGCCAGAGGTGAGGACTTCTCTCTGTGTCGGCTCCCCTCTGACACAGGAAGCACACGTTCCCTTTCCTCCAAAGAGTGAAGGCTGCATTTCCCTGGCTCTGGAGCAGAGCTACCTAGCTGGAGTGGGGCCTTCCCCAAGGGCCGCCTCACAGCTGTGCTGTATCACAACTGAGCTGTTTGCACTGAACAAAGTTTCCTTTTGCGCCACACCCCAAATTGGTGTTAAATTGGAGCTGAGGCCCATCGGTTGACACCGCAAAAAGATGTCACACAACAGTGGTTAAGAATATGGGCTTTATGGTTGGACGATTCTAGTTTTAAACCAGGTCCTGCCACTAATTAGTTTAGTGGCCTGGGCAAGTCCCTTTAACACTCTGGCCCATTAACCCCAGTCTCCTTAGCTCTGATGTGGAGATCACGGTCCTCTCGCACAGGTGGGATGAGGCTGAAATGAAGCCGAGATGATCTGCTTGGTGCTGAGTCCCTGTGACCCAGACTCCATGATGCTCCTGTCATTGTGGTAGGGCTCATCGCACTGTGACAACGCGGCCTGGCGTTGCTCCGTGCCTCACACTAGATTAAGCAGATTCAGCCCTTGAACTTATTTGTTGGCCACAACCATTAAGATGGTGGTGAAGACAGGAATTCCTGTTTTATAGCCAAGAAGATTTAGACGAATATAACAGCTAACTTGTAGCGAATGCTTATCGTTTGCCAGGCACTGATCTACAATTTTTATATACACTCTTTTATCAAATTCTCATAGCAACCCGGTGAGGGGGCTACCATTATTATCCCCATTTTCTACAGATAAGAAAACTGATGTTTAAAGTTAAGTAACTTGTCTTTGTAATGGAGCAGGTGGGTGGGAGCGTTGCCTCTTCCTGTTTTAGCTGCAGTGAAAAGCGTTTATTAACCTGAACCTCCATTTTCTACAGACTGAACTCGAGCATCTCCACTGTGCTCAGAGGCCGAGGGGCACAAGGCACCAGGCACATTGGAAAGGGCGCTTTACTCCTGAGCTGGGCTGAAAGTGCAGATGGGCGAATGGGGATCTGCAGTAGGTTTTCTGCGCTCTGAGGTCCTGAGCCTTGCTTTGGAACCAGGTGCCAGCAGTGACATCCAGGATGTCATGAAGAAAAGCATAACATCTCAAATTAGAGCCACTCTGTTCTCTACGCTCTACCTGTTGGAGATCCAGGGGTCCAGCCGGACCCACGTTTGAATTCCCTGACAGTAAAGAGGGGCTGCCCCTGAGTGAAGCCCCTGTCCTTTCTGTCCAGGGACCCAGAGCTTTGAGGACAGCACTTGGTCAAACAAGAGGGAATGCTTTCTAGGAATGAGCAGACAGCCTGACTCCTGGGAGTCAGCAGTGAGTCAAGGGCAAAGCAGAGGGAAGGCTGACAAATAGACCTCAAACACGGTAGGAAAAAAGACAACTGCACACACACAAACAGGGCAGTGGAACATGGTCCAACCTCATCCTTCCCAGGGAGGGCACCAAGAGTGCAGCTGTGGAATTGGTCCACATGCTGTCTGGGAGGGGAGTAGGGGCTGAATTTGGGCCCTCGCCTGCACTTGGCTGTGGGCTGTATGAACCTTGTTGTAATCCCCGCCCCAGAGGGATGCTTCTGTGACTCACATCCCAGGTCTGTCCCATACCAGACACTGCCAGGTCTAGTACTAGTCCTGCTACACTCTGTGTGAGCCTGACTTGAGTCTTCAATCCTTCTGAGCTGTAGTTCCTTCATCGAGGAGATGAGCTTACCCTGGGTGGTATCTGAGAGCCTCTCATCTTAAAACAGAATGGCTTCCCTCCTCCCCCATTTTTGGAAGTCTTTCTCTCTGAATAGTTTCAATCTTGTCCTTCCAAGTAAGGCTTGGAAATTTTAAATGAGTCTACAAGCTGGATATTATCTTACAAATGAGCTCCAGGATGAACTAAGTTGTAGACTCCAGATTCAAAGATTTGAACTGGTTGCATGTTTCTGCCATTGGTTTTTTATAAATCATTATTTTAAAAAAGACTTTTTAGCTTTTCAAAATTTTAAATAATAGTAGTTAATTACCTTTAATCCAACTGATTCTGCACAATTATTATTTTCATTTTTGCCTCCTCTTCCAGTTTGCACCCATCCATCCAGTTAAACCGATGGACCTGCAGTCACTCTGTCCATGCATTTGGTAATTTTTCTCACCCTTGATACTTTGGCTTAAACATTTTCCATGTATCCAAGTCTTTGTAATTATCATTTCAATGAATGCATCCTCTTTCATCATAGTCCATGCACCATAATCTACTTAACAACTTCCAGAATGCTTGCATCTAATGTCTTTGCTGGTATTGATAATGTTGCTAATTAACATCTTTATGCACACAGTTTTTTCCCCCTTATGAGTTATTGACTCTTAAAGGGAAAAAAAAAGCCCTTGTGTGTTTTCAAAGTAACTGCTGGGACTCGTGAAGCAATATTTACATCCTCGAAATATGGTGATGTATACACTGCCCAATTCCCCTTGTCACCAGTAAGAGAGGGATGTCTGGGACACAGATTTTATGAGCTGTCCCTTTTGAAGAGAACTGTGAAAACTATTCCGTGGCATTTGGATAAGTCTGTTTACTTTGCCTTTCTTTTTTCTTTTTTTAAAGATTCTATTACCGGGGATTGTGGGCAAAGTGGTTCACTTTAACGTAATTAGGTCCTCATAACGCAAAATCTAGGAGGTAAGACACAGCGACCCTCCTCCCACCCCGCACCAGTCCCTTACAAACCAGTTTTTCATATATAACATTGCTGCTTGAATAACTACCCATTCAATTTAAAACTCAATCCCAAAGCAAAGAGAGAGCCATTTCTGCTTAAATGCAGCACATCAGACACAGCAAATATGACACTCCAAATCAGAAACGAGTTATGAACAATTTCAACCACACTCAGAAACATCATTTTTAACATTGTGGCAAATGTTGCCAATTTTAGACATAAGGTAGACATTCTGGTGCCCAAGTTCCTAAAGTCTATTTTGTTGTAAACACAAAATCAAAAAGAATTGAGTAATTTTCATTTTATGGGAAACCAAAGTTATTACCAAATGCAAAAATTCAAATAAAACTAAATTAAAGCCACACCTGCTATAAAGGGAAGACTCTAAGTCTGGTGCTGTTTTCCAAAGGCATCACCAGGCTTGGGCGGTGAAGAAAGTGTAGCCTGAAAATGTTTCATGTAGCGAAATTTAAGTCATTTTTATTCATGGTGTTATGCAGAGTCACAGACCTCAGAAAAAACACACTAATAAAACATCACGCTCAGCTTAATGGTCTCCCCTCATTCGGCGCCATAATGATAAATGAAATGCCATTAGCATAAGGAAAGTCCATTGCTGGTTGTCTGTGGAGCTCAGGTCTGACAGAATTAGAATGCAGAGAATTGATTGTTCACAGTTCAAAGGGAAAAATATAATGTGTTTCCTAACCTCATGCAGAAGCCCAGATTGAAGTCCAAGCTCTGAAAAGGGTCAGTGTCTTCAGACCTAGGTGTGTGGATTGAAATAATTCTTGCAAAGAAGGTTTTTTTAAATACATACATAAGTTTTTTTGTTTTTTTAATTATATTTTATTTACTATGCTATTAAAATTGTCCTGATTTTTTCCCCTTATCCCTCTCCACCTAGCATGCCCCACTCCCTTAGGCAATCCCTCTACCATTGTTCATGTCCATGGTCATGCATATACACTCCTTAGCTATTCCATTTCCTATACTGTGCTTTACATCCCCATGGCTATTCTGTAACTACCTATTTGTACCTCTTAATCCCCTCACCTCTTCATGCATTCCCCCACGCCCACCTCTCATCTGGTAACCATCAAAATGCTTTCTGTATCCATGATTCTGATTCCGTTCTTGTTTAGTTTTTTTTTTTAGATTCAATTGTTGTTACATAAGTATTTTTGCCATTTTATTGTTCAATTTTGATCTTCTTTTTCTTAAATAAGTCCCTTTAACATCCATATAATAATGGCTTGGTGATAATGAACTCCTTTAGTATTTTCTTGTCTGAGAAGCTCTTTATCTGCCTTTTGATTCTAAATGATGTCTCTGTTGGGTAGCACAATCTTGGCTGTAAGTCCCTGCTTTTCTCGACTTTTGAATATTTCTTGCCAATATCTTCTAGCCAGGAAGTGGAATACCAAGAGAAAGAACCCCCTTCAGGGAGCTTACATTCTAGGCAGGGGAGAGACAAACTAAACAAAGAGAAAATTATCAGACACGTATGGGATATCAAATGTAAAAGGCTGATAGGATAGAGAATGGCTGGCAGGAGACTGGGCTATGTTAGGTCAGAAAAGTCTTCTCTGAGATGCTGACATTCAAGAAACCGTCAGCCTTGCTTAGGTCTGTGGAGGAGGTTCCTAGGCAGAGACAACAGGTAATGTAAAGGCCCTCCTGGGGAGGGGGACACAGGAGCAGGGCGCCGGGGCCTGAGCTCGGAGCAAGGGCGTTGGGCTTGGTGCTCAGTGTAATGGAAGCCACTGGGGGCTTTTGACCAGGGATGTATCCTCACCTGATTTTGTTTTTTTAAAGGATCTCTTCGGCCGCTGTGTGGAGAATGGTTCATAAGGGGCAGGGAGCTGGGAGATGACTGTATGGTGACTTGGATGGATGTGATTGTGAAGATGTGATACCAACCGGCTGTCTGGATTGCGGTGAGCAGACTGAGGGTGTGGCGTGCAGCCAGACAATACCTTTGGGATCTTCCCAGGGCCGTAGAAAAAACACCGAGTTTTGCAGCACTCCAAAGTAGGGGCAGCATTGCCCAGGTAGCCAAGCACATGCTCCCCTGACCCCTCAGGCAAGGTGGTGGCAGGGGGAAGTTCTTACACTGAGCATGCACAAGGCTAGCAAGATAACTGAATTAGAGGGGGGAAGCCCTCTACTCCTTTCCAGTTCCAGGTTGGGGGTGGGACTAGGGAAAGGCAGGTACCTGCACAATAGAAGTTAAAATGGTGGTAGGGGTGATGCAAGACCAAAGAGGTCTGTCAGTCTAGCCAGGGGAAGAAGGGATGGGTTGGGAGGTGGACTCACCCAAAGCATGCGAACGTTTAGGAAGTTGATTGATAATTTTGAGAAAGCACCTGGTCCATACCACATGTGAAACTAATATAAACCCAGGGGAACAAAGAAATCTTACTTTTGGTTGTGGCTGCCACTCAGCACCTGCATTTGGTCAAAGTACTGTCCTGTCCTCTCCATGGGCCATATGACTGGGCAGGAAGGAGTGTCTCTCTCTTTCTGACCTGGTGGAACATTCGCTGGTGCCTTTGTGTGCTCTCTGGCCTGGGAGCATGGGACCTTGCAGCCATAGAAGCTGCATGGCCAGTGGCAGTGCCAGCTCCAACCCAGTGTCCAGGAGGGAGCCCGAAGCTGGACAGCAGCTGGGAAGAAGCTGAGGTACCTGGATGACTGCTTAGCAGCTGCCTCGGGTTCCAAAGGGCTGTAATTTAACATGGAGCAGAAATTCTGGGCACTGCCTTTTGTTCTGGTCTTGCCGAAGATGGCTGGATTTTAGTTGGGTTTTGATGAGATGGGCTTTGAGACGGGGAGTTCCCCATTCCCCCAGACTGTTCAACATTCAAATCCAAACCTTTTTCCTTTCCCACCAGCCTCTGCCTCTAGAGTTGCTTTTTGGTGGCATTGGGCAGCTAAACTCTTCTTTGGCTCAATAACAGATTGCAAGAAGTGGACTGATGGGGGGAGGGTAATATTTTGAAGGTCAAGTCCCTAAAACATGCTGAATGCAGAGAAATCAAAGATGGAATCTGGGTTTTTACCTTAAATAAGCCAGTTCATAGTGCCAGGTGTCGGGGAGGAAACAAATATGTATAAAGCAGTTCTGAGAGTACCTAACATAGTAGGTGCCTTAGTCAATATCCCCTGGGTGCACTGAGGGAGCAGGCTACATTTCAGGGGCAGGAAGGAAATCAGACACACTCAGAAGGAAAAGGCTGCACAGGGACCATGAGAATACACGTTGAATGACCTCCTCAGCCTGGCTGAGCTGTGCCCACTTATTCCTGCAGGCAGGCTCCATTCCCTTACAGGCAAAGTTCTATGGGGAACTGGGAAATGCCATGGTAAATGAGAAGCAGGACGGGGCAGGGGGCTTCCAGAGTGGAGGGTCCAGTAAGAAATAGCCACACGCATAGATAATGTCAGGCAGACGTATTCCCGGGACACAGCAGACAATTCCTGGTATATATGGCCAACTCTACACCCTTGCAGTGGCTTTGGAAAAACTCTTGAGCTCCAAATGGGGATAGAACACTCACATGACCTTGGGCCACAGTTCCAGATCCTCCTCTCCAAGCTCTGCTTGGAGGTGCAGCAGAGTAGCCAGTGGGGCAAGATTAGAATCAGAGGGCTAGACTCATTTGAAAAGACTAACTCTCCAATCCTGGCTCAGCTTTGCTCTGTGCTGGGCAAAGTACTAGATATTTGCATCTTTCTTCACCTTCAATCTTCACTACAACACTGTGATATGACTGCTAGTATCACCATTTTATTGATAAGCAAGCAACTTCAGTGAGGTCAACTAATTTGCCCAAGGTCACACAACTTGAGTGCAAGCTTTCTCACTCTCAAGGAACTTCCAGATCACCTTGTCTTCCAGATCACCTGAATCCCCACTGTCCTGCTCACAGCAGGGGCTCCGTAAACATTTGTTAAATGGATAGAAACAGCCCCAAAGCTTGTGTTTAATTGTGAAGACATGCTATTTTCTCTGAAGTGTAGACTGAAGAACTGCCTTCACCCCAAGTTTCAATATCTGAGGAGACAATTCCATGCCCTGGAAGTCTTACTCCCCAGGCTTAGAAATATTTGGAAGACAGGCTGCCTGGGGGCTCACTCTGGGCCTCGCCAGGTGAGGTACAGAGTGAGTACTCCAGAGTGATGAGGTCTTACGAGAAAGGCAGGCAGGGCTCACTAGCTCCCAGAACTCACCAGGGGGGATTGGCACCTGCAGCCCTGGTGTTTACATTTGGATTACTTCGGATGGCACGCTAAATTGCTGACTAATTACAGCAAGCCCAAATAAGGCACTTTAATTATAGCTTCTGTAACTCCAGTGACAGCTCTGCTTGGAAAACGGAGGGGTGAGCGGATACATGTCTGCTTGCTCTGATGCCTAAGCCTGGCTTGGTAAATGAATTACCAGGAGAGCTGGTGGCTTATTCCGTTAGCTCCTGTAACTGCTGGGAAAGCTTCCCAAGGGAGGGGCTGCTTGCAATCTTTGTAGCCAGCCCTGGGGAAACACAGGGGTGTGCTGGGAGGCTGCCATTGGCTTGTGTTCAGCCTCCTGCCCCTCCTTGCTGGGGACAGCTGTCCAGATGTAATGGGCATTTCTGGAGGGTCTTGCTCATTCGGCTTGAAAAGGCGGACTCACCCACTGTGCTGTCTTTTGTTACAAGTCACTCAGGGATCTCTGCCACCCCTTGAGCTGCACCAATTCAGTTCAGAGCTTTTTGAATGGCGCCTTCCTGGATTTTACCGGTCCTTAGGTTTTCTGTCTTTCTGTAATGGGACTCCTCCGGTTCCCCTGCTGCTAGGCTACAAATGTCAGGAAAACTGCATCAGTTTGGTGATAAAGTTTAAATGCTGATAAATGTCTTACTTAAATCACTTTTAATGCTTTCTACAAGATGAACTTGGGAAGGGCATGAATTTTAGCCACTCGCCCCCTCACTCCCTGCAGGGACCTTAAGACCAAGAATTGGTTTCTTTTTTATTTCTATTGAAAACAATAAGTTTTTCCATACCCCTGCCTCCTCCTGTCCTCTGTCCCTTTAAAAGCAACATTTTTCTCCAAAGCAGAACTGTTTGGGAGCTATCTTGGGGCTTTCGACCTGTCCCTGTGATTGTAATACCAATGATGAGAAAACCTCACCTGCAATGTCAGACAATTTCACGTAAGTGATCTCACCCTTTAGAGCCAGCCCCTAAAGGTAGACAAGGCAGCTACTGATACTCTTCTGTTATAGCCGAGCTCAGAGAGGTGAAGTCATGGCCACGTCACGCAGGCAAGACAAAGGTCTGCACGCCATCCCCAAATTCTTTTCCGCGATGCCAGCCAACAAGCCTTGTTTTGATATCAGCACCTTGTTTTCTTAGCAGCACAAACTTTCAGAGAAGGCCTCCAGCTGATTCTCGGTGTTTCGTCGCCAAACATGGCTGTCAGATTAGAACCAAGACCGATTTAAATAAGCAAATATCTCTTAAGTGCCTGCCTATGTATGCATGGTTCTGTGGTGACGGACAGGGCATTCAGAGATGACTCAGAGAGTGATGAGCAGTGGCTATGGATTTAGATTCCAGACAGACCTCATTCAAATCACAGCTCCTCCTGGGTCTTTGAACAAGCTACACTTGAAAGTTCAAGATTAAATGAGATGAAGCAAAGTGGCCAGCACCTTGATAGTGCTAAATTAATAGTCATGATGCTTCACATACATCATCTCTTTAATCCTGACAACATCCCTACGAGGTAGGGACTGTTTTCAGCCCCATCTCAGAGACTGGCAAACTGAGGTGACTGGCCAATTGTCATACAACTGCATTGTACCTCCAGGTGTGCCTGGCTTCAAACACAGCTGCTGCTTTTAATCAGTGTCACGACGTGCTTCTTGCGAGGAAGAGTCTGCCAGCTGCTTGCTGTAGGCGGAAGGTATTATGGCATGAGCTTGGGCTCAGCGGTAGGGGTCTGTCATCTCGACTCAGCCCTGCCACATACTTGTAGGGAAGAGGCAGGAGAAAAAAAACACAACAATATTCGCCACATTCACTTCCTCCTATTTACCAAGTGCGGTCTAATGATTAAAACAAAAATTCACTGGAAAGCAGGCCTGACTTCAGAGTTCCTTGTGCCATTACATGTTCTTTCAAGTCACAGATTCTGAAATCCCGGCTGCCTCTTGAGGGACTGCTTGAAAAATCTGACCTGAAAAGCCAGGCCAACAGTTGACCGATCTATCCGGGCAGTTGTTCCCTATGAGGAGAATCACCAGAGCCTTTGAGAATCTGATGAAATGTAATTTTTCTCTGCACACACAAAAAGGCTACAGGCACAACCACACACAGATGTCCACACAATTTCAGGTAGTTGGCGGATACCCCTCCCCCGCCACGACTCTTTTGCAGACTGGAATTGGGAGTCTACAGCTGCCCTGAGGTTCAGCATCCTCATCTACCCATCTGGGTAGGAGCGAGGATGAAATGAGAGGACCCCAAGGAAGAGCCTGATGCTGCTTACCTGCTCAGTGTACACGCACCAGTTCAGCACCTGGACAGGTAGAGACAGGAAAACAACCAAATAACCAAGCAAAAAATCACCACCAAAGGGAGAGAGTGCCCTCTTCAAATGAGCTACCACTCTCCAAGGAAGTGTAATTGCCCTGCACATTTTAAAGGCTTTTTCATTAGGCTCAGTGAGAGGCACTGTGTGGTGCCCTTAAGTGAGTGCAGGGATGGCTACAGGAAGACTTGTAAATGTTAATGACTCCCTCTGACCAGCCTCTCTCTGGCTAATTGCTGGTGGAAACTGATGAGTCAGCCGACTCCCCAGACCCCCGCCTCTTCCTGTCAGAGCTGAAGCTGCTGCCCTGTGCTCCCAGGCTGTCCTTTGTCCTGCCTGTTTCCCCAGAGGCCGGGAGGCTGCCCACCCTGCCTCACAGGCTACCTCTAGATGCAGAGCTTAGTAGGGGACTTTGTGTGGGAAGGTGGGGAAGACGTCCATCCCAGGGCTAACCTTGCTATTCACACTGTGCTCTGTGAACCAGCGGCACAGACCATCAGGCGTATTAGAAATGCGGACTACCAGGTCCCACCCTAAACCTAGAATCTGTGCTTTAATAAGGTCCCCGGGGTGATTCCAATACGTGTGCAAGATTGGGAAGCATTGGGGGGCATTGCTCTAATAATGGAATTCCCTTACATGCTTACACAGGCCCTGCGAGAACTTCAAGTGCCCCTTTGTGAAGGTATGACTCTTAAAAAAAAAAGCAGTAAGGATAATGAGTACCAACAAATTTCCCCCATTGTTAATGCTTCACGTTCCACAAAGTGCTGGGGCGGATGCAGGGCTGACTCTTTGTTACTTGCCTTTATTGAAGCTCCATCCTTCTTGCTAAAATCCACCCCTCCTCTATTTTTCTGGATAACACCTGTTTTAAAAAGGAACCTCTTAAAGGCAGTTGTGGCTTTGAGTCCTGGCTCTGCCTTTCACCTGACTTCATAAGCTTAGGTAAACTCCTTAGCCCTTTAAATCTCCATATTCTCGTCTCTAAAATGGGAATGATGATAATTACCTTCATCACACAACTCCTTAGGATGAAATGGGAAAATGCACATGTGACCTTTAGCTCAACCCCTGGCCTCTGGTGAATCCTCGATAACTGGCAGTTCCATGGTTTTGTTAGGGCAAGGGTCTCAAGGTGCTGGCAATTCTAAATGTTATTGCCTGCTAAATGTTAAAAACGTAGTGTAGTATTTTGTAGATGCAGGTGTAAACAGGTTTAGCTGACAGGAACGCAACCAGGTGGAAGTAGCGAACCGCATAGAGGAAATCAACATGTAATTGACCAGACAATGCCTCCTTCTGTATATAAGCGATGGCTAAGCCTCCCTTCTGAAAGGCTAATCTTTGGATATGAATCTTCTGTCTCCTTTACTTACTGCAAATAAATAAAACTGTCTTGGATAACCATGGCTGGTTTCTGAAGAGAACACCCCAAGTGGTGAACTCTTAGAATTTGGAAACAGTTTTCTCTTGCTGCTGCTCTTAGTAAATACCCAATAGACCCAGCTCTGCAAGGACAAGAGTTGAGACTGCTTCTGACTTCCCAGAACATGGTTGGTTTCTTAAAAATTTGTGGAATGGATGCTTGAGCTTCACAAGAGCCAGCAAGGTAAGCCAGGCAATATTTTCCCTATAACTAAATAGTCACAAGAACACTAGAAGGTAGGTTTTATTTCCCCCATTTTGTAAATGACAGCCCTGAGGTTTTCAGTGGGTAAGGAAATTCACCCATGGTTGCACAGCTGGTTACCAATCTTAAGTTTACTTCTCCCTGTTCTGATCCAAGGCCCCCTTTGTTTCACTTCACTGCTTCTTCCCAGGTTCATCTCATTTTAAATTTGTAGTTTCCCAGGGCTCCAGGACACTTTAATATACGTCATGGGTGGAAAAGAGGAAACTGTTATCATTTTGTTCACTGACCGCTGAGTAGCTAATGAGAGGAAAAATATTTTTACCATCTACCCTAAGTCTAGCTTGGTATACTGCAAACCCATCTGTCCAAAATATTGTTTCCCAAGTTCTAGTCTTTGATTGACTGCGTGCACCATTTCGGGCCTGTCCGACACTGTTAATGAACAAAAAACTGGGGTTTGCCTGCCTGCTGCCACAAAGGCCAAACTCGTGAGGCAGTAGCTGGTGAAAAAGGAGAGAGGTTTTATTCAGATGCTGCATAATCTGGGAGAATGGAGGCCTCCATGTCTCTAAGCCCATCTCCTCCACAACACCATAACAAAGTCCAGCTGTCCTCCACGAGACCACGATAGAAGCCAGTGGCCAGAGTTTCTGCTGAATTTTAAAGTACTGTTCCTTGGAGCCCGCGGGGAGCTGCTAAGGGGTCACCTAGGTAGCTTAGCTTGTTCCCAGCTACTGCCAGTTTTAGGGTCCCTCCTGGAGTCCATGGGCTGTGCAGCTGCTAGGGCTGCAAGGTCGTGCTCCCGGACAAGAGACTGTGCAACCGCACTGGCCCATGCATCACAAGGTGGGTGAGAGAGCGTGAGAGGCTCTCCCCTGGAGGCCATGAACCATGTGGCTGCTGAGGCCACAGGGTCTATGGAGAGAACAGGTGAGTCCACGGTCCAGGTGCAGATCACGAGCCAGGGAGCCATGAGCAAGAGTGCCTTCTTTGTTCCCCTGGGTTTATGTTAGCTTTGGGTATAGGGGAGACTAGGTGCTTCCTCAAAATGACCAATTAATTTCCCAAACTTTTGCATGATTTGGGGGGTCCATTTCCCAAGCAACCCTTCTCCCCCCACCCTGCCCCAGAGCTAGACGGACTGACCTCTTTGGTCCAGCACTTCCCCTGCCACCATTTTGACTTCTGTGGTGCATGTGCCTGCCATTACTGAGGTCCCACCCTCAATCTGGTACTGGAGGAGCAGGGGGAAGGGCTTGTCATAGCTCAGTGTAAGAACCTCCCCCTGCCACCATCTAGGGTGGGAGGGAGACACCATGGCTCAGACCAACTGTCCACCAGTAACAATACCACTCATGCTAATTATTTTCTATTCACCATATCTCCTCATTTTTCTCTTAAATATGCTTAAAAATGAGACTATATCACCACTATAAATGAAAATCTAACACCACTTTCCAACAGTAGAAAGTACACAAAAAATAAATACAATGCAAACAAAATGATAATCTTTATATCTAGGCAGACACCGTTGCCTGCCAAAGGCTCTATGCCTGAGGTCTTATTTCTCTTCCTCCAAAGAGAAGAACACGTGAAGGTTAGCACTAATATGTCCTTGACATCCAAGCTGGGTGTTTTTTGTTTTTTTTTTTAACCTAATCAGAAGGATTGGGGAAACAGAGGAAAAAACAATGAAAAAGAAATGCACTTATCACCATGTGATTCAGTGCTATTTAATGCTCTTAAAAATCAGTAAAATCATCTCCTAAGCCCTCAGGAGTTCCATTCCCTGGGAAACAACATCTGATGACATGCTACGCCATTAGATGCTTTTGTTATCCCAATAGCATCTAATTGCATCAAGGCAGGGATGTCTTGAATCCCCACCCAGTCTGTCTAACACATAGGTAACAGACCATAGACTGAAGCAAACTGCCTGGGTTTGCATCCCAGACAGACACTTTATATTCATTGACCTCAGAGAAGTTACTTTACCTTTCTTGCCTCAGTTTTCTCATCTGTGAAATAGGACACTAATAGTAATCATCTCAGATAGCTGTTGTGAGGATAATGCGTAGTGAAACACTTAAAACAGTGGCTGGCACGTAGTGAGTGCCATACAAATAAAGGCTAGTTCTGCTGCCGATGTTTTGATGTGCTCAGGTCAGAATATTGTAAGTCAGCCTTTGCCTGTTGTCCATTGAACAACTCTTCACCTGTTGAGGAGTACTGTCCAAGTCTCTTCCCCTCTGAGTCCTCAGACTGAGCAATATCTGATGTGGGAGTGTCCTCGAAAGGAAGGGAAGAACACCTGGGAGGAAGTGTTCCAGAGGATGGGGCATACCTCTGGAGGGAGTTGGGCTGTGATTGTCTCCTGCTGTGTACCAAGCTCTTTGACTTGCCATCTGTATTCTCTCCCATTAACCTGTAGTTGGCGCTGTTGTCCAAATATCAGTATTTCCTATTCTTGCCTTTCATGAACATAGTAGGACTTCCCTTCACATAAGAAATTTGGCATATCCGCGTGACTGTGACTTTCTGTTGGCAATGCAACATGAGTAGAAGTAATGAGAGCCAGAGAAGGCAGCAGTGTTCAGAGCTACTGGGTGATTCATAATTTTCCTTTTCCTTTTTGCTTCAATAACCATGGAAATAAGGAGTTCCTGGGTATGACAAGAGCAAGAGTTCTCCACCAACACATGATGGAAAGTGTGGCAGAGAGGAAAACAAAACTTTGTTGTTTTAAACTTTTGACATTTTGTTTAGCAAAATTGCAGCAAAACCTACCCTATCCTGGCAGAGACAGCCCCCTAGGTGCTGAACTACACCTGAGTTCTTGCATCTAGCAAGAATATGTGGCCCTTGGAGTCCAAACCAGGGCCAGGGTCCAGGTGTCAGGTGAGGCAGGCGTGGAGTTCCTGTAACCACTCTCACTGTTACCCTCTGTCTCATTTCTTCTCCCCTGATCATCATCTAGTAAAGGAAGTGAGGGAACTTGGGCTCAGGACCTTTCTTCAGTTGCCATCTTCCTGCAGAAACTTGAGAAACTGTCTCCTCTCCGGATCTGTTTCTTGGTCCACAAAAATCTCTGACTCTTGCTGAATCTCAGGGAAAGAAGGAACTCCACAAAGTCATTAGGTCCCTGTTTCCTCTCTGAATCTCCTGTACCTCAACTCCTTATCTAGCTCTTGCCTAAATAATTCCAGAGACAGAAAACTTACCAGACTCATCATTAATGGATGAAGGTCTGGGCTACGATTGTGAGACTTCTAAGCTCCCTGAGTGAGTGCTTGACCGACCTGAATGATGAATGCTTTTGAAGATCCTTACTTTGTAGGGCGGCCACATAATTTATCATCCTAAGCAGGGCATTTTAAAGAATAAAATGGGATGCTAATAACACCTATGCCGAAATAATAGGTATAAAATCGTACTGCCTTGGGCAAACCAGGATGTATGGATCACTTGGCTCCCGTGATTCTATGGCTGCCAACAAATGATACAAATTAAATGACATGGGCAGGACTGGGTCCCTGACTTTTGGTCCACCCCTTCCCTCAAACTTAGGACAGCCATTTTTCTTTAGATGGTCTCCATTCTCTAACCAATTCTCTTGTGAGAATTTTAGTGCAAAGTCATTTCAGAAGGAAAGCATATGCATGTATGGTTATAATGTCAAGCAAATTTTCCCCATAGGTGCTTCATATTCCTAACAACTATTTTAATCAGATGCATATTTAATGCTTTTTGATGGAGACACAGATACAAACTGCTTGACCCTTCCTGGAGTTTTAGAATGCTGCCAGGTTCTAGTCCAGTTGCTGTGAGAGCCACAAGAATGCCCGCAGCTATACTCTCTGTGTGTCCTCAGAAGACCCGAACTTCCAGGAAAGTTTCTCACAAGGTGATAGAAGGAGAGGCAGGGCTTATTAAATTATCTTCTGCAGGCTGTTTGATTTCAGTTCTGCCCTGGGCATAGGCTCATTTGCATAGTTGATTTATAACTTTAATTTGAATATTATAGTTACTTCAAATAAGACACTACCTTGGTCCCTCTTGAATTTTTCTTTTAACAATTCACTCAATCCCACATGGAATCCAATGAGGCCAGCAGCCTCTAATATGAGAAGATTTACATTTCCCTTCCCACTGAGACAGAGGATGCGATAGAGGGAGAATGAAAATGAACAAACTGCTGTGTTTTAGAAATCCTTGATTCTTACTCCAGGGCAGTCTCTCAGGCTCAAACTCTGATAATTATGTTTTGTTTTTATACTGATGCTCCTCTAATGGTGCTTGCTCTTAAAGTTGTCTCTTCTTTCCTTTGTTTTTTCCAAAGATAGCTAACATTTTTTGAATTCATACTATATGCTAAGCACTAAGCTAATTAATCAAATTGCAGTTGTGCAAAAGGCAAGTTTGTCCTGGCCCTCAGAGAGATTATACTTTTGCCGCAAAAGACAACTGTCAAGATAGAACTACATATTCCATTAATTAATTGTGTATTCCAGGTATCTGGTTTTCCCATTTCTTTAGCGATCAGTACTGTCTGTGTGTAATACAATATATAGTGTATGTATATGTGTATGTAACGTGTATATTTATATATAAGTGAGGTCTTCCCAGAAGGTGTCCAGACATGTGATATGACAAATAGGGACATTTGTTGAAGAAGATACAAGATACAAGAACGCAGTGTACATAGGACAATGATGCCTCAGTCCCCTGCAATGCAGGCACTTTGGGACCTTACACAGTTCTCTCAGTCACCAGCAGCAGCCCCTTCATATTTCCCTGAATTTCATCAACAGCCTGAAATCTCTTCCCTTTCAAAGGTGATTTTTGTTTTGGGAAAAGATGGAAGTCACAAGGTGCCAAATCTGGACTTTAGAAAGGCTAAGTCACCTGGGTGATTTGATGTTTTACCAAAAAACTGCATGACATGTGATGTGCGAGCAGGCACATTGTCATGAAGAAGCTGTCAATCACCAGTTGCCTGTAGCTGCAGCCTTCCGAATCACCTGAATAGTTTCTGTAGAGGAATCTTCAAGCTTAATGCAAAATTGTTGCAGATTTGTTGCTCTACTTGCACAGTCATCTTGAATGTGACAGCAGTACTCGTGCTCAATCAACATAGTGCCCTGCTCCCGCCGACCCGTACAGTGAAGTCGTCATTGGTCATGCATGCGCATTGCAGTCCACTCTCCTTGGCAGCCAGGTTGCACTGATGTCACTCAAACCATTCTCATTATATTAACCATGGTGGGACTTTTTCTGGACAGATCTCGTATATATACTATATACGTACACATACATATCTTGTGCGTGTGAGTATAGTGCGTGCATGTGTTTTTATATACCATATAGTAATAAAATGCATTGAGGTGTATACTTAGGTATTCATGTTCTGTATACCTAAGTATACATGTATATTATATTTTCAATAAAATGTGTCCTTTTAAAAAGGGCAAGGAGAACACAGGAAAGAAAACATAAAGCACTGTGCTGAATACAACTTTTCCAAAACCCAATGAAAAAGTAGCTTTCAAGGCAACCCCTTCCTAAAGGGGCCCCCATCCTACCCTTGCTCTCTGCCCATGACTCATTCTTCCCCATCATCCCTGTGAGGAACTCAACCCCCTTCCTGCGAGGTGATCAGCGACCCAGTTCCTCCTCTCTTGGTCTCATCCTGCAGTTGCCAAAGTGTGAGTCCTTGGGTCAGGCTGGTTTCCTAGAAATATAATGAGACAGTGGAGACACCTACTGACATTCCAGCAGGGGAATGGGAAGTTGGGGCTCCAGACCCCACCTAGCTGGGTTGGGAGATGGTATAGCTTCCTGCCTGGCTTTCCCGACAGAATGCTTTGCAAATAGATATTTTTCATTAACTTAATAGCTGTTGATCCAGGTACATATTCACATCTCTGAGGACATTGTTAGTTCTCCAGGACAGGACATTCTCAAGCTGTAAAAGGAAAAGAAATAACTTCTTTAGTGCCTGTAAGCTTCAGGGCCTCTCTGTTCCACAGAGTTGGTAAATCCAATGATCACTCTTTCCCCCTTCCAGATTGAAACCTTTGGGACCTGCCGGAAGAAGAAAGAGACCATATGCTCTTTCATAAAGGTTCTCTCAGTTACCCAATGGAAAATTGGACATGTCCCATCTAGAGAGAGGCCTTTCCTGCTCGGTCTCTACATGGAAAAAGGATGAAGTGTAGTTACAATTGTGGCACGGGCAGCACAGGAGAAATAGGAAGTGCCACAGCAGTGAATGACAACAAGGGATGCATTGGTGGCAGACCATCACATGGGGCCCATTTGTGGCCTCTGCTCCAGGCTCTGTGGCCACACTATTCATGTGCCCATGAGCCCAGTTCTGAGATGGCTGAAGTGGAAAGCTGGCCAGTGTCCCAGGCAGAGTGACCCTGCCTACTTGGTTTTTCAGGGACTCTTCCATGGTGTACGCTTTCTGGTTGGCTTTAATGGGAGGTAGAGATTTTGAGGGGCCACACCGATTTGTCCATTCACAGTCTTTATGATAAACATCCTTATCATCAGTCTTCCAGATTTTTTCTTTCTATACTTCTGAGTAGCCATCCAAGGAATATATTCTCACCTTCAGCCACTTATATTTTCCACAAAGTAGACGACTAGGTACACGGTCACAGATCTATCCAAGGCGAAGACCGTCACTTTCTACTGTCTTTCAGGGCCACTTCTGTAATGCAGCCCATTACTGGCATGCACCCATACCCTAGGCTGACCCATCTGTAATCCAAGCTTGGGTGTTTTCCTCCTCTTTTAGCTTGTCGTTTGTCTCTCTCTATGGTCATCTGTGCAGCTGGAAGGGCCACTCATCCAACTGCGATGGGTAAGTTGGGGTTCTGGACCACCTGCCTGTGCATCTTATGTGTGCATCTTGCAACTCAATCCTGGATGTACCATTTCTATTTTATGGATGGACTGCTGCTGCACCTGTCTGACTCTGACTTGTGGGTCTAGCGGAATCCATTTCAGAGTGGGTGGTTCTGGACACATGGCCACTTGGTACCCCAGTGGTCACGCATTTCATCTGCACCAGGACCCTGTGACATGAAAGGTGAAATTTCCCCTAATGTCTGTGAGTCTCGCTGCAGGTTTCATGGCCTTGCCCCCAAACTCTTCCATTGCCGCCTTTCATAAGCTCCATGCAGCATCTTTCCCCCACTGACAAATCTGATCCCACAGGCTCTATGGGCTCAGATGGCTCCATCTACAGGCATGCTTGATTCAGAGCCTGGAAATGCTGCAGACCTCTTTCCAGCCCCGGCTCCCCTCAAAGCTGGCATCTTCCCATGCCATCCAGTGTCCAGAGGAAGCTATATGCTGAGGTATGAAACGCATCACCTCGAGAACTCGAAGAAGTCTACCAGCAACTGTGCTTCTCTGTGGGTTCCCCAAGGACTGAACTCGAGGTTGTAGCTGTTTGTAAGTTCATCAGTATTTATCAGATCCTGGATTTTTGTGGGTTATTAGGGTCTCAGACATGTATCCCGTTCTCCCAGTCTCCCACAGTGAGCAGACTAGAAAATTTGGACAAAGAAGGTTGAGAAACATGAAAAGATGGCTAAACTCCAGGTTAATGTATAAAGACTCAGGTGACTCAGAGGAAGGGAAATATAATACAGAACTTGAGTTTGAATGCCTGCTACTGCTGCTACTGCTACTACATCATCTCCACACCCACGCACGCACTTCATTATACATCTTATATTTTACCCAGTGAAATTAGGCCCTGGCAGTAACCTGAGTGAGGACAGGTGGCATATAGACTCTAAACTTCTAAGCCGCCCTGTAGGATGAAAATGATGTCTTCAAAATCACAAAATGGTTAGAGATGTGGATTTTGAGGTGGAAAACAGACAAGTAATTTGCCAAAGTCACTTAGCTACTAAATGGTCATTCTAAAACATAAGGCACATGGAATGAGCCATGAAGTAAGACCCCGGTCCCTAGTTTCCTAAGTTTATCCCCCACACACTTCATAGAAGGTGGTCTTGTAGGGAGGAAAGAGCAGAAGCTTTGGACTTAGGCAGGCTTCGGTTCTAAATGACCACCAGTTTCCAAATGTGTGTCCTTGGGCAAAATAAGCTCTCAGCTCTTGATTTCCTCATCTGTAAAATAGAGTTAATTATATCTAACTTACAAGATTGATGAGGTATTTAAATTTGTACATGCAAAACTAGCTGGTACAGCCTGAGCACATGGTTCGGGCTTAATAAATACTCATTTCCATCTTAGGAAGATACTGTTATGATGAACAGAATCATCTTCTCAGTCTCCCAGAGCAGCGAGCAGTTTATCGAAAGAGGCCTCACCTGTCCCCACGGAGAAACCGAGGCCTGACTGTGCACGAGCTTCAAGGCTGACATTTGGAAGGCAGTGGTTCCAGTAGCAATTCATTTCCTCAGTCCTGGCTTTCCTGTTAATTATTTGAAAACATACTCGCATTCTGTCAACAAGCTTGCTTTCAAAATCGTAGCCATTTTTCATCTTTAATAAAAGCCTCCTTCCTGTCTCCTCCCGTCTGTTTCACAATTGAAAACATTTTAATCCTAAAGACTTTAGAGAATATGAGAGAATAGGAAGTATGGAGCTCCTTTCTCCTCCCTCTCCTCAGAAAGAAACTGTCCTCTCCTTCATCTGTTCTCTGCCTCCCTCGGTCTTCACACCAAGGCTCCACATCAGCCATTGTTGGGTTACTGTTCCCACTTTAGACATGGAGAAAATGACAATGAGAGAGGTTACCTCCTTTGGCCAAGACCACACAATCAATAGATGATGGAGTCAATATTTGACCCCAATATGTCTGATTTCAAAATCCAAGCATGTGTTAGATATGTGCCATTTCTGCCTAAAATCACACACACACACACACACACACACACACACACACACACACACACACACACCTCCTCCCCCTCCTCCTCCTATTTCTGGTCTGCTATAGATAAAAGTAAGCACCTCCCTTCTCTATCACCTTCTGACCTACATGCTTAAAGCCATTGTCCCCCACTGATCCCCCAAAATGCCCAGGAGAAAGTAGTTGTGATTTAAGCTTATTTCTTTGTGTATAAGAAAGGTATTATGTTAAATATAACCTAAAAGCTTTTCCTCAGGTCAGCGGACTAGCTAAAAAATAGTAATGCTATTCTTTTAGGATAATTGGAAGAGTCACAAGTTCTTTGTAGGTGGGGACATGTCTCAGGATCCACACAGAGCTGAACTCTTATGAATTAATGAAATAAAAGACAATAAATCAGGAGCATCGTGGAGCTGAAGAGAGTTCTCAGGTTGTCTTGGAGGCTCATCTCAGGACTGCGGCTGATTTGCTGTAACTTCGGAAAGTCACTTGCTTTTGTTGAGCTCATTTTCTCATTTCTAGAATGAGAGGTCGAGCAGGACAATCCTCTAGGTCTCTTAGTCTCTGTGTCTGTGGCATTTATTCATGCCTTTGGGACTAGAGTACCACATCTCAATACTTGAGGACATGCTGTTGCATTAGTATTTATCTCCCTTACTTCTCATACCCATTGAAGGGCAACGATACCCTTTTATACCCCCTTTTCTGAGAGTAAAAAATTTAAAGGTGGGGAGCCTTTTTCCCTATTTGCTTTCTCTTGGCAGACAAATTGGTTCTTCAATGCAAAGAAGAGAAAGTCCCCTCATTGCAAAGCATCTTACCCCAAGATAACAGTGCATCTTAATTTTCCTAAATATTTCAGAATCCCACTTTCACTTCCAAGTAAATCTTTCAAAAAACTCCAATGGGAAAGATTGTTTCCATACTATTTCAATTAGAGCGAAATCTATCTGTGGGTTCAATTGTAGAGAGAAAAGACATTAAGAGGCAACACTTAGTTTTCCTTGTGATTTTAGTTCTGAAGGTGAAGGAAAGTGTTGCCAGTATCTTGAGGCCATCACTGCCACAGCTGAAAATCATCTCCCCGATCAGTTAAATGAGCTTTAATTACTAGGAAATAAGTAACTGTCTCTTAAATGCATCTAACTGTTTACAATGCCTTTCGATCAGACTTGGAGCCAAAAATGAAAAAAAATTCTTGATGTCAAAATACCTCCTCTTTCCGAAGGTGGGAATCAGTGATGACTCCCAGTATACACTGTGAAGGTTGCTCTCCAAATGGCAATGAACCATCACTAGGTAAATACTGGCTGGAAATATTGGGAAACAAAATGTTGCCATGCAGCCCAACCCAAGGGCATGGGTGACCTCAGGGAAGAGCAGCTTATCTAAAAGCATGGGTACCCAGTGCACCCAGAGGATAAACTGTTGGGGAAGATATCCAACATTTGGTTGGGTATTGTAAGCCTCAGACTCGGCAGAGCCTGAGAATATCATGCAACATCCCTGAACAAAGAAAAAGAGAAAGATGCTGCTACTTAAGCTCCTGCTTTATTGTTCCAGTTCCAATCTTTTGTCGGTGAACTACTGAGATGAGTAACAGTAGAAGATACTGGCATGACATTCCTATCAATACAGGGGCCAAACAAAGGAGCATCACTGTGTGAAGTGAAGGCCCATGCCCCAGGGTAGCTCTTGGCCCTTGCTCCTTGATGCAGTGTCCTTGTGCAGGGCACAACCTACGCAACCATGCATGGCAGCCCTGGACCCACACAATGCCTCAGACATTTCTCTCTCTCTTTTTTAATCAAAAGATTTTATTTATTTATTTTCTAGAGAGAGGAGAAGTGAGGGAGAAAGAGAGGGAGAGAAACATCAATGGGTGAGAGAAACATCGAATGGTTGCCTCTCACACATCCCCAACCGGGCAACTGGCCCACACCCAGGTGTGTGCCCTGACCAGGAATTGAACTGGTGACCTTTTGGTTTGTGGGTTGATGCTCAACCCACTGAGCCATACTAGTCAGGGCTGTTTTATCTTGAATTTGGAATTTATCCCAGCTTGGAGCACTCTCTACCCCTCCTCTAGCCCTTTTCTGGGCTTCTAAACATTCATCTTTTAGATACCAGCTTAGACATCACTTTCTTGAGCTGCAGCCTTGGTTCAGATGCCTACTTAGGTGTCTCCACTTTACCACTTGGAACCGAATTGCAATTGCCTATTCTTTGGATCTTCCCTGTGAGTTGGGAGCTCCTGGGGAACACTGATGGTGTGTTTTTCTTTCTTCAGTGCTATCCACAGGCCTGGTCACAGAGTGGACACCTGGTAAACGTTTGTCACAAAATGGAGGACAATGGGGGGTGGGGAGAAAGGAAGGGATAGAATGGAAAAAAAAAAAGACAAGAAGAAACAGAAAGAAAAGGAGGTAAGAAGAGAAAAGGAAAGAGACCATGGGAGAGGAAGGGAGACACAAAAAGAACCAAAGGAAAGGAGAGAAGGAGAAGACAGAAACAGGCAGAGAGAAAGAGGGAAAAAAAGAGAAGAGAACTGGGCTACCCAGGAGATGGAGTGGGGTTTCCATGCAGGCCCTGCCTGTCTCAGGGGCTTTCTCTTCCTTTCTCACCATCATCACACTGCATCTGAAGCCTGCGTCTCCAGCTGAACCAGCTCATGCAAAACCTTAGCCCTTATGAGAAATGCCGCAAGCCAGCGGCTTGCTTCTCTCTGTTCCAGATGTGTCCTGGGATTTCCATCGACAATGTCAAGGCCCAAATCTGGACAGCGGGCTTAAGTCAGTTAAGACCCTGCATTATCAGGGTGTCATTTGAGTTTAGTACGATCCTTCTAATCCATGGAGAGCTAGGGAGCTGCTACGGCCTGTGCGAGCTACAGAGTAAATTGTTTTTCAAGCCTATTGAAAGCACTTTCTCGGGGAAATGTCCCCTTTCTGCCAGAGTTGGGGCTGACAGTCTTGTTCTGGGGCTTCCTGCTTAGTGATATGCTCTGGAAAATGTTTTGGAGTCTTGAGATTTCCTACAAGGCTAATGTGAAAGAAATTCACTTGGTGCTTGAGAATCGCATTGAAGTTTTCTTTTAAATTTGTGATTTTAAACTTGCAACAGCATTACCTCTGGGGCTTTTTAAAAATGAGCAGCCTGAGGTCCCAACCCTATAGATTCTGATTCAGTGGGTTTGAGGAGGGCCTTGGGGTTCTGCCTGTTTAACAGCTGTCTGTCCTCCTCCTGCTTAATTCTTGCTTTAAAATTAAGTTTTTTCAATTACAGTTGAGTTCAATATTATATTAGTTTCAGGTGTACAGAATAGTGGCTAGACATTTATATAACTTACCAAGTGATCCCCTGTATAAGTCTAGTACCCACCTGGCAAAATACTAGTTATTATACTATTAGTGACTATATTCCCTATGCCGCACTTTACATCCCTGTGACTATTGTGCAACTACCAATTTGTACTTCTTAATCCCTTCACCTTTTTCACACAGCCTCCAACCCCCCTCCCTTTTGGCAACCCTCAGTTTGTTCTCTGTGTCTGTGAGTTTGTTCCTATTTTTGTTTGCTTATTTGGTTTTTTAAATTCCACGTATAAGTGAAATTGTATGGTATTTGTCTTTTTCTGTCTGACTTATTTCACTTAGCGTGATACCCTCTAGGTCCGTCCACGTTGTCACGAATGATAAGATTTTATTTTTTCTATGGCTGAGTAATATTCCATTGTATATATGTGCCACATCTTCTTTATCCAATTGTCTATTGAGGGACACTTAGGTTACTTCCATATCTTGGCTCTTGTGAATAATGTTGCAGTGAACATAGGGGTGCACATGTCTTTTCAAATTAGTGTTTGGATTTCTTCGGATTAATACCAGAATTCTGACTCAGGGTCTCAGAACCCTCAGGGAGGGGCCTGGCAGCAGAGGCTGTGGGCTGGCAGTGACAACTCCGTTGCTGACGGGTCCCACCATGAGCAGGAAAGATGCTGGTAGACTTTTCAGCCATGTATTTTCTGGGGAGGGGCCCTGTTTGGGTCGTTGTTTTCACTTCTCCAGAACTACTGCTTCTTGCCTGAGGCACCATCACTGGGAAGTGGACCACACCACACTCTCCTTGTGGCCTAAGTTGACTCCACAAGGGATGGATGCTGCTGCCTCTTGTGAGGACAAGGTGCTGGCACATGATGTAAGAAACACGGAGCTGGCTTCTTCCAGGGAAGCTGTGACCTAGGCAGCTAAGTTAGAGACTTTGTTGGAGGAGGTAGGGGTGGGAGGTAAGATGCTGTCACTGCCTTTGGCAGTTCATCAGTGGGCACTGACAAGGACAGACTGGGCAGGGAGAAGGGGTGGTGAGGAAGGGTGGGAGGAGGGGGGACGAACGAGTGACGAGTGACGCAAGAGTAGGAACCCCTGCATCCTTCTCTTCTCTCAGCTACTAATTAGCTGTGGGACATGGAATCAGCCTTTGGCTCTCCGGGCTTCTGTTTACTCTTCCAAAAAATGCAGAACCCCCACTGGTAAACTCTCAGCATTTTCTTTTTTCCTACACTTGACTTCGCTGAAGCAACGCTTTTTGTTGTTTGTTTTCTCCTATTCCACATCCTCCTCTTCTCCAGCTTTGTTTCCCATTTCCCAGAGACTATATTGAATTATAAGTCATTAAAAAAAAATAACTTCTAACAGTTGTGTGCTCTTCTACAGATGATCTCTTCAGTCATTTATTGCTTCGCCTCTTTACTAAACCAGGTGAAGCGACTGATCAAATTGTAAAACCTTGACTCTCGGAAAGTGAGCTGAGCATTCCTGAGGCACCGCCTCTGTGGTCTCACCAATCAGAGACTGCAGATGACTTACCCAAGGTGACACAGCTGTAATCCAGTAGTCAAATTCAGGTTGACTCCCAACAGAACCTAACCTCTTATTCACCTCACTCTCCTGCCTCTGGGGCATGATCATGCAGTAAAAGGGTAAGGGAATACTTGGGAAAGTGTCAACAGAGGGCAGGGTGGTATGGTCCCTCACGTTGAGGACTCGGGACATAGAACGGGTTGGTTGTCTTTGGGCCATTTCACGGAGATCTAGCTCTCTGCCTTCATCCCCTTCACCTGCTCTCACGTGCCTCCCAAAACCTCAAGAAAATGTGAGTGTCTCTGAAAGGTCATCAGATTAGCAGGGACCAGCCTTAAGGCTATGCCTCCCCTTGCAAGATTAACAAAAGTGTGTTAAACCCCACCCCCACCCTCCATCTCAGTGTTTCCCGTTCGCGTTAAGTTAAAACTCAGGCACATTTTCATCTTCATTTCACCTTGAGCTTCTATTGGCAGCGGTTCCTTTTGCCTTTGATTTTAGTTTTTCTCTTCTTTATCCCATATCACTCTAATTCCTGTAAGACTCGAGCAGGGAGTTAATGCGTTGAAACAGATATGCAAGGCACCCAGGAGAGCTTGCAACTTAAAAAAGACCTTTCTGAAATTTAAATAAATGAAGAAGCAAAACAGCACTTTCTGATTTTATCCAATTTGTAAGTTTGGGTTTTCTGAAATCAGGACTCCTCCTTTCTAAATCAGTTTGCATTCTTGTTATGAGAAAAATATGATTGGAAAATAATCCCATGAAGAGAGTGAAAGTATTCAAGGCTCATAGCACAAGGATACTAGCTTCTCTCCTGACTATAACTTTTAAGCCTGAAATATTCAATTCTTTAAATTGCTTTCAATTTATATATTGAAAACAGAGCCCAGGCAGATTCCATTACAGTCCTTTCCGAGTTAGGATTCATTTAGTCCCCACCCGGGGCTCAGACTAAATTGGGTCTCTTAGCCCTGCCTCCCTTGTGCACACAGCAATCACACTGTTTCTCTGGTGGGATTCGTAGATGTGGCTGGAGGGCCCTGGGCATGGGCAGCTGCCCCGATTCCAACATTTGTCTCCATGTGGTTTACCCTCTGCCCTGTCATTGCTGGGATGTAACAAGGAAATAAAAAGCCGATCGGATTGGCCTCAGCCTGCCTGTCCCCAACACCACAGAGGGTTTACAAAGATGTTTCCAATATCACGTGCAAGAAAATTGCCAGGAAGAGACCTTCAGCAGAGCCTCTGAGAGACTTAACACCACGATCGGCGGGAAAGCTATAAAAAGGGAAGAAGAAATTCGAAGGAGAAGGGCAGACAGTACCAACAGAGCTTCAAGATAGTGTTAGATGAGGATGTACAATATTTGAAGATGGATGGTCCCAAAAGGGGAGATCATTGTAAAGAACAAATAAAACTGAAAATTATGCACGAGCAATACCACAAAGAGAAGAGATTCCTTCTAATATCTAAATGCTTATACTACTTAGTGTCTGACAGGTACAGTATTTTGTAAGGAAGTTTCCACCCCTCCTCACCTCTCCCTGTAAACCACTCTCCCATGCATGTATGAAACAAAAAGAGAAAGATTTGACTTTGCCCACTAATATTTGTCCCTTCCCTCTGCTGTCTCTAGAGTTTCTATTTCATTCGGTTGATTCTCAGATACTCAGCAACGTGCAGTCGGGAGTCACACGATACTTGTACTGCTCCTGCTACTGCTACTTCCACTGATAATAATCACAGTGGCAACGAAGCCTCCTGAGTGCTTACTCTGCACAGGCACTGTTCTAAGCATTTTGTAAGTAGGAACTCATTAATCTTCAGAGTAACTTCCTCGCAGGACTAAATGTCTAACTTCTATGAAACAAAGTGGAGGTATAAGCAGTCTGTATTACATGCCCAAGGTTACACAGCTTATAAGTGAAAACATACTAGAGAAGCTGGAGGAAAACTCGGAAGACTGAGGCAACGAGGCTCAGTCAGTCCACGTAGCGCGGGCCTGGGAGTAACGATAGGGGAAGAAGATGGAAAACCGAATAGGCTGGGCATTAAGACAAACATTGGGGTTCGCAGAGCAACAGCATTTGGAAGAGAATTGAGAGAAAAGATGCTTTTCAGAAATACTGCTATAGATTATGAATTGGATAAAATTTAATGTTCTTCAAAGGACACAAGTAAACACTGAGCTGCGTTTATAGTGCTCTGTGTGTTGGAGTAGGTTCTCAGATCACAGCTCCATAGAGACTGGGACATAAAAGGATCCTGCTTTTACAAGGATTACACATCTCGGGTGCTTTATGGTTTTGCATACGTCTCACCAATTAAACACAACAATCTTGTGAAGGTAAAATGAAGTGATGGTGTGGATTTACAGGGGAGGGCAAGGAAGAGTGAGGGACGTCCAACTATCGTAGAAACAAGATGGCTCCTCTGATGTGAAACTATTAAATCAACAAGCAATGGGTTCATTCATTTAACAAACATGGAACACCTACTATGTGGCAGGAATTTTCTGCACAGCAAGATGTAGCAGTGAACAAAATAAACACCTGGGCAGGGCTCACATTTTAGTAAGGAGAAAAAGAAAATAAGCCAATAAGTGAGTAAATATTTATGATAATATCAGTTAGTAGCTGACCCAGGCATTCGGAGTAAATATTTGCAAAGTCATCCTAAGAAGATTGGGTATCTACCTGTTTTGTAAGCTCCCACTTTCACGTATAGGCTTGAATGTGTGACCCACCAGGAGGGGAGAAGGTTGAGAAGCTACAGAGGAATGGAAAAGGAAAAGTTACAAGAGCCCAGTATCAGCAGAACCCACAAGGCACTAGCCTGTCCTAGCTGTATGACTTTGAGCTAATTACTTACTCTCTGTGTATCTCAGTTTTCTCAGCTATGAAGATACTGCCTACAACTTACATTTTGGGTATGCATTAAACAAGACAATATCTATAAATTGTTTACTACAGGGAGTCTAATAAATGTTGCTGCTATCACTATTGTTGCAGCGTTTCTACTGATGACGCTGCTGGCTCAAGGACAATCGGTGACACTCATTAAGTTGACTGTGAAGACTGGCTGACGTTTATGATGAGAGTCCAGCTTGGTGATAGTGGTCCTTACTGTTGATCCCAAGTCCCAAACATGGAGCTCAACCCACATAGAAAATGACTTCCAGAGATACCAGGATCCCATTGTCTGTATATATCTTTATATTCAAAAGTCTTGTTGAATTTTCTTATTAACCAAAAGAAGCATCAGCAATCATTATCGAGCGCTAATGGGGTGCCAGTGCTAAACCAATGTCCTGGAGAATACAAGGTAAACAAAGCAAAAGGCCAAACTGACTGCCTCAAGGGACTCGCTGCCTCGCTGGGGAGTGAGGGCTACATAAGCTCTGGCATCGAAAACCCCAGAGCATAACAAAATAAGGGCAAGCCGCGGGGTGCTCCCTAAGCACCGCAGAGGATAAGACAAATGTTTCCGTGAGAGGAGGCTGAGTCATTAAAGGAGGAAGAGAGCGCACTTCTGTGGAGCCTCTGTGTGCCAGCTGTCGAAACGCACATTCTCGGTTTGCTACTCCCCCATAGCCCTAGGGATGGATTCTCAGGCCCATTTTATGGATAAGGAAACCAAGTTTCAAAGAAGCTGAATGCTTTGATCAAAGTAAGTCATCCAGCTACTGGGAGACTGCCCCAGGATACAAAGTCATGTTCTGATCTCAGTCTCGTTGCTATTTTCCCTGTTACAAGGAGGCAATATGTGATTATAGCTAAGAGTATGTTGAGATCTGGGTACAGAGGTGGGATTTGAATTCATCTATGATTTGGGCAAATTATTTTATTTCCTTGCGCCTATTCCCTCAGATACAGAATATGTTTCATGACAATATCTCTCTCACAAATTGTTTTTTTTAAATCACTGGAAATTTTTAAAAAAGACTTTCTTTATTTGCAGAGCCAGGGGAAGGGAGCGAGAAAGACAGGGAAACATCAATGTGTGGTTGCCTCTCTCGCACCCCCCACTAGGGACCCAGGACCCGGCCTGCAATCCAGGCATGTGTCCTGACTGGGAATCGAACCGGTGACCTTTCGGTTTGTAGGCTGGTACTCAATCAACTGAGCCACACCAGCCAGAGCTCAAATTGTTGAGAATTGAATGACATAACCCTTGTTTAGCTCAATAACCTTTGGTTGGGATGTCAAATAAGAGGATGCCACTACATCCTCCTACCATCCACCATCCTCAGTGCTGTTGCCCTAAGACAGCTCTAAGGATCTGAAGACCAGAACCCTTCAGTAGAAGAGGCACCTTGAGAAGGGAGACAAAGTAGCCATTGTGGGGAAGATGGGCAAATACCTGGACAAAAACTTCCCAGCATCCAGCAGATCCCTCTTGGCAGCTACCTGGTTTCCTCTAGTAGCTGTGTTGCTCAGCATGGATTCTTGAGGACACTAATGGTCCTGATAGAACAGGCCGCCGTCACTCCACTCATGTGCCCCCTGCCTTTACCATCTTTCGCACTGTTATGCTCTGCCTGCGGGCTTACTGGCTGCAGGAGGAGGCTGGGCTCCTACAAAGAGAAGGCCTGAGGTCGGTGGATGCATCCTCCAGCTTCCTTCCTTCCACGGAGCAGGACATGTCTAAAGCGTGTTCTCCATCACACGCCACGGCCCCCTGCAGGACTCAGCTCCAGGTGCCCACTCAGTAACTGCTCATTAACACATCCTCTATTGGCTTCCTTTCCTTTCCGTTCTCATTTCCCTGCTTGTGTTTTCTGAGATCGCCCAAATCCTAGTTTCAGGGTCTGCTTCACGGGGTACCCATCTCGCTAGCTCAGTGCACAATTCTAGGTTAAGTCACTCTTAGTTACTCTTCCCTCTGGGACTTTTTTAGCTTCTGAATAGACCTTATTACCAAATACCCAGTCTGCTTATAATAGAGACTGGACTAAATTGGTATCACAGCCAGTTTACCAGTTTTTCACAAACACCTTTTTCTCGCTGCCCCCAGCTGCTCCACCGCCCTGACCACCTGCTCAGTGTGGGGTCCTCACACCCAGGTTACCTTGATGCTCTTCTCAGGGGAGGGCTGGGGGAAGCAGTTGATTTTGTAATCAGTTAAGAAGTTTTTGAGCTGAGCCTTTAGGAAAGAGTAGGTTTCCTGAATCAGCAGAAGTTCATACTAAATAATCCTTGTATAAAATGACCCACTGAAAAAGGAGACCGTTACTGTCGCAGCTTAAGAGATTTCTTGGGGGAAGAGAGAAGAGTCATATTCTGTTTCATTAGCTGATTCTAAACTAAGTACTTAAGGAAGTCCCTCATGCTGCCAACTGAAACTTAAGCAAAGTGTAAAACAGGTCCTCATAAAGGCCTATCGCATATCATTGACCTATTTGAAAATACTTGTTGGGGAAAATGTGCTCTGATGTGCACTGATCTAGGTAATGGGGATGGAGCAGTGAAAATAAACTAACAACAACAAAAATACCCACAAAGTCTCTGCTCTCATGATGTTTACATTCTATATTAGTTATCTATTGTTCTATAATAAGTGGCGCCAAAATTCAAGAGCTTAAAGCAATAACCATTTGCTCTAAATTCTGTAGGTTAGTGACTTGGCCCGGGCTCAGCCGGGCTGTTCTGCTTGTCCCACTGGGGTCACTCATTCAGCTGTAGTCATTTGGTGCTTCGACTAGGGCAGCAGGGTCTATGATGGCCTGACTCCCATCTGGCAGGTGTTGCTGGGTACCAGCTAATTGGTCTAGGAGGCCTCTGCGGGGATAGTATGTCTGTGCCACATGGCTTTTCTCCCTCAGGTAGGCTGGCTTCAGAAGTCCTATAATATATCTACAATATTCTATTGGTCAAAATCAGTCACATGGCCAGGCCAAGTGTAAGGTGTACTCCATCTCTTGATAGGAGGCACTTCAAAGATGCATTGCAAATGGCATGGATACAGCTTGGGGAGGAATTTGTGACTATTTGAAAAAAACATCTGCTGTACATTTGAATAGTTATGTCACATAGCAAATATGTAAATAAATGGTAATGGAAAAAATCAATGAAGATTATATATATATTTTTAAAAAGGCTTAGGCAGATGTTCTCAGCCCCATTTTCACATAAGAATTACCTGGAGAGCTTTAAAAAACAACAACAACAAAAGAAAAAACAGATCCTTTACTGCGGACCAATTACATCAGGGATTGGAACTTGGAAATCCACATGCTCAGTCACCTCCCCAAGGGGAGGGATCTAATCTGCAGTTAACTTGGAGAATCACTAGCGAAAGTGCACTGAGGAAAAATGAAGGGGGTCGGGGAATCTAGAGCAGTGAGAGTTGCGTAAGACGTGGGAATCAGGGAAAAAACGAAAGGAAGCACTTGAGCTTAAACCTAAAAGAAACGAGAGTCCAAGGGCCTTGGAGCCGCTGGAGGAGGAGAGGGGGAGCCCGTGAAAATACTCTGAGGCCGGAGCTGGAGGAGAGGCGGGGGCAGTAGGAGCAGATGTGATCGACAACGACTTGGGAGAAAGGTCTAGACCACAGAGGCAGTGCCTCGGAGGAAGGTTCCGCTCGCTGTCCTCAAGTCAAGGGTTTACAGCTTGGTCAATCACTTCACTTGGTTTTTGTAAAGAAGTCAAACAGTAAAGAACTGACAACTAATAAAAAGCTATTTTTAAAAAGAATTCGCTATTCAACAGCAGTCTCCAGGCCATAAAAATCAAAGCCAGAGAAGAGGAGGATGTGGAATGGGAGAAAACAAACTACAAAAAGCATTGCTTCAGAGAAGTCAAGTGTAGGGAAAAAGAAAACGCTGTGAGTTCACCAGTGGGGGTTCTGCATTTTGGAAGAGCAAACGGAAGCCCGGAGAGCCAAAGGCTGATTTCGTGTCCCACAGCTAATTAGTAGCAGAGAGAGGAGAAGGTTCCTGTTCCTGCGCTCGTCTCCTCTCCTCCCACCCTTCCGCGCTACCCCTTCCCCCTGCCCAGTCTGTCCTTGTCAGTGCCCACTGATGAACCACTGGAAGCACCTTCATCATTTCCAAAGTAAGGAAGTTTTTAGCAGAAGAAAATATAAAAGAAGCAGGTCTTCAAAATGTGTGCAAGAAACAAAGTCAGTGTGGTGTTACTGAAGAACTTGAGACTGTATCCTTCCTCAAGGCCGGGACCATGTGTTCCCGTAACACACATAACGTCCCTGGCAGCAGTATTGAATGGAAACAGTGTTCCTCTCAAAAAATGAATTAGGAATTGAAGGGAATATGCGTAGAGTATCTAAGCCCATGTTGATAACTGTGCAGTCGGTGCTGGGTGCAGTCTTATTTCCTCCACTGGCTAGCTCTGTGACCGTGAATGGGCTACTTCATCTCCTCCTATTTCAGTTTCTGCATCTGTGAAATCCCACTCAGAAAAGCAATTTCAATAACCAAGTGCCAAAGATTAAAGAGGAAATAAAGTTCCAGGTATCTCAAAGTCACTGTCATTGGTGGGAAGCCATGGGAGTCAGCAAACCAGTTGAAGGAAAACGGTCCTTGCCGACAGGTCAGCGCAGGCCGTCAGGCCAAATCAGGAGCAGGTTCGCATATTTCATCAACTGATTTCTCACGGTTGGGCCACTCAGAAAGGTCATATTTCCCCAGGTCAACAAGAGCAAGGCCAAGTTCGCTTTCCATCCTGGTGCCCAGGTGGGGGGCTTCAGACTCCCTTGTGCCCTGGGTACCGGACTGGGGTTCCTGGCACCAGTAGCGGTAGCAGAGTGCAGGCTTCGGGCAGCTCGGAGGCGACCGGAGCCACCCACATAGCCAGGAAGCGAGGACGGGAGCACAGGGGTTGATGAGGTGTGCAGAGAAGGCCTCTGGCAGGACGAAGTGGAGTCTAGAGGCCTTGCCAGGCCATGCAGAGGGTTTCACCTCAGTGATCCAGGTCGAAAAAGGCTGCCAAGGCTTGCTGTTGCCGTGGCTCTGCCAGCACAGGAAATAAGCCTGGCTTGCTGGCTGCCCGCATCCAGCAGAGTGTCCCATCCCAAAGTGCACAGGTGATGAACTTCAAAGTCCCCATTGCCCTTGCAGACAGGCCAACAAAGCCTTTCCTCCCTGAAATGGAAATTCCTTGGGGGGAACTATGTCCCTGGTATGTCATCATAGGTAACCTCCAACAAGAAGATTGCAGTTTAGCTCAGAGGGATTTCTCCCACCTTGGAGCTCAGAGGATGGGTCAGAAAAGCCCTTCTTGGTCTCAGAGTACGTTGGGAGTTTCACAGATGGGAGATCTTGGCCTCACTGTTGCTCTTTAGGGATTTGCCCTCTTTGGAATGAGTAACAAAGTGGCTTGGCTCTGAAAGGGCGGCCAAAGCCTGGTGGAGAGGCTCTTCCAGATGGTGGCAGAGAAGCCAGCGGCACCCCAGCCTGGCACTCCGGTGGTGGCTCAGGCAGCTTGGACGTGCAGGAGCACAGAGCACCAAGACCCCAAACTTCCGTTGCCTCTGCCCGCTAGAGAGTCTGGATGGGCTCTCCCATTAGAGTGGAGGGGCTTTTCCTCTGGAGCCTCCTGAGCCCGTTGTAGAAAAAACTACTTCCTTCATCAGATGGTTTAACAAAATTTACAGAAGGTTAACAGGAAAAACCATCTTCAATGAGAGAGGAAGAATTCCCGGTCAGCTTCAGCGTCTCCTTGGCCTTTGGGTCTGCGCTCTGAGGTGTCTCCCTTACCCCCAGGGCTCAGCTCCATAGGACCTGACTCCCTCAGTCCAGGATTTTTCTTCCCTAACCTCTCCCGCACTGTAAGCCACTAGTGTGAACCTTCCAAACCTTCCTCCTCCAGGAAGTGGCCCTTCTACATTGAACTGTGGCTGGTCCTGCAGGAGCGCTTAATCCACTTTTACCATCCTTAGCCATGTGTGCCTGACTTTGGGGTTGAGGCAACATGGAGGGTAGGTGGGGAATGAGCTTTGAGGTTACAGAGACTGGTGAGAATCCTGGTCCTGCCACTTCCAAACCATGCACCCTGGGCAAGTCACTCAACGGTAAAATAGAAGAAGGTTCCTGAGCTTCGTAAGATGTTGTGAAGGTTCAAAGAGATGATTTAGAAAGAGAATAAAATATAAAAGAAGAGAAGAGAGGAGAAGGGAAGGGAAGGGAAGGGAAGGGAAGGGAAGGGAAGGGAAGGGAAGGGAAGGGAAGGAATGATAGTGTCTAGTTGGTAGTGTTTGATCAGATGGATCCATTATTATTCTGATGGAAAATTCTCATGAGCACAAACACAAGTTTTCAAAGGTTTTAAATTCTTTCAAGAAAACTCTGTGTTAAGAATTCTGACCACAGATTATCAGATCTAATGACTTTATTTTTTTGGAATAGGAAAATGGGACTAAGCTCCAAGAGAAGTGACTTCCCTCAGCCACTTAGGAGAAGAGCCAGAGCTAAGAACTGGGACTCCTGACTCCAGTGCTCCCTTCTTGGCCATTTGCCTTAGGAGGAGCCAAAGAGGCCTCGTGGTATCACCTACCATCTGCTAAATGAGGGTGGTTGGCAAGAGATTCTCCTTACACTGCAGGGAACAGAAAATTGCACAATTCATTTCCCCTGTAGACAGTGGTGAAAAGCTCATTCAGGAGAAGAACGGGAGTGTGTGGGTGATCAATCTGATGCCACACTGATGTACCTAACGGCCCTCACAGAAGACGGCCTCAGTGTAATGAGCTTTCAGTTCCTTTGGGCTCCATTTGTGCTAGACATCTTCTGTCTGTTGCTCCAGATCTGCTCTCCATGGTTTCCTCCCTGCGCCCGGTGCCTGGAGGCTGACCTGTGTGGACTACGCCAACGGGCTTCCTTGGTCCAGTCAAGAGCCCCCGCAGGAAATCCGAGGGAGGAAGGGAAGCGATGACGGTGAATTACTGCCCTTCTGCTCTCACTGTGAGGTGACTTCATCTAGTCATTTCACTCACACAAGGTCATTGCTCCTCACATGGTGATGTGTTCTAGATGACCCTCTTCCTTCAGGCTTTACATAACTCCTCCTCCCCTTGTCCCTTTGAGCCTACGGGCGGTGACCCTCTTTTCTTACCAATCTTGGGGGGTTGCATCATTCTTTGTGGCCTCCCTATGCCCCATCTGTAACTGTATAAATATCCCTTTACAAATGAACTACCATTGAATTATCCTGAGTGTATCATCTACTTTATTTGGGGACTCTAACTGATATACTAGTCATAACTTTGTCCCAAACCAAGAGGCAGCTACAGTTACCCAGGAGATGATTTGTGTTGGCTAGGGTGAAAATTACGTAGCTCTATCCTCCTTATTTAGCCCCTCTTTGGAATTCAGCTAGAGCTTTGCTGATAGTAGGAATAGGGTCTGGTTCATCTTTCATGCCATGGGAGAAGTGCATGGTGTCAGAGCGACAGGTCACGGTGAATAAAATTGTGTGGGGAATTACGTTGTCTGCCTAACCTCAGTCTTTTTTATCTTGTGAACTTCAAAGGGTTTCTGGTGGTTTTCTGGAGTGGTCTAAGCTTCACAAAAGCAACCCGAAAAGCCATTAAATACAGTGGCTTTATAACCTCACCTGAATCTTAAACCCAATCTCAATAGTTAGGAAAACTGAGTCCTTGAGATACGGAGACATGATGAGTTAAAATATAAACTCTCATGAGAGTTGGTAAAGTGAGTCGCTGGTGAGTCAAGAAGCCAGCTCTGAATCCACAATCTGTGAACTTCTTGTTCTTACTCTATAGTTTTCTGGGGTTTTTCCTTCCATAGACACTAGACGGTAAGCTCTTTGAGGACAACAGATATGTTTTTAGAAATTGATTAATTTTTGCATTTACGAGTATTTATTTCACACCTGCTATGCATCAGACAGACACTGATCTGGATATTTGAGATGTGATAATTACTAAGAAAGCAATGATCACTGTAGTCAAAGGACATATGGTCTAACCCAAGGCAAACCATCACTGTGGGCTGGTTGTTTACTTTTTTAATAAAATGTTATTAGAATACAGATACACCCATTTGTTTTTGTTGTGCCTATAGCTGCTTTCTGGCTATAAGCCAAAGTTGAGCAGTTGCAACGAAGATTGTATATCTTGCCAAGCCTGTATTGTTTACTGTCTAGCCTTTTAGAAAGTTTGTTGACTCCCAGCCTAGCCATACACCTTCCCAGTACCTGGCACAGTGGGACGCGCCATTTTTTTCTCAACAAGCAAATACTTTATGGTTAGATCAGGAGATCAGATCAAGCAGAAAAGCATTATTGTTGTCTTAATAGTAGAAAATAATTCTCAGTGGATTATTTTAAAATCTTTGCATCTTAAAGAATTTGCTGAAATTTTTAGATGTTGTTGACACATGAACAATTTTCTTGCTTTTTATTTTGTGGATTGGTGGGATCCACAATACACCTGTGCAACTGTGCAAGAAGTTTCAAAGGGGAAAATATTCTGATGCATGGGGTAGGAGGAAAGGATTGAATAGAACCTTGATTGCTCCCGTTCCAGAATGTATCATCTGGTATTCTGCTGCTCTTAGCGTCTCTAAATGCACTTATGCTGTGAATTTCTTTCCAACTTATTGTTCATAAATACTTGAAGAAAAGCAGTGAACTCAGAAATCCTTTTTAACCATTTCACTCTGGCTGGTATTTAACAGCCCACTTTTGTGGCCGCAATGTTCCCTGGGACCCAGGCGCAGTTAGAATAAAACGGGTCAGAGCCATGCAATGGCCTGGCGGTGTCCGTCCTCTGAGCCGCGTCTCTGAGTAACACCCCAGTAACGTTAAGTAGGTGCACGCTGGTCTCTCTGATTCCTTGCAGGTTTAAGGTGTTTATCTCGTTCTGGGAACTCAGACTGAGTATTGTTAAAATTTGAAAAGAAATGTAACTGATTCTCCCAACGACTACTTTTTTGTCCCCAAAAAATTAAAATGAGGATGCTAGTGAAAGAAGCTATGGCATTCCATAAAGATAAGGGAGGGATAATGTTGTAGATATTCCAGAAAAGAGATTTTTTTTTTTTAAAGGCTAACTTCAGGTACATCTGTAGGAAAAGCTGACAATTCTGACTTCGATTTATTCAATGCCTAAAAAATGGCTTGTACATACTCTTCTGGACCATGAACACAAAATACTATAAATTCTAATTACTCCACTTCAAGATAGACCTATAACCTCTGATCTCAGCAGAATCAGTTCAATGAAGAAGGAATTTACAAAGACCCTCCTGTGTTCTAGTCACTGTGACCATCCTAAAAAATGTGGTACTAATGCAGAAAACAATGCCTTCCTATGGGAATTTACAATTTAGGTGAGAAGGGTAGGAAACATGGCTATGTATAAATAAAACACAGCAATACAATTTATTGCCAGACAGTGTTTAAATGGGTTGTAAAATTCAGTGAAAGGCGGAATTCATGAGAGATGGGAAAATGAGGAAATTTTTTTTTGGCATTGGAATTCGTTATTGGAATTCTTATTGGAATAATAAGAAAAGAGGAGGATACTCCGGCAGATACAATGGTGTGAGCAAAGCTGAGGCCATTTGAACCGTTATCTGCGGCTGCATTATAGAACATCAGTTCTTGGTGAAGAGAGAGAGGAAATGTGACCCAAGATTTTAAATGTCAATGTGAAGAGTTTGGACTTATTTGCAGACAATGGGGAGCTGTTAAGGTTCTGAGGAGTGAATTGGCATGCTTGAAGCTTCTAAGATAGAGATCATAGCCGTGTATGTGATGGGTTGGAGAAATAAGAAATTGGAGGAGGGGAGGCTGCTTAGAGAGGGATTATAATACTCTAGGTGGGGCAAACGTGATTATAGAAATGGGCTTTCTATGGAGGTGCCTAGGCAGGCTTGGCAAGTGTCAAAATATGAGTGAGAAGGAGATAAGGGTACGTGACTCAATGTCTAATTATGTGGAAGTGAGTTACAGAGAGGGCTCAATGTGGAGAGACATGTATGTAGTAATGATTGTCCCAATCGAGACTGGGGCTAAGACAGACACAGTAACGAAGATGAATTAGTTAAAAAATAAATGCATCTCCAGACCTTCTATGCTGATTGATATTCGTTTGGGCCCTTTTGTACCTGATTCAAGAATGCTCCCCTAGCAAGAAGAATTTTCTAGCCACAGAAACAGGCCTTGCTTTTAGAATGCAAGCAATTACAACACAAGTAATTGTAAGAAAGGCACTACCTTTTACACTCTTATGGCGAAATACTCTGCTATAGTGCCAGACATGCTGTAAGTGATACTATATGGGTGCGGAATGAATCACCCTGGTGGACAACTTAGAAAACAATAGGCCTGCCTTTCAGTCCAACGATCCCACTGCTAGGACTACACGCTAAGAATCCTGAGTCACCAATTCGAAAGAATCTATGCACCCCGGTCTTCACAGCAGTGCAATTTACAATAGCCAAGTGCTGGAAACAGCCTAAGTGCCCATCAGTAAATAAGTGGATCAAAAAACTGTGCTACATTTACACAAAGGAATACTACACAGCAGAAAGAAAGAAGGAGCTCCTACCCTTTGTGACAGCATGGATGGAACTGGAGAGCATTACGCTAAGTGAAATAAGCCAGGTGGTGAAAGACAGACACCGTATGATCTCACCTATAAGTGGAACCTAATCAACAAAACAAACAAATGAGCAAAATAGAACCAGAGACCTGGAAATAAAGAACACACTGACAGTGACCGGAGGGGAAAGGGGAGGGACATAATGGGGGAAAGAAGGGGAAGGGGCAAGCCAAGGAACAAGAATAGAGGACTCATGGGCATGGACAAGGGTGGGGGGATTGACTGTGGGAGAGAGGGGGACAGGGCAGGGGTGAGCAATGGGGAAAAGAGTGGGACGAGCGTAACTGAACGACAATAAAAAAAGAAAAGAAAACGATAGGCCGTACACACATCAAAGCTAGCTACCAAGAATGGTGAGACGTAGACGAGAGATGTTCTCTAGGGTCAGGAAGGACGCCGTGAAGTCCATCTGGACATAGCCAGGAGAGTTCTAGGAAAGAGCCATTCCAATGGTAGAAGAGGGATTCTTAGGAGACTGGGAATGGGACCCGGAGGGGTTCACGCAATGCTGACATCGGGGCACTTTAACACTGCACAGAGCTGGAACGGTGACAGAATGGAAACATGACACAAGTGAGGCCGATTCTAGTGATTTTAACCAATGGGAATGTTTTTTATTTATCTGTAGGCTAATGGGAAAACAATTTGGGATATTAAGGAATGGTACACTATGTTAATTAAGGCTTTCTTCACAAAGTGCCTGGGGGATCCTTAAAAGAATGAGAGTGAAGAATGTGAAACTTTCCAAAATTAATTATTTTACATCGCTGCCTGTGAGACTAAAGCTGCCCTCCCACATGTTTGCTTTTATTTGTGGGATACAAAGTATACAAAAACTTAAGTGCCTCTTATACACATATCAATGAATGTTGAAATATTACAAGCATTTTTATTAAAATTAGGAATAAGAGAACTATGACTATTATGATTGCTACAGTTTAATGTTATAATAGGTTCTAAGCAATGCAATAAGATGTGGAAAATAAGTAATAACTACAAGAAAGAAAGAGAAGCAGCTGAATTTTGGGGGAGTTATAGGAAAATCTAAGTCATTTGTCAATTGATCTTTGAATTTTCTATTAAAACTCATGAAAATTAAACAAGTTTGATTAATGTTATTTACCTATCATCTATTTCTGTACACTAGTGATAGTTATAAAATATAATTTTCTGATATGTACATAAAGTAAACTACAAAACTTACTGAGGGACAGAAAAAAAGATGATGAAATGGAAATATGCCATGTTTGTATTTAGGAAGACTCATAAATTTCTCATAAATTAATCATAAATTTAGTGTGTTCCATAGAAATTCCATAGAAACTCCTGGAGGTTCCACAGAAATTCCAATCAAATTTCTATGGAACTAATAGAAATTCCAATCAAATTTCTGTGGAACTTGACAAATTAATTCTGAAATCGTTGTGAAACAGAACATTCCATTCATATGTGGAATTTAATGAACAAACTGAACTAACAAGCAAAACAGACACAGACTCTAAGAACGAGAGCAGGATGACAGCTATGAGGGGGCAGCTGGGGGGCGAGGTGGCGGTAGGATTGAGCCAAAAGGAGAAAGGACTCGTGGACATGGACAACTGAGAGGTGATGTTGGCGGGGATGGGCACAAGGGGGCTAAATGGTAATGGCAAAAATACAATAAAAATTAGAACCATATAAGAAACAGTACACAAAATTAACTCCAGATAAAGATAAAACTATGAAAAGCGTCATTATAAAGAAGAAAATATAGGAAATAATTAAAATAAACATTGGAGCAGGGGTGATTTTAAGTTAGACACAGAAGTTGATTAATTTGACTGTACTCAGTTATCTAATAAGAAATATAAAATATGTTGAAATACAATAAAGCATACATTGCAGATATTTTCTTTCATTCTAGCTGGTAAATACTTAAAATATGTGAAGAGTTTCTGTTAATCAATAAGTGAAAAATAAAGAGGCAAAGAAATATGTGCAGGTACTTCACAGAAAAAGGAATGCCAATGGCCAGAAGTATATGAAATCATATGAAACCCCATTCATAATGAGAGCAATACAAATTAAACAACAATGAAATAAAAGTTGTTTCCCCCACACACACACAAATTTGGAAACAAGGATGAAGAAGTAGGAGGAAGGTAAAGGAGGATGACAGAGACTTCTGTATACTGCTGGTGCTGACATTGATTGGTACAGCCTCTGCTGGAGAAAATGTCACAAACATTTATCAAAATGTAATGGGTGTATCCTCTTATTTGGCAATTCTAAACCTAAACATTATTTTAGAAAAACGCAATGTACACATTATAAGTTGCTTAATATCGTGACTAACTAAACACAAACAAATGTCCACAGTAGGGTGCTATTAAATGAAGTAGCTCACAGCCTTCGTATGGAATACTATGTGTCAATGAAAGAGGACGAGGTAGAATTGTACAGAAACAGAAAGATCTTTAAGATGTCTACTGTCATTTGAAAAAAAGCAATTTATAAAACACTGCATAATATAACCTCTATTTAAAAACAAGTGAACAAACATATATAATTCTAAATTTAAACATACATTGTGTAAATGTATAGAATAAGATCTGGATGTATATGCACTAAATTAATAAAATTTTGCCTGGTGAAGGCTGTGAGACTGGTGTGATGATGTGGGAATTTTTTTTTAGAATTATTTATTTGTTTGAATATTTAGGAGATGTATAAATTAATTTTTGATTAATAATAATAAATTAAAAGTAAAACAAATAGAAATCTAAGCACATATGTACACAATATTGTGGCTTATAACTACAGAGAGCTTGATCTAAGTATTATTTTTTTTTTACATTGCATAATTGCACATTCCTCCTTTCCTGCAAACTTTTAAAATCCTATTTAGGATTTAAATCCTATTAGGATTTAGCCTTGGATATGTCTGTGCCAGAGGTGGATCCATTAGCTAATTAAGCACATATTTGAATATACAATTACTTTAAGGGATAACAGGTGTTGCATCTCACTTCCAGACCTTGTCTAATGGTCATTAACTCAGGTCTGACTCACATTAAATTTTGTGAAGATATGGGACAGTGCTTCTTATCTTTTTAAAATAAAGTGATAGAAATTTCAGCTCTTCCATGATGTGACTGTATTGGCCTACACCACATTTTCACCAGTTTTACATTATCCTGAGTTGCCATTATAATATTGATCACATTGCTGACCAGAATCTAGCCTTTAGCCATAAACGATGGAATATTATTGGACTTTTATTATACAATCAAAAAAATAAGCCAGAAGAGACACATTCAAAAAACTATTTTCGCTAAGCATTACATTTCCTCTGCAAAACAGGAAAGCTGTGAAAAATCAATCATGGCAAAACTTGGCGGATGGAAAACATATTTTTATGTGGATGCCTGTACTGTACTCAACCATCTTGGTGAAATATCTCCTAATTCCCTTTTCTGCGGGCTTCGCCAGAACTGGCAAGCCAGGTACAAACTCTCTTTAGGATTCTGCTTTTGTGGTCTGTCTTTGGAAAAAATATGAGTTTTTAATTTTAAAACAGAAGGGAGAGAGGATGGAGTCAACTGCCTGAGTTTGCTCCGGCCACAGCCCTGTGCAGGACGGTGGCTCCCACAAACTCGGTTCTGTTCAGCAACATTGCCGAGCTCCTGTGGCATCGCAGGCAGAATGCCCTGAGCTGGGCTGTGTGTGCAAGTTCCTAAAGCCTTCCCCTTGTGCTGCTCCCAGTCACGTGATCACAGTGATGGACTAGAGAGAGGATTACTGATGCATAAACCACTTACTGAAGAAATATCTCATAAGCCCTTTGTGCCGGGCACTGTGATAAACCCTGGGAATATAGCCGTATACAAGACCTCTCCCTCATGAGTTTATACTCTAGAAAGGATAAAAGGTAACGAAAACACGAAAATATTGCGTGAAATGTGCTGTGATGGTCCTGGAAATACAGCACCCTAGGTGGGACTTAGGAGGGATAGCAATTTTGTTCCCTGGGGATTAAGAAAATGTTCTTTGAGAAAAAGAGATTTAAGACATGCAATCAGATGCTCGAAGGATGAGTAAAAGCTTGTAAAACGCGGGATGAGGGAGGAGTAGGGGAATCATTGCGGGCATGGCCTGGGCCAGGCACAGTGATGGACGCCCAGGGTCCACACCCTCACGAAGGCTCGCCTTTCTGTCTCCATCTCTTCTCCATCCCGACTAGAGTTCCGCAGCACGTCCTTCGCTCTTCACCTCTGGCCATCGCCCCTGACTCCTAAACCGTTCCGCACACGTTTCCTGACCCACCCAGTATAGCAAGAAACCCTGGACCCTCTTCTGGGTCTCCCCATTTCATTCTTAATGTCTTGCTCCTCCTCCCTCACCCTTTCACCATCCAAACGACAGCAAAATAACGGACGCCACTCCTGGTTTAGCTGATCCCCTGCTTAGCTGCTGCTTCTTGTGTACAGAACCCTGTCCTCAGAAAAGCACAGGAGTTTCTCTCGCCCAGGCTGCTCCGGGATGCTGTCATTCCAATAGCTCCCCTTACTGTCCTTGCTTTCAGAAATGAAATGAGTCAGGAAAACCCTCTCCCCAGCAACCTTTTTTCTCCTGAGATCTAGTAGACGCTTTTCAATTTGTAATTGAATTTGGCACAATCTGCCCTTTTTAAGGGCTATACTTTACCAAGGAAAGCTCCAGGGTTTATTCTAAAAACCTCCGATAGTGAATAGTGTCTATTATACTAAGGAGTTTTCCAGAATCTCTACCTACATGATGAGCAGGCCTCCCAGCTACCCTTCTCACACTCACTCCCTCCCAATTGAAAAAATACGTGTATACGTGCTGGAATTTGACACTTGCTTCATAATTACTTAGCAATAGGACTCAGTCATTTGGAAGGAAGTTGGGGGAAGGGAGAAAAATTCACCCTCGTCAGAGGGAGAGAAGGGAGGGGGAAAGGTCGGGGAGCCTTTGATCTTTCCACCTCTGAACACCAGGAATACACTGGGCAACAATTTTCCCAATTTTCTTCCACTGTGTCAACTAAACATTAAACTCTTCCAGGCTGGTGGTTGCACTATATATCTAATTGTCCCCAAACATCATCAGACCTGAAACCTTGCAAATAGTGGACTAGTGAATTATACATTTTTCATGACAATCACAAAACTAGAGAGAAAAAATCTTTAATAAAAGAGACAAAAATATATGTGGGAGGAAAAATCAAGTACTGATGCTGACAATGTGGGTCTTGCAAAATGTATCAGAATATTTTCTTTTTAAAATAAATAGCTAATACCCAGAAGTAGGATTGCCAGATCATATGGTAGTTCTACTTTTATTTATTTATTTTATTTTTTGAGAAATCCCCATTCTTTTTTCTGTAGTGACTGTGCCAATTTATCTTCCTACCAATGGTTTCCAAAGGTTTCCTTTTCTCCACAACCTCGCCAATACTAATCTTTCTAGGTTTTCTGATAATAATGATGAGCTTCAGGACACACTACCCCCAAATACAGTACTTTGTCATATTGGATATTTCAAGCTGGAAGAATTTGAGAAATGGTATGTGTAGGGAGGACCCCCTGACCTTCCACTGAACTAGGTCATAAAGCTTAAGAAGGACTTTCTAACCTTCCCCTAAAGAAGGTCCTAAAAGTTTTATATGAGAGGTGCCCTCCCTAAAGCTGGAGGAATCTTACATTCGAAGGCAAAGGGACACAGAGAGGAATCTAAGGAAACAGGCTTTGCTGCGTTCACTATACATAGTTCGCTTTTAGTTCATCTTTCCACAGCTCCTCATCAAACCTAGCATAGAAGCTTAGTTTCAGCCTTTGCTTTGGGTCTTCATTTCCTGAGGAAGGCCTCTGTGTCACATAAAACATACATTTAATAAACGTGTATGCTTTTTCTCTTGTTAACCTGTCTTTTTTTACAGGGGTCCCAGTCGAGAACTTGGAGAGGTAGAGGAAAAGACACTTTCCCTCTCCTATAATAGCTGTCTGAACAAGCATGAGGTGATACCTCACTGTGGTTTTGACTTCTATTTCCCTGGTAATCGGTGATGTTGGGCTCCCTTTTATCAATCTCTTGGCCATTTGTATATCTTCTTTGGAGTAATATCTATTCCAGTGTCTTGTCCATTTTTTAATTGGGTTATTTGATCACTTGCTATTGAGTTGTAGGATTTTCTTATATATTTTAGAAATTAACTCTTTGTCAGATATATTTTTGGTAAATATTTTCTCCCATTTCATGGTTTGCTCTTTCACTATGTGGATCGTTTCTTTTGCTGTGCATGAGGTTTTTAGTTCAATAGAGTTCCACTAATCTATTTTTACTCTTGTTCCCTCTGTTTTTGGTGTCACCCTTGAAATCATTGCCAAAAACAATGTCATGAATCTTTCCCTCATTTTCTTCCAGTAACTTTACAGTTTGAGCTTTTATTTCCTTAGCTCATTTTGAGTTTTTCTTGTGTGTGGCGTAAGGTGGAGGTCTAATTTCATCCTCTTGCATGTGGTTATCTTCTTCTGGGTATATATCCAAAAAGAATCAAGATCTCAAAGAAGAATCTGCACTAAAAGGTTTATTGCAGCATTATTCCCAAGAGCCAAGATATGGAAACAATTCACATCTTCACTGGCAGATGAGAGGATAAAGATAATGTGGTACACACATATGATAGAATATTATTTTGCCTTAAAAAAGAAGGAAGTCGTACCACTTGGAACGTGGACATACTTAGAAGACATTATGCTAGGTGAAATAAGTCAGTCACAGAAGGGCAAATCCTGCAAGATTCCACCACAGGAGGTATATAAAACAGTCAAACTAAGAGGAGCAGAAAATCGAATGATGGTTATACGGGGATGGAGGGAGTGGGAAATGGGGAATTGCTGTTCAATGAGTATAAAGTTACATAAAATGAATGAACTAAGAGATTTGCTGTCCAATGTAGTACCTATAGTTAACAATACCGTGTTGTGAACTTAAACTTTTAAGAGAGTAGATTTCACGGTGACTGTCCTTACCGCACACTTACAGAAAGCAAAGATACATACGGAAAGTTTTGGAGGTGGTGGACGTGTTTACTGTTTTGATTGTGGTGATGATATCACAGATATATGCATATGCCCAAACTCATCAAATTTTATACATTAAATATGTGCAGTTTCTTGTATACAAATTATGCATTGATAAAACTATAAAAATTAATTACTGTTTTTTATCTGTAATTTAATAGAGGGGAACAGTTAAGGAAATAGTAACCTAAATGTTGATGTAGGCAAAAACACTGGGGTGGTGGTGTTCTGAATTCCTTCAGGGAGAATAATGAGTATTATTTTCTTTTGTAAAAAATGCTTTGGTGGGGTGAATGGTAATTAAATCACATTAAATTGTTTATGTTCTTCGACCTAGAAATTCTGTGTCTATAATTTGTCTGTATTAGTGTTGAAAATTATTACTGGTTTTAAAATATTTATCTCAGTATTATATGTAATAGGCAATACTAGAGACAATCTAAATGTTCAGCTCTGTGGGAATATTTGAACAAACTAGAGGGGATCCATTTGATTATAAATTTTAACAGAGTAGGCTCAACAGACCCCTGGTGACTAAACTCTACAATCATCCCTTCTAGTTTACGTGGCCTGAGGGAGGCTGCTTTGCTGTTTATATTTTTTTAAATCTGTAAAATGATTATATAACTGCTTGCCTACTAAGGTTATTGTGGTAACTAAAACTATAGCATTGTACCTGGAATATGGTGGACATTTTATAAATGAGAGCTACTATTATAGAGCCATTAAATATTCATGAAATCAATGTAAAAGCCAGGAGAAATGCCTATGCAATCTTAAAAGTAAAACAATGTATTATAGCATTTCACATTAAAAAATAACAATTATAAATAGAAAAATATGACTGAAGGGCATACAAAAATATAATAAATATACACTTTTTTTAAAATAAAGAAAAACCTTTTAGCTTCTTGAAGATAATTCATTCCTACATTTTCTCATTTTTTTGACAAGTGACCTTTGTGAGTATATATTAAATTAGTGCTGCCCGGAGAAGAAAAACAGAAACTGTAGGGACCCGTTTTAGGTGGCAGACAAAGCACAGAATTGAGAGTTTTGGGTCTGCTCCTGCTCTGTGATCTTGGAAAAGTCGCTCGTGTTCTCTGACTTCTATTTCTTCCCAGAAATAAGAATAACAGCACCTGAGAGATAATCTCATTAACTAACAAGAATGTCATGCAAGATTGAGTAAAGACTTTGAAAAATGTACACAGTTTTACAAATGGCCGTTACCTTTCATCTTCAGAGTTTGAACTCTTCATCTTTTACCTCTTCCTTTGCTGATAAAGTCAACTGACTTGGAAGTCACATTTATTAGGAACCAAATTCACTTTCATTCTCATTTCTTTTCTTGAATCTACCCCTTACAAAGAAAATCAATATACAGATCTTGCATAGCATTTCCCTCTTTCTCCTTTCTAAATGAATTTCAACCAGAAACATCTGCTGTCATATTAGGAGTGACTAAGCTAGATGTGACTTTCTCAATCTAGATATTTAAGATGATCAACTCTTGCTTTTCATATCACTTGCTGTCAACTGTTCTTATGAACCAAAATAACAGGATAGGAAAGGGAGAAGAATGTCAAATACCCCACCGGCTAAAAGAAGACATTACCCATGAGCTCAGACCTGTCCAGGTAGACATTGCCTTCATGTCAGTGAAAAAGCAGTAAATATCACACTTGATGACTGACTGGGCGATCATTTCCAGATGTTAGTCTAGCCTTCTAGACCCAAAGCTACCAAATAAGTAACCTTGAAGTGCTGGCCATCTCTAGAAGCCAGAAACATAGATTTATTCATTAAGAAAACATTTGTCTTCATTTTTTAAAAAGAATTCTTACTGCCATCTCAGACAGCACACTTCTGGGAACTTTGAGTATTCCATTTTCATTTTCTTTGTCTGGTACACGTGCCTCCCTTACTGTCTCTGCTGTCATGAATTCTCATGTTATCCAAGTATATGCAATGATGTCCGCTTGTTCTGACCGAAGTCAAGCCCAAGTCTCTTCTGTCTTTGAATCCTCAAAGGGAAAGATAGTTTGACCTTTTCTAAATTTTATTTAATGGGCAAGTATAACTTTTAAAATAGGAAAAGCTATCATATTAAAAAGTAGTTTCTCTGCATGCGTATATTTTACATGCCTGTGTCTGTATAAATAACATTCCTTAAATTATCAGACATGAAGCAGTCTTTCATAGTGAGTTCTTATGAAGTCTCCTACATTAAGATGTTCATCTTTCTTCCAGTGACTTTATTTGAATATCAAAGGATTGCTTGGGAAAGGCAGTGGATCTTATTCTTGGCTGCATATTCAAATTGCTTAGAGAACTTAAAAATATTCCAACGTCCAGCTGCATCCAAGACAATTAAGTCAGGAACTCTGGAAGTGGATCGAGGCATCAGTGTTTTTTCAATGCTCTCGAGGTGATTCCAGTGCACAGCTCAGTTGGGGAATCCCTGGCAGCCTGAAAAACCCTGTGCTGGCGCTTGATTTACAGTATAGAAGGCTCACCTGATAAAAGGAGAGATTCAACACTGATTTAGTGGGTCTTCATGGGGGAAAGGCTTCACAATTGAGATTGGTGGCTTTTGTTATAAAAATATTTTAAAAGTCATTTTAAAAAGATATATTACCATTATAAGTTGTAGGAATCTCAAATATACATCTACAGGATAAATGAAACGCATATTCTTATGTTAGTGAATTCTAGTGGCACAGGATAAATTTTCCAGTAACAGAATTCTTCATGCAATCAGAAAACGCTGCAGTTGAAACATCTGGGTCAGCACTGAATACAATGTGCAGGAAAACTTCGGGACTCTAGTGATGATCAAGACACTGATGTCAAAGTTACACCTGAAAAGTTTGAATAAAATTTGTTCCATGAAATTTGAGTGCAGAAAAAGTAATATTTCTGGATGATGATATTAGGTAACATGAGTTTAGGTGTCTGCTGTAAGTGAATTAAAAAATAAAACATTTCAGCCACATCTTTGAGCACTTAGGTTAAAATTCACCAAGAAAATTGTCAGTGGGAAAATGAAAGGCTTACCATATACGTAGACGCTGGTTTTGTGGGAAGAGAAGCAGACCCAATTTGGGTCGCCTTTTTGGCAGAAAAAAAAAGCAGAGCAACCGTGGGACACCGCTAGGACTCCTCCCAAGACCACGCAAGTGAGGGGCTCGGGAGCTTCGGTCTCATGAGCTTCACGGGAAATCTGTTTGTATCCACTCTCGTGCATAGCACCGGTGTCTGGCTAACTTGACGTCGCTTTCCTTAGCCAAGCAGCCTCTAAAACCCTAAGATGAAGAGCATCCCTTGTTGGTCTCTATTTCCTAAGAAAGCAGAGGAAATGCCCTGCTCTAGAGTGGGTTGGTCAGTTAGCACAATGCCCGCGGAGCATGAGATGGCAAAGCTGGGTGCAGTTTTACCGCTGAAAGTTGAGCTGGAATAAATGAAGACTTCACACCTGAGGGAAAGATATGATAAATCATGTTTGGGCCTTGAAGCTCCTGGAATGAGGTGGGGAGGCAGAGGCATGTCTACATGGAGCAGACTGACAGCTGTTAGAGGGGAGGGATGGGTACTGTTTGAAAGAAGGTGAAGGGATTAGCCAAATATTATAGGCATGACCCCTGGACACGGACAACAGTGCGGTGATGGCCTGAGTAAGGAAGGGGGGATGAGGGCTGAGTGGAGGTGAGTGAGGCAGGAAAAATGGGGACAACTGTAATAGTGTAAACAATAAAAATAAAGTTAAAAATAAAAATAATGTGGTCTAGCAGAGGGCTTTCCAGTCTGGAGATTCCTATCTCTTGTCAAGCCAAAAGGACTCATTAAAAACTTTTGAGACTCTTATTGTGTGCATTCCTTGTAGGCAAGGGAAAAGGGCATCATCCCATTTGTCCTGGTGTCCCTAGCAAGTGCCTCGTGCTGTGTGGCTGACACGAGAATGCATCCGTCTCAGAAACTTGAGCGTAGTCAGTGAAGATGGATGGCATCAGTGCGAATAATCAGGGCCTGTATTTTAACATGGCACATAAAATCCTAGTTAGGCATTCATTTCCTTATTCTCTCTTCGACCCAGAATTTCACTGACGGAGATGAAGTAGTAGGAAAAACAGTCCCTGAGAATGAAGTGCCCAGGTAGGAGTCTAACCAGACTCTAAACTCAGGCATATTGAGTCCAGCTAAATTCCCTGGGCAGGAGAATTGGCTGAAACTTCAGAGAACTCCTTTATTTCACAATTTGGCCTTTGGAGCCTCTTGGTCTTTGGGTAGAACTGTGTTTCTAACTCAATAAACTGGGAGTATAAAAAAAGAAAATGGACCAGTCTTTCAAACGCATTGGAAGTTTGCACAAAGTTAGTATCTGACGGCACTTCCTGGTGACTAGGGCTCACACTGAAGATGAAAGAGACTAAGATGATGAGCTGGTGAGGACCCATGTGATCTCAGAAAGAGGAAAAAAGGCGACTGAGAAGTAGCAACACTAGAAGAAAGAAAGATCAAAATACACTGCATGGAGAGCAGCAGGAAACATTAATGTTATCGAGGTCTTAGGAGCCCTTCTGACATTTCGCAGCAGTTCTGAAGCCAACGCACAGCATCCTCTGGGAACTATCCTTTTGAGAACATCAACATAAAAGAACATGACAACATGTGTTCTCTATGCTGGGGAAAGAGGAAGGCTTTAGGGAGGCATGGGACAGACAGGGACCGGCAGATGTAAGGCCTGCTTGAGTGTGGTTGGTAGGGTAATAATACGGGTGCAATAATTAATAGTTTTAATTTGAACATTTCACCTACAAGGTCATATGGTGTGCCTGAGTGTGATATTGTTAGGTTACAGAATCACATGTTTATGATTTTGTAATAAACGATTTTGCAATAAAAAAGGGGGCATTATTTGTGCCGGACGCTGTATACCTTAAATCCCAAGCTTGTAATTCTGGTGCATGCGCAGAAAGCAGTACCAGATGACAGAGGAGAGAAGGGACAGGGGTTTGGGCTCTATTTCAGTCCCAGGCGATGTGAATATTTAGAATGATTTCTGTTTACATAACCTTCTAGCAAGGACAGTTTTAGGGGGGGCTTCCATGGTCTCCTTCTTGGTGTTGAAGTAAAAATAAAATCAAACACTAGAGATTTCACATAGCCAACTCAACTGATCAGGTGGGGACCCTTGATGAATTTTTGCTCTTTTAAAGCTGCAATGATAGTGACAGCTGTTTCAAAATCCTTTAATGACGTTTCCTAGAGCATAGACTGCACTCCAACTTGAAGTTTCATTTGACACATTTTAGGCCTGGCGGTTTTAAATGCGGGAGAAAAAAACATGTTAAATATTACTGCAAATTTTCACTTTGCTTAATGGCCAATGAGATAACACAGTGTGTTTAGGTGGCTCTACTTCCGGTTAGACCATCTGGCCTGATGAATCCACTCCATGTCTTTCACCTTTTCCTGGACTCCCCTCCACTGCCTACTGAATAAGCTGTCTGTCAGCATAAGTAGCTCCTGCCTGAAACCTGCTTAAAGGCAATGTCGTCATACATACCCAATAATACTTTAAGAGTCACAACAAAACAAAAACAAAACGCTGCAATAGAAGAGAATACAGCCAATCAACAGTGTGTTGGACTTACTCTTACAGCTTGAAAAGACGCGAAGAATATCGGTTATTTCGTATTCAAACAAAATGCTCAGAAGAAATCGACGCTCACTCCTTTCCCTGCGACATTCTGGATTTAACATTTAGGAAGGAGTGCATTTAGGATGACTTGAGGAAAAGGGCCCTGAATTTTCAAAGAAGGGAAATGCTGTTGGAAAATCTAGGAGAAGCTGCAAAAACAGTAAATCTGACCTGCTTAGACTGATGGAATTTTATAATTTTCAGAGAAGACTGACAACTGAAAAAAAATGAGTCACCATATACCACATTTATAGGCAGTCTTACCTCAGAAGATGGGGTATATAATAGAAACATGCTCATTTTGAGGGATCAAGCCAAAAATGCTTACCAATTTTCCTTTTTTCTTCCCTTAAGAACACTTTGACTATTTTATCTTATGCTTTTTAATTTTTATTTATTTGTTTTTTCACTATTTTATCTTATGCTTTTTTTAGAGTATTTATGAAAGTAATTTGAAGAAGTAGCTAGCAAATGCGTAACAATTTTGGTTTGGGGCCTCTTTTCTAGATAAATTTTGCTTTAAAATTCACACACACACATACACAGTGTAACTTCTACCTGGCTGCGATGGAGAAATTGATACCAAAGTAGTCCCCCTATCAGAAACAACAAACCCCGCCGCCCCCACACATACACACAGGCATACACATTTACACACACACACACACACAAGACATTAAATGACATAAAAAAGGCAACTGTTTTCAGGCATTGGACAACAGTCATGGAAAACTCCTGATGTAAGGAAAGCTTGCAAGGTGAGCCGCAGGCCTACCCAGGTTTCTGTCTGGGTACAAGTTTCTGACCTTGACACAGGGAGCTGGAGTCCAGGAAGAGCACAGCTATGCCATTAAGCATGAGAGGGGAGAAAGTTCTACTTTGGGAAGCAGCGGTGGTGAAATTTTGCACGACAGCTCTTTGTGAATCCTTGGCTGAGGGCGAGGCTGCACGTACACAACGTGAGACTGTGCGCAGGCGTGTGAGAATTTGAGAACCCGGCGGAGGCTCTAGGTGTCAGTTAGTGCTGGGAAACACTGGCGGTCCGGTCTCATTCAGATGGAAAAACCTTACTGATACTCCGGCATCCAGTTAGAATATCAGAAAGGCTTTCCCTTAAAAATAAGGACATGCTTTAGAATGAAACTCACTCTAGACCTGCCATAGCAGAGTCTAAAATAAAAGACTGACAAAATAAACAGAGCATTAGAAACTTTTGGAATAATTTTGGACATCTTATCAAACATGTGATTAGAGTCTCAGAAGGGAAAAAAGAGCAAAAAGGAATAAAAACAATTGAAAATTAATTACCAAATACTTATTATATTTGGTGAAAAACATCAGTTTACAGATCCAAGATGCTTAGTGCAACCACAAAATAAATATAAAGAAAACCCCACCTAGGCACATTGATGCAAATAGCAGAAATTAAAAAATAAAGAAACAAAACATCTTGAAAGCAGACAAATCACAATACCTACAGGAAAACTATAAGGATGATAGCAAAATTCTTCAGAAACAATAAAAGTAGGAAGACAATGGAATATCAATTTTTAAATATCGAAAGAAGAAAACTTGACATTCATATTCTATATACAGGGAAATATCCTTCATAAACAAGGGAGAAATAAGGATATTTTCATAGAAATAAATGCTAATTTATCATTACCAGACCCAAACTACAAGATATTCTTCAGGCCGAAGGGACCTGATTCCACATAGAAATATGGATATACTTAGAAGGAAAGAACACTAAAAATTACTATATTTTCCTCAGAAGATATCTAACTCTTTTAAGAAAAAATAACAACACTATAATTTGAGTTTCATAATGCATGTAGGAATAAAATATATGACAAAACCAGCACAAAGAATGTGGGGTTGGGTAAATGCAATTATATTATTTTGAAGTGTGCAACAGGAATTGGGAAGAAAATGAGAACTGTCAGGCATGAATTGTGAAGCGATACAATATTGATTTCTAAATAACAATTGATATATTAAGGTTGCATGTTTTTAACCCTGAAGTAAGAAATAAAAATAGTATGTTGTAGCTGCAAATCTAGCAGAGGGTATTAGGTGACTCACTAAGATATTTGATTAAGAAAAAACAAGACAGGAAAGGAGAAAAAGAGGAAAATGAACACATCTGACAAACAAAATAACTAGCAAGATAGTAGACTTCAACAGAATCATATCGATAGCACATTAAATGTAGATGAACTAAAGATTCTAATTATAATGTGGAGATTGGCAGGCTAGATCAAAAGGCAAGTCCCAACTGTATGCTGTACACTAGAAACGTATTTTAAATATAAGTCCATAGATACATTGAAAGATAAAAGAAAGGAAAAAGATATATTCAGCCAAAAGTAAACATGAAAGTAGGTATGGCTATATTACTGTTTAACCAAATAATTGTCAAGTATTATAAAACAATGAATAAAGATAAATATTTCATAATGCTTAAAGTTATAATTCACCAGGAAGACATAATAATTTTAATATATTTGTGCACCTAATATCAGAGTAGAATAATAAGCGAAGTCAAAAATCAGAGAAGAAATAAACAAATCTGCCATTATATTTGCAGATTCTAGCATACTTCTCTTAGGAGTGTTTCTATACTTGGTACAAGTAGGTTAAAAAAATCGGCATAAGAAATCTAAATAATGCTATCAACAAACTTGACCCTATTGAGATGTTTGCAGAACACTATAACCAATTGTAGAAAACACATTCTTTACAAGTGCATGTAGAACATTCATACAGACTATATACTGGGCCATTAAATAAAAGTCTCAGTAGTTTTTACAAGACAGATTTAAAAGATAGAAATCTTATAAAATTTGGAATCTGTCCATGGTAGAATTAAATTAGCATAATTTGTGAAAATATAATACCTAGAAAAATCTCCAAACATTTATAAATTAAGCAACCTACATCTAAATAAACAATATGTTAAAGAAATCCCAACAAAAATTGGAAAATCTTTTGAATTTAGTAGTACTGAAAACACTACATATCAAAAGGTCTAAATCAGACTGATTAAGGGCATCTATGAAAAACAGCTAATGCCATCCAAAAATGATAGTACATTGATTATTTTTTTTCCCTAGGATTGGAAACAAGCAACTATGTTTAATGTTAGCACTTCTATACAGTATAATAATGGAGATCCAAGCCAATTCAATGGGCAATTAAAAAAGTATACTGATTAGAGAAGAAGTATAATCACTCTTATTCACATACAACATAAATACTTATGTAGGATATTTTAAATAATCTTAAAAAATAGCAATGTGAATGAATAAATGAATTTTATGGAGTCACAGGACACAAGGTCATAATAAAAAAATCAACAATAAATGAGTGGATCAAAAAAACTGTGGTACATTTATTGCACAATAAAATACTAAGCAGCAGAAAGAAAGAAGGAACTCCTACCTTTTGAGTCGACGTGGATGGAACTGGAGAATATTATGCTAAGTAAAATAAGCCAGTCGGTGAAAGACAAATACCATATGATCTCACCTATAAGAAGAATCTAATGAACAAAAATAAACTAATGGGCAGAACAGATCTAGAGGCATGGAAATGTGGAACAGACTAACAGTGACTAGAGGGGAGGGGGAGGGGAATAATGGTAGAAAGAAGGGGGAAGGGACTAGTCAAAGAACATGTATAAATGACCCATGGACATGTACAACGGTGTGGGGATTGATGGTGGGAGTGGGGGGTAGGCTGAGCAGAGGGGGGCAAAGGGGGAAAAAATAGGGACAACTGTAATAGAGTAACAATAAAATTTTTTTAAACCAACTATTTCTATATATTAATAAACAATTAAAATAAATATTTAAAATTGTATTTATAAAAACATTAAAGTATCCAAATATGTACAAAAACTCTACATTAAAAACTGAAAAACACTGCTGAAAGAAATTAAAGAATTAAGTAAATGGGGAGATATATCATGTTCATTAATTGGATGATACAATCTTATTGTCAATTCTCTACAAATTGTTGTATAGATCCAAAAAGTCACAACCATAATTCTACTAGGCCTTTTTAAAAAATTGACAAGCTGATTCTAACATTAAAAAAAAAGATTTTATTTATTTATTTTTAGAGAGAGGGAGGGAGGGAGAGAGGGAGAGAAACATCAATGTGTGGTTGCCTCTTGTGCACCCCCTACTGGGAACCTAGCCAGCAACCCAAACATGTGTCCTAGACTGGGAATTGAACCCGTGATGCTTTGGTTTGCAGGTTGGCACTCAGTCCACTGAGCCACACCAACCAGGGCTGATTCTAACATTTCTATTGTAATGCAAAAGATCTAGAATAGCAAAAATTGTTTTGAGAAAGAAGCAGTTGGAGTGTCTACATTATCTGATTTTAAGACATTAAAAATCTTCAGAAATGTAATCAAGACTGTGATATTGGGTAAATATACACATTTTACTTTTTTAAATTTTGGTCTTATTTTATTTCTAAAAGGAAAAAAGTCAGTAAACTGGTTAGTGAATTTGAATCACCCAGTGTGGATACAATAACAACATGAACAGATTGGATTTTTGGATGTAACCTCCTCTTAAATTTTTAGAAAATAAGTCATTACTAAAACAAAAATGTACAAGACTTTCTAATGGATGCTGAAAACAGAACAAATATTCTGTTGAGTTTGCTCAATTCAGAGTAAGTTGCATAGCTGGTTTAACATGCCATATCATGTAATTTGACAGTCATTTAAGGTGTCAGTTATATTCACAATGCCATCCTTACAAAACAGGGTTAAATGTACACATTTAGATCAGTAGAACGGAACAGATATTCCAGAAATAAACCCACATATATGGTCAATTGATTTTCAGCAAAGGCACTGACATAATTCTATACATAGAAGGAAGGTTTTTTTTTTTCTTTTTAGTTCCAATGTGGGAAAAATGAATCTCAATCACTCCCTCATGCCATATAAAAAATTTATTCAGAATGGAACATGGACTTAAATGTAAAAGCTAAACAAGATAAATGAACTTCAGAAGTATCATGACAAGGTAATGAAGCCAGCTACAAGATAGTATATATTAATACGATTTCATTTATATAAAGTGAGTGGCAGGCAAAACAATAAGAAAATGCTCCGTGGAGACAGAATTCAGAAAAGGAGTTTCCTGTGGGATAGGCATTGCCTGGAAAGGGACACAAGGGAGCTTTCTGGGGTGATGGCAATGTTTTTATGATGAGTTTACTGGCTTTTGCATGGTTTATATATTTGTCAAAATTCATTGACTTATGCATTTCAAATGTGGGTTCTTTATTATACATAAATTACATCTCACTAATGTTGATTTGAATAAGATTTAGAAATTTCTCTGTGGAGGAATATGAGTGGACTTCCCACCACAACTCTTTTTTGGCACTTGTAAGTCCATTCCATATTGACACCAGAATCCATTGAGATCATTGCACTTAATTCTGTGTTCAGTTCAATGACTGTTAACAAGATAAATAAATAACATTTACTTTACATAGTGATTAGCCACTAGATAAGCAAGGCATTGAGAAAAAACCAGTGGCATTGGGTTTATTTGCTATATATTATTATAAGCGTTTACTTGATCCAGGCCTGTAAAAGACAATTAATACTTTTTAGTAGATGTTTTCTAGGGCTCTGCTTAGGTGGAAACAGAAAAGTGAGAGAATTATGTTTTATAAATGCCAGTAAAGTGTAATCATAACATATATTTACACAGCAATATGAAAGAAACGTACTAAGTCAATTTGATGTCACAAGAAACCGTGGAGGTAAAATGCATTCCAACTGGTGAAGCAATGCTTCAGGGAATTATTGGTTCATGATAACGACAATATTATCTTCTTTTTGCATTGACTTTAACTTTACCACTCACATATTGTTTACAAATGATTAAAATTAATCTGGACATGGGATACTGGTGGCTGGAATTGTACTGTGGTCAGTGGCTGAGCTGTTTCCACTTGACTGCCAATTCAATTCCCACCAAGGCTTAGAAGTGGATTTAGTGACAGATCCATCATCTTGGGAACAGACAATAGCAAATGACAGTAACAAATAACCAATAAAAAGCTTAGCTTAAAAGGTTTCCATTAGCAGAGGAAATGGGAGACAGAGGTGAGTTGCTTTTTGTTTATTTGAACTCTTCCCAGATCTCCAAGGACAAGGCAGGACCAAGTTCCATAATTGTAAGTGACAGATGGTAAGTGAACCTCAAAGACCAAGTGTTCAGTTTGGCCTCAGCCAGGGGAAAGGTCAGATATTTACCTTGCAGGTTATTTGTCTCATCTCAAACTCTGAAGCCTGAAACGCAGGCCCGGGTTCCGCAGGCAGAGTAACTTACAGCTGGGATTTTTCTGGCCGTCAGGGAACTGCAGTTCATTTGACCATTTGGACAAAAACTCAATGTGGACAGAAAAAATTGCTCAGATGAGGGAAGATGGAAACTTTTAGAGCCTTGTAATGAATATGTCTTCCAAGGCCCATGCTTGTCCCTCAGAGGGATATAAATAATGTTGTAATCCTTGGTTAATTTTTTTGGGGGGGGCCAGGCAACGGTTAGGTGTGTAACTAGGAATCTCATTAGGAATGAGATGGGGCTAAGATCTGGGCTTTGCCCTGGAGCTTGTGCCTCTGCCTAATTTCTCGGACTAGATAGATCCTATGAATATGTTATTATGTGTTTTGAGAGAAAGGCTGTCATGGTGAATAAATAGGAGAAGGGCAACATACGCTTCTTCCTTTTGACGTGCCATGAAATAAGTCGGCATGCATGGCTCTTTTGCAGAAGTCCTGCAGGAAAGAGATCTGTTCCCTTACTTCTTGTCACTGTTCTTGAAGGCCTTCATATCTGTGCTGATCTTTCATGAGTCCCAGGCTTTTGAACTCCTTAGCCTTCTCACCTCTAGAAATCTTGTCCCCTACCCGGCCTCATTTCCTCATGTTCAAACTCAAGACGCTCCTGTTTCAAGCATGTCATCCTCCAAGCCTTCCAGCTCACCCACTTTATAACGCCCACTGCCCAAATTGTAAATAAGGCTGTGCCACTAATGGTTCCGTGTGGGTCTTGGCCCTGGCTGTTCAGGCTTCTAACCCTCCCATTTAACAGCTATGGGAGTGTACGTAAGTTTCTTATCCTCTCTGTCCTTCCGTTTGCTCTCCTTTAAGAGGTAAACAATAAAATAGCTCGCTCTCAGGGTTGTTGTAACAATTTAATACATATAAATGTTTCAGACAGTGCCAAGCACATGACATTTGCTCAAAAAGGTTGAGTCCACATGAAACTCCCCAATCTATGGAGCTAACTCTTCTCACCTTCTCCTCCTAAATGTCCTTGCTTCCTTCCTTAGTGCAAACTCCATCATTTACCCTTACAAGCGCCCCTTCTAAGCCTCTTAGCTCCCTTATTCTATTACACCCTCTACACACACACACATAAGGGGGGACCAACTCCCCTGAATTTATAAAAAAAATTGTGTATCCTTACATGTTTAAATTTCAGTCACCTTCAGAGTACTCGCCATTTGATGCAATACATCTATCAAGACATTTTTCCCACTGCTCAAAACGGTTTATGAACTCATGGATTCGGATGCCTTTTAGTGCTTCTTCTGTTTGTTATTTCGCCTTTCACCTGGCAAAACGTTTCCCTTTAAGGACTTCTTTCATCCGGGAAAACAAAAAACAGTTGCTCCAGGCGAGATCAGGTGAATAGGGAGGGTGGGGCATGGGGGTCATGCCATTTTTGATCCAAAACGGCTGAATACTCAGCGCAGTGTGGGCGGGTGCCCTCATAAAACACCCATCATGAAATGGACAAATGTATCGAAAGAATTTTCCAAAAAACAAAAAAAAATCATTAAAGCCGAAGGGCAGCCTCTCACAACAACACCTGCTGCACTGATACAGACGGGTTCCTTGAACACTCACCTAGTAGGGGAAGCCTGTACTACAAGGGGTTCGCTTTCCAGAAGATAAATCAGTTTTTATGGGTCTCCACTCATATACCAAAGCCCCAGCTGGGTTAGAACCAAAGACCGACTTGCTTCATGCCTTTACCTGAACAACTGGGCATTGCTGGAGAAAACCACCAAAGAGCTGACTCGCTTGATTGTGACTGATGATCCACTATCTCTAATAAATCCATAATACCACCTGGCAGTCCAGCTACACTTCCTCACTTACAAATTATCTATTGCGTTCTTTTTCTTCTCATTTCCCATGCCACCATGGACTTATTCCTTAGCTGATAACTTCACATCATGGGTCACTGAGCAAGCGCAATCAAACTGAGGGAAATACATCTTCTTTTTCCCACCAAATTCACTGGTTCACCTGCCTCTTTATTCATGCTCTCTTTTCTGTTTGCAAAATTAAGATGCCAGCTCTGGTACTTGGGTTTGATCAAGTCCCCTCTCATCTCCTTAGCTACCTGGAACCACAACTGTTCCCTGACTTTTATATACCATAACTTTCTCATCCTTTCTTGGATAATTGTCATCATAGAAATGATCTAATGTTTCTTCTTTAAAGGACAATTTAAAAATTTCCTTTAAAGGCCCAGGTGGGTTCCCTGGTGAATTCTACCAAACATTAAAGGAAGAAATTATACCAATTCTATACAATCTCCTTCAGAAATTAAAAGCAGAGGGAATACTTTCTAGCTCATTCTAAGATGCCACCATTACCCCAACACCAAAACCAGAAAAAAGATGTTACAGAAAACTACAGGACAATATTTTTCATGAACATGGTGCAAAAATCCTCAAAATATATTAGCAAATAAAATCCAACAATGAATTAAAATAACAATATACCACAAACAAGTGGGATTTATTCCAGGTCTGTAATATTACTTCAACATTCGAAAACCAGTTAATGTAATTCATCACATCAGCAGGCTAAAGAAGAATCACATTATCATATTAATAGGTGCAGAAAAAGCATTTGACAAAAATCTAACACCCTCTCATGATAAAAAACTCTCAGTAAACTAGGAGTAGAGGAGGACTTCCTCAATTTGATAAATAATATCTGGAAAATGTCTATACCTAACATCACACTTAACAGTGAAAAACTTAGAGCTTTCCCACTACAATCTGGTACAAGGCAAAGATGTTCCCTCTCAACACACCTTTTCAATATCACATTTAAAGTCCTTGCTAATTTAATTAGATTTTTAAAAAAGTTATACAGATTGGGAAGGAAGTAAGAAAACTGTTTTTGCCTGTGGATGACACAATAGTCTATGTAAAAAATCTAAAATAATAGACAAAAATAACTCCTCCTGGAACTAATAAGCAATTATAGTAAGGTTGCAGAATATAAGGTTAATGTGCATAAGACTATTGCATTCCTATAAATCAGCAATGAACAAGTGGAATTTGAAATTTAAAAACAAAATACCATTTACATTAGCACCCAAATAAATGAAATACTTAGGTGTAAAGCTAACAAAATGTGTACAAATCTGTACAAGGAGAACTACAATGCTTTGATGAACAAAACCAAAGAAGAACTGAACAAATAGAGAGATATTCCATATTCATGGATAGGAAGGCTCAATATTGTCAAGATATCAGTTCTTCCCAACTTGATCTATAGATTCAACACAATACCAATCAAAATCCCAGTGAGATATTTTGTGGATTCTGACAAGCTGATTCCAAAGTTTGTATGAAGAGGCAAAAGACCCAGAATAGCCATTGCAACAATATTGAAGCAGAACAAAGTTGGAGGACTGACACTAGTCAGCTTCAAGACTTACTATAAAACTGCAACAATCAAGACAGTGTGGTATTGGCAGCAGAGCAGACAAATAGATCAATGAAACAGAACAGATTGCCTAGAAATAAACCCACGTAAATATAACCAACTGGTCATTGACAAAGGAGCAAAGGCAGTACAATGCAACAGAGAGTCTTTTCAACAAATGATGTTGGAACAATTGGACACCCCCATGTGAAAGAATGAAGCTGGACATAGACTTTATTCCTTTCACAAAGATTAACTCAACATGGATCACAGACTTAAATACAAAGTGCAAAACTATAAAGCTCCTAGAAGATAATGTGGGAGAAAACCTAGATTAGTAATTATGTCTAGGTGTGTCAATGACTTTTTAGATGTAACTTTGAAGCCCTGATCCATGAAAGAAATAATAGATAAGCCGGGCTTCATTAAATTTAAAAAAATCTGCTCTGCAAGACAATGTCAAGAGAATTAGAGGGCAAGCCATGGACTGAGAGAAAATATTTGCCAGAGACACATCTAGCACAGGACTATTATCTAAAATATACAAAGAAGTCTTAAAAACCAACAATAAAAAAACAAACAACCTAATTGAAAATGGGCCAAAGATCTTAATACACACGTCCCCAAAGAAGATGCGCAGATATAAAACAAACAAACAAACACACATTTGAAAAGGCGCTCCACATTTTATGTTATTGGGGAAATGTAAATTGAAACAATGAGATGCCACTACACACCTATTTTAATGGCCGAGCTTGGGAACACTGACACCCCCAAAGGCTGGCAAAGCCGTGGGGCCGCATGAGCTCTCACTCGCCATTGGTGGGAATGCAAGGCGGTACAGCCACTGAGGAAGACAGTTTGGTAGTTTCTTATAAAACTAAACAACACTTTAACCAAATGATCCAGCAGTTAAGCTTCTTGGTATGTACTGAAAGGAGCTGAAATTTTATGTCCATATAAAAACTTGCACACAGATGTTTACAGGAGCTTCATTTACAGTTGCCAAAATGTGTAAGCAGCCGAGGCGCTCCTCAGTAGGCGAGCAGGTGAACTGTGGTACATTCACACGAGAGGGCGCTATTCAGCACTAAAAAGGAATAAGCAAACCATTAAAAGACACAGAGGTGTCTTCAATGAATATTACTAAATGAAGGAAGCCGATCTGTAAAGGCTACATATGATATGAATTCAACTATATGACATTCTGGAAAGACAAAACTATGGAAATCGTAAAAAGATCAGGGGTTGCCATGGGTTAAAGGGGTGGAATGTGGAGATAGATAAATAGAGCACATAGAGTTTTTAGGACAATGAAAATACTATGTATGATACCATAGTGATGGATATATTTGTCCAAACCCATAGAAGGTACACCAGCGAAAGTGAACCCTAAGGTAAACAATGGACTTTGGGGGATTACGATGTCAGTGTATGTTCATCAGCTTGACAAATATACCACTCCGATGAGGGATGTGATGATGGCGGAGGCTACGCATGTGGGGCAGGAGTTACATGGGAAATCTCTGTCCATTCCTCTCCGTTTTACTGTGAGCCTAAAGCTGCTCTTTAAAAAAAGTCTGTAAACAAAACCCAAAATCCTTCCTTCAACCTACACTCTGCTGGAACTACTGTCCTATTTCTCTGTTCTTTCACAGTACAACTATTTTGTAACTTTTATTATGAAAAATATCAAATATACATAAAAGTAGAACTATATAATGAGCCCACATGTACTCACCATATAGATCTAAAATTTATTAACTTTTGGTCATGTTTTCTTTATTACTTTTTTATTTTTGCTTTAACACTTTAGAATAAATATCAGACCTCATGGCATTTTACTTCCAAATATTTCAGGGCATCTCTTTTAAAAAAAGTGCATTTTCTTATGTAACCATAATAACATTATCATACTTAACACAATAAAAATACCTTAATATCATCTAATATTCAGTTTAGATTCCCATTTCCTCAATTATCCTCAAAATGCTTTTTATGCTTTGTTGAGTAATGATACAAAAAAACTGATACATTACACTTGATTTTATCTCTTACATTTCTTTCAGTCTAGGGCATATATATTTTTTCTATGCCATGGGCTAATTAAAGATATAGGTTAGTAGTCCTGTAAAATGTTCCACACAATGTAAATCTTAAGACCACCGTTTCTTCACCTGCTCTTCTTCCTTGAATTCCTTCAGTTGGGTTCCCTGCTCCCCCAGAAAACATCTTCATAATATCTGTGTTGCCACAACTAACAGGCGTATCTCTTCCCTCATTCTACTTGATGTCTCAGCATCATTTGGCAATTGACAACTCTCTGCTTGAAACCCTCTCTCCTCCTGGCTTCTGGGATCCAGACTCTCCTATACTTCCTTCCATTTGAAGGACAGCTCTTTCTCAACCTCTTTTCTGCCTTTTTCTACTATGACTGATCTCTGAATACTTAAATGCCCCAAGGCTATATCATGGGTCTCCTCTTTTCTATCTTCCCTCTCTGCTTAGCTAATTTTAATTTAATTGAGTACCATGACTGTCAAGACTATCTATACATAGTTAGCTGTGCAATCTATATCTCTAGCCTTGATTTCTTCCAAAATTTCTGAGTTAAATTTGCAACTTGCTTTCTGCATTTACATGTAAATGTTTAATGAGTACCTCAAATTGAGCTTGTCAAAAGTAGGACACAACTTTCTAACCTCCTCTGGCTCTAAAATCCTCATTTTACCCCACTCAGATTTTAGTAAATGGTACCATAAAACAGTCCGCTTCTTCAGTCAAAAATTTAGAAAGCATCCTTGGTTTCTCCCCCCCCCCCTTAACTCCCACTCTCAATCCTTCAGCAAGTCTTGTTGACTCTATCTCCAAAAAAACCCAGCCATTCCTGCCCTCTTTACTCCATGTCCACAGATACTGCCCCAGTCAAAGTTACCATCATCCCTCTCTAGACTTCTGTACTCCTTCCTAATTGAGCTTCCAGTGTTACTTCTTCCCCTACAACAGCCATAGTAATACTTTAAAGAACGTAAACGAGCACACATTATCCTTACCCCATCCTGCTCCTTCCATCAGACCCATAATAAATCCAGAGTCACTACTCTGGCCTACCTTTGCGTCCTGGTACCCTACCTTTTTCCTCCTCTCATGCCTGCAAGCCACTGCGTGGGAATCAGAATGCTGGAAATCTAGAACATTAGTCTATACTCTCTAGAGGTAGAAGTTTTGTTGGTTTTGTAGAGGGTTTGTGTTGATTTTGGAGATGATATACTGTGTGTAGCACTGTGTCTGATACAAAAAGCAGTATTTGTGCACTAATAAGTGCATGAATGTAGTCCTGGGTGGCTCAATTACTTATCTTTGCTCTTATTGGGGATCTTGTGACTAATTGTGTGTTAAAAAATGTGCAAGAATATGAAATACAATATGTAAAGCTATGTTATATGTGTATATGCCATATCAGGGCCAGTGAAGATGATTCTGGAGAAGAATTTGAGGCTCTACCTCTCTACCTATTTCCCTAAGAACAAAATAAGATGTTCCACAGGTGGACAGGAAAGTCTCTATTCCACATGGTTATGGATGGCTAAGTGCCAAAAGTTTATTTATTTTTCTTTTGTTGTTGTTTAAGTAAACCTCGGGTGCATTGGATTAATAAGAATCCGGGGCTCATGTCACACTGTTATCAGTGGTTCATGTCTGGCTCGCTCTAATCCAGATTTTTGTGTTCATTTTTCTTTTGCTTTCCTTTCTGTTTTTCTATTAAACATTTATGCACTAATGAAGCATATCTGTTATTTAAGTTGTATTAAAATTTATAGTATAAAATGTATCATGCCATATTGTAATCTTTTGGGGGCTTTATCATTGATATTATATTTCTATGAATCATTCTTATTGCTGCATGTAACTGTAGTTTAATTATTTTCACTGCTGTTTTATATTTAATTGTGTGATTATAGCACCACTTATTCATCCACTCTCCTACCGATGGACGTTGGGGTCAATAATATTACCATCATACAACTACCATTTTAAGAATGTCCTTGACTCTGAAGTTCAGTTAAGCCAATGTCTTGTGAGTATTCATGTAGTGAGAACTGTGTTAGGAGCTCAACGAGAGGCCAAGACGTGGAAGGTATATGACTGTCCTTTGGGTGTTCACACTCTGCAGATGAAGACACAGATGCATTCACAACTACATAGCAGGGATTTGCTAAATTCTGCAAAGGTACCACGCAGTGGAGTCAGACAGGAGAGTAGAAGAGAGGTTCTTTCTAAAGTTCTAGGAGGGTTGAACACTGGATCATGGTGTATGCATGTGACTATGGTGGGTGGAAAAGGGGACAGTTAAAGACAGAAGTTTATTTCAGGGGTGGGGATAATGTGAGCAATACAGAGGTAAGAAAATATACAGAGAATCTAGAAGACATCTGGGGGCGGTTGAAGCCTGAGTTACATGACAATGAGAGGGTACATTTCAGGAAAAGGAAGTTCAGAAAGGAGGAGGGGAGGTAGAATTTTGACCCTGAAAGCTTTGAAAGTTGAGAGGAGGCGGTGGGCTTTTCTTTCATCATCAGTTGAGCGCGGTGGAAGGAAGGGGGTGGCGTTGGTAAGGCAGGTGGCTCTAAGGGAGCGTGTGGGGTTTGCGCACTCTTTGGGAGCACTGACGGGCATGCTGAGTGTACTACCAATCCCGCGGGCACTCCCTTTGCCTTTGTTTTCTCTACTCAGTTTTTTCTTGGTATTTTCTACAGATTTTGTGGATCTGCTCTTACAGATAGGAGGTCAGTCTTTAAAGATTGAGACAATGATTTCTGAATGTGCTATGTTGGATCTAACGCAATGTTTGTTTTATTTTTCTCTAAAATATTGCATGCCTTAGCACTTCTTGTCTTAGGATTTTTTTTTCCCTAAAAAGGAGTGCTAAGGAAGAAGGAGAATTTTCTCTCTTGTTATTTTAAAGATTTCCCCACTGGAAAAAGAACACTTTGACGTGAATTCCACATCGCAATGAACGGGGGAAAATAACAAGAGGGGGAAATACAAACTTCCCTCTGCTCCCTTGACACACACAGAAACACACATACTTATGTTAGACCTATCATATAGATATGTCCTTAAATTGTTTCATTTCAGCAACATTTGTTGATATTGACAGGAATATGCATATATTAAAAAGCACATAAATCATCTGAAACTATTTTGAGAAGCATGATAGACCACTCGTTCTCTTTTGGTGCTGGAGGTTCTTCCTTGTCACAGGAAATCCTGCCTTGGCTTCAACTTGAACCTTCATTAAAGATGCTTCCCTGGGAAGCTGAGTCCCATGTCAGAGCTCACAGACCTTCCTGCCTAATTGTGTACATTTGAACTCAAATGCGTTTACTTCTGCTTTGGGCTATGAGCACGTCCCTTTAAGAAGAAGTGGGAAGGGGCAGAACACTCAGGCTCAAATAAGGGACTGAAACCAGAAAAACCGTGAAATCAGGCTATTAAGTCACCGTGATGCCACGGTGGCCTGGAAGCAGCGATTTGTCAGTTCATACCTGGAGCCGAGCTGGGGTGGGTTAAAAGCAATGATGTGATTTCATCTGCAGAGCGCTCAGGGCTCCAAGAAAGAGGCAGGCTCTACAGAGCTCAAACTCAGCATACAGGCAGACAAAGGGCCAGGTATGTTTCTCAAAGGTGTTCAGTGGGTATTGGCTGGTTCTTTTGACTTAAGAATGAGAGAATTTCCAGGAAAAAGGCAAGAGAATTTCCAGTGAGGCCAAGAGAACAAGAAGGGCAGAAGGCCTTGGGGTTAAAGCGCAGGATTTGAAGGCGCCCACGTCTGGGTTTGCTGCTGACTGTGGGAGACTGCGGGCACTTGGCTTAAGCTCCTCATGCCTCAGAATCGTCCCTCCACGAGAGCAACGGGTGTGTCTGCCTCATATTCCTTAATGCTGCCAAGTGTGTGTTAGTTTGCTGTTCCTCTCTGCCCTGCAAACATAAGCTCCGCAAAGATGGAGACATGGGGTGTTTA